>CM066144.1:6010000-6547500 GCA_033617975.1 Populus alba x Populus glandulosa
TTTGGAGAAAGGGCGCGCTTTTGTCTACATCCCAAACCAATTTCCTTAGCTGCAGTTTTTTGCTTTTCTCTTGTACCCGTTAATGACAAACTAGCAATCTTTTGTGATGCTGGGTTGCTTGTGTTGTGTTCAACATCAGAAGACTGAATGGTAATTTCTTGACCCTTTCGCCTACGTTTGGAAAGAGTGGTGGTAGCAGTCTAGCATAAACAAAAATACAACATGAAATCATTAAAGAAATATGAAACAAAAGGGGAATTAGGTTAAAGATGCCTTCCAGATATATACCCCAGATATTTGAGATTTGAGAATGTGGACTACTCGTTTGACAAAACTTTCATCAACACTGAAATTAGTGAGGCATTTCAAGCTAGCCTGCATATCAAGAAAATATTAGAAGATAACAAGCTAATTCACCAGAAAACGTAGATCCTTAAGAAAAGAAAACTTGCCTCATCACACTTCTTAACAACACTAATTCTATATAATGATGATGGCAGCGAAATCTGCTTGGGGGCAAGTGATGAGGAAATGACATTATGATTTAATTCATTTACTATGGAGATCCCAATCTCTGCCAGAATGAGCAGCTTCTGCATTCATAATAATATTTTGGAATCAATACAGCACTATAACAATCAGAAGGTGAACAAAAGGAGGCACTCTCTAAGTGAGAATACTAACAGGAGTTTGATGAGCATCAACAGCATCCTCAGTTTTTTTTATAGCACGAAAAATACTGAGCAAATACAAGGCTGCTTCATTAATAAGTCCTGTGTCACCATTGACAATACTAGCATTTACCAATGCCTGTAGGGCCCAAAAGAGGGGACTGCAGAAGAGAAGCATTATGAGTAACATCAAGGTACTAAAATTATATGAATACGAGTGCTTAGTTTGCTTCAGATTACCCACCTGCAAAACTGAGCATATACTTGCTCATCTTGACAGCCATCAGGTGGGAAGCCAGCATCATGTGCAAGAACATGGATTAGGAAAACAACCGTGTATGCTGGATAATCCATAGGTGAGCTTTCTTGCACTCCAGAAGTTTGACGAATTTGAGCTTTTCTGCTATATTCCTTGATAAATTCTTCGATGTATTTAAATGACTAGAGCAAACAGTATCAACAGACATTATTTGATGTGAGACTAAACATATAGTATTTGACATTATATTTATATAAGAATCACACAAATAAGGGACAAAAACATACAGCATCTTGCAGATCCTTGCAGTGATCAGATGCAGCCAATGCATAAGCACAAGCATATCTGCTCGGTATAGCATGCTCCTTCAACAGCTTATGCATTTTATCAAGGAATAATCTCCCGACAAAGGGACAGGATTCCTGCAGTTTGATAAAAGTAAAACAAAAAAAATGTTGCGGGAAGATAGCAAATTCACTTATAAAACATACTAGCAGAGCAACCAAGAAGAAATACCATCTCTGTGGTGATTTATCCACCTGATACATGGTGGTTCATAATTTAAAATTTTGGAAGTAAACACACATACATATTGATTTCTTTGGGAAGAGAACTGAATGATCAGTTTATTCATTTGTCACTGAGCCTACTAGCTGTATTACTGATCACAACAACAGCCTTGCAAGATAAGTGATTGATAAAAGGATTTTAGAAGTTGCCTAGATATCCCCAAACAAACATCCAACAGACAGCAATCCGAGAATAAGTTACTCCATAATGATCTTTTCTCAACCCATCAGAATCATCAGGCCAGAAGATACTGTTGTTTTTTTCTTGTCATTTTCATAAAAACCAAATAGTTTCTTTCCCCAAACAAGTACTTGGCACTTGCCACTGATAGTTTAGCAATATAGTAAAAAGAAACAAATGGTGCAAGTAGATGTCATTTTGTCTCCTAAAGGAAATGTTATGCAAATGAAGCAGGCATCAACAGCTCCCCAAATTCCATATGACAAAATGCTTTCAAAAACTTGTCTTCATCCTTTCACATACCTTTGCCATCAAAACTGTAAAGCGAAAAATCTCTGGAGAAATATGTAAATCCCATCTCCTAGAAAGCAGAAGAACAGATTTCGCAGCAGCTAATTTGATGTGAGGCTTGTCACTTTCGCTGCCCAAAAAAGTCCAGTAACACATTTTAAGAGCCATGTTTTACATCAGGAAAAAATATAAATCAAGGAACGAAAACTGACAGGTATGTTATTTACATCCAGAGTCCATATTTTGTTTATTTATACAATCATGATCCCATTTCCTTATTTTGTTTCCAAAAAGCTACTACGATGTGTTGATTGAGATGTATTGATAATAAAGATAATTATAATGTATTCATCAGTGTAAAATATGATTTTTCAGAGTAATGTTAACAGTCACAAGGAAAAGCTTAGGGAACTGAATTTCACCTATTTATAACTATTATATACCCAAGGAAAACCGATGTGCATGGACATGTTTATGTTTTTCGGTCATCATTACTTTTCCTGGTGACAAACCTCACTTTAAATGCATCAAATATTTGATGTGTGATTTGTCATATCTATAGATACCAATATAAATGCTAATAAGCATGACAAAAAGATCTATCCATTCCACGCATATCTCAAACTCAAGCCTGCAGAATAGATAGATCTTTTGGTCATGCATATTAGTAGAAACTGGTATCAATAGATATGACAAATCACACATCATATATTTGATGCATTTAAACACAGGTTTGTCATTGGGAAGAGTAATGATGACCTATGTGCTTCATATATATATCTATGTTTAGTGTGCATAGCAAATATTGAGATTGCTGAAATGAATTTTTTTTCCAAAGAATACCATGAGGTGATTCCATCAAAAGTATAGCCTGTTCGAAGCAACTTTGACAAAATATCTAGCAATTCATTGATATGCCGCTTGCCATGCGATCCTCGATGTGGCAAAAAACTCTTGACAAGTGCTTTCAGCGCATAAATCTGCAAGGATAACACTCAAAAATAAGCTTTAAGGCTATGCTACAAAGCATGTGAAGTGTCTCACAAACTTAAAGTATAGCTACACCACTCACAACCGAACAAATCACGCGAATGGATTTGGATTGTCTCAACTACAGTACAAGGATGGTGTGAAGAACCAATGATTTGATTTATCTCCAATCAAACTCATAATTATGCAAAACAAACTAGTGGTTTTGGATTATCCCAAGTTCTGTACAGGGGATGGTTTGAATAGCACAGAACCATTTAATAGACGATCATCTCAACTACTGTACATGGAAGACACAACTTAGCAGATGATAGATAAGCAAATCAAACTCATGGTTTTGGCCACCTGCATCAGTCCAAACAATGGTTAAAGAATGACCAAGATCACTGTTAAAGAATCACAACTACTGTCCAAGAATGATTTGGAAAAACTTGATAGAGTGCTCAAGTTAAATGTGTCCAAGAAACTACTCATTTATCTTGGAGGTTTTCTTCATAGCTTAGCAAAATCAATCATATCATGGCAACTTATTTTAAGATCCAACATCATTAATAATGAAACAAAAAAAAATTCAATTAACTAATACTTGAGACATGGAGCAATATCATTAGAGCAGAGAAACTGAACAAACTACAAGATTTGGAATCTCATACCAACACTCGTTGCTCTTTCTGATTTCAACTTTAGCTTCTGGTACAACCGCTAATTTTCTTATCTATATTAGATATGCTAGCACTAAAGTTGTTTAGCGATCAGAGGAATCTAGTCAGTCCTCCCTTGTACCAATATTGCTTGATACTCACACTTTAATGGTTTGTCAGTCAACCAATTAAGACTCAAGGGAATAAGTTCAAAATTTAGTGGTTTGAAGCAGTCTTCACACAGAAAATCACCGTCATATTTGCACTTTAAACTGATAATTCTGTGGGAAATTTCCCTTCCATAATGCTCACCTTCAGCTTGCAAGAATCACAACACTCAGAAGTTTCGTCAGCTGAAGGTTCTTCTTCAGATGATTCCGCCTACAAAGAAAGAATCCACATTAAGTGCCACAACATTCTACACACAAATTCACACAGTACATGGGATGTTATGCAAAATTTCTTTTTGCTGCTTTATTCTGGATAAACAATAGTAGATGAAGATAAATTTTATCTTGCTTATATTACTTGAAAAATTCTTCCAAATATGTATGATCTAATCTCTTGATTTTGAGCTTCAAATGCTGAAACAGAATGTTGCGCAATACAGCCCAAGGACTGCAATATGGTTGGGGTGTTCAGCCCACTATATAGAGAATCCACAAGTTCCTGTGAAGATGGAAAATAGCCATGATAATCAAAACACAAGCGCATATTTATTAGAAAATACTACACATTTAGATAAACACTAACAATAAGGAATTATTCATGCTGTAAAGACATTCACTTGTGATGTACAAGAAAAAAGGATAGAAGTTGCTCAATCCCCGAGGAAATTGAAAAAAATAAAAAACTGTTCCTTCCAATCAAGTTTCACTAAAGAAGTGAAGCTTACAAAATTGCTAAAAGGACAAACAATAAATAAATATAAAGTGAAACTATCAACACCAACATAAAACTTTGTAATGGGAATACATTGAATTCCTGCTTGGCACCAATTTGGCTCAATGGTAGTGGCCTCTTGGCTTATCAAGAGGTCACAAGTTCAATTCCTACTGTTTGCTTGAAATTAAACTTGTTTACACCCCATGCAAGAGGGTGGCCAAGTTAGAACCCCACACCTACTTTGGTGCTTAAGATTTAATCCCTCCATGGTGGGTATTAAACCTAGCACCCCCTCCCCCCTAACACTAACAATCAACCACCTCATGATTAACCAATCAAAATTCCCTCTAATATGAACAAAAATTGGTAAACATGTGCAATATTGCAAGTGCGTGTGAAATCAAACATGAGCATTCACCATATAGAAAAAAGAAAGTGGTCCCAAAACAGAATAAGAGAGAAGAATTTCAAATTATAGGATATGATAATCTCCATTACCTGATCCAATATGCATCAGAAAGTTCAAAGATTTTTTTTGTGAATGTCAGTGTCAAATTGTATGAAAAATAAATAGTTCTTGTCCTAAGAAACCAGGAAATAACCCCCCCCAAAAAAAAAAAAAAATACAGCGCTTTATGTTGTGTATTGTTCTAGCCTAAGGTAGCCAGAGCCATTGGATAATTCATGAGAAATCTTGTCATATTACAAGGGCTAGGCTAATTCGGTATTGAGTTACAATAGCCCCGGAATGGCATCGAGACTCAAGGAAATAATCTTCTTGCAGCATCATGCAAACAAGATTGTCTTGTCATCTTTTCTTTTTAAAGGCATCGAAAGTAGGCAATGAGACAACAGCTAATAGCTTAAAGTATGGATACAAAAAACAGGAATAAAGAGAAGCTGGGAGTCCACACCTTGCAAAGTTTTGAGAAAATGAACTCATCAGAAGAACCAGCCAATGAAGCAATTGCAGAAACAGCATGCTTCGACTGAAAACGAGTTCCCTTGCGGCATATTCTCTCCAACAATGGATAAAACTCGCTGCATGGAGAACAAAGAGAAATGAAATGAGTATTGTCAAAGGCGAAAGGCTCTAAAAGGCGCCAAGCCTGTAAAATCCCTGAGGCGCTAGGTGCTTGCCCAAATGAACCAAGGCAATATGCGATAAATTAAAAAAATTATGTATAAGTTATAACATATATATATATATATGTTATAAATTAAGCGAAACTCAAGAAACTCAAAATACTGTGAAGTGTGAAATAAACTAAGTTCATTAAAAAAAATTGAAGTTTAAGAAAAAGTAAACACAACAAGGAAAAAAATTCAGTTGTGAAGTTTGATAAGTGATGAACTTGAGATTTGAGAAAATGTTCTTTTATTAAAATAAAATAAAAAAGTAATTTTTTTGGCAACATAATACCATGGATATTTAAAGTGAGAGAAAAGATAGGTAAAGGAGAAATAAGATGAAGAGAGACCGAAAGAAAAGGAAGAATGAAAATAAATGAAGAAAAAACAAACAAAAAGATGTACCTAATTCTTTGGAAAAGCGTGGCTGCCAAATATGCCTCCAACTCATTTTTTTTCTTTTTAAATCCTACTCTTTAATTTTACAAATATACACTTAAATTATTTTTGGTGGTGCATAGAAAGAATATGGACAAATTGATCAAAACACATACCAATTAAAAAAAGGGAAAAGGAACATATATTTTGACCAGGTGTTTTGCTTTAGCGTCCGACAATGCTTGCACTCCAGGCAATGCCTAGTTAAATTGTGCTTTGGGGCCTTGCCTTGCCTCGCTTGGAGTGCCTAGGAAAGCACCTCAACACATATTGACAACATTGAATGAAATAGCGTTCAAGTTTTTATGTTTCAAAAATGCTTTTGAAAAACATTTAAATTTTTTTTATTTTTTTCTTTGTTTCAAATTAATATTGTTTTTAAATCATTATAAAACAACCTAAGTCATTCACTATTGTACTAACTAGTAATAACCAACACCTCCCTCAAACACATTCACTTGGATTAAGCATGAAGAATATAATCAGCATAGACCACATAGGCATGTTTGTTTTTGTGTTTTAAAAACACTTTAGAAAAAAAATAATTTATTTTTATTTTTTTCTTTGCTTGAAATTAAATTTTTTTTTTTAGTATTTTCAAATTATTTTGATATGCTAATGTCAAAAATAATTTTTTAAAAATAAAAAATATATATTTTGATGCATTTCCAAGCAAAAAACACTTTGGAAAGCAACAGTCATTACACTCCCAAACATATATAATCTGATCCAGATTTTGAACTGATGGAAAGTTACATTTGCTTACAAAATGAAATGTAGTCCAAATATCATCATAAAGCATAGTGAAGTTACCTGAATTTGGCTTTAATATGAGGGCCTGCTTTGGCCAAGACTTCAACCAGCGTATCATTAATTGAATTGTTTTCTTCTAACAGCAATTGAAACTGCTCTTCCAAACCCAGCATAAAAGAGGGGTAAACACTGATAATAGCCTACATTTCGCAATGTGTCAGTTATATTGATTGAACTGGAATTTCAGTAAGGAAAATGCAAATTTATATGATAAAGAAGCTCTCATTTGAGCATCATTAACATTTCTATTATAACACTTAAAGAAGCTCTAAAATTAAAATATATGCCGACTGCTTCCACAAATCAAATCCTATTCCGAGGCTGCCACCACCACTGTAAAGAAAAATGCCTATTGATGCACCAAATAACTCTGAAGCTTCTGTTGAAGTAGGGACTAAAATGCTAGTGTGACAAGCTAGTAGTCTGAAGTGATATCATCTTAGCTTAACAATCATTCAGAAGATTGCCTGAACATTGACAACCACTTAAATAAAATTCAAATATTTAAATCTCAAAGTCAAGGTGTTCTAATCTAGAGTGAAAAACATTTTGCAATCCCGTGCAGCCACCTATAAAATTTGAGAAAAAAACATTTAGAACAAATTTTGTTTTCATCAAGAAACTTGATTATTTCCAACCATTGTATTTGGAAGAGTTCACAGTCCAGCGGGCAAGAATTTGCCATCAGTTTTGTCTAATTTTTGGATCTCATATCCCAACACAGCATTTTAATGCCATTTCATCACCACTTGAAAAAAAAGAGGAAAAAGGGAGCTGTATACATATCTAAAAAGCAATTATCCTTACCAGAAGCAATTTAGCAGAGGCCTTGAGATGTTGTTCAAAACCACTGCTGGAGATATGATCTAAAATATATTGAACATGCTCTGGGCTGAATATGTTAAATGAGCATTTTGAGGAGAGTAATTGTAGAAACTCAAAATGTGGATGCTTGTCTCCTATCATTTTCAGAAATTTATCCTGAGAAAAAGAGCGTGTAATATACAATAAATTAGGTAATATTTAAAATAGGAAGGGAAGAAGTTGTATATTTTCACAAATAAAAAAGATTGAAGTAAGCTCATGAATAGGACTTATTAAAGGAAAATGACACATCCATCGAATTAAAGCCACATTCACCTCCATTAGCATAGAACTCTCAAACCATAGAAGAAAACAGTGGTAAGATGAGCACATAAACACACAAAAAACAGTCGCTCATCATACAGTAGGACTAGAAAGTTACAACAACGTAAAGACTGGAAATCATGGCGGCTAAGGAAGTAAAGTACAGAGCAGCAAGAATCAGTAAAGTGCACCCTGTCTGATCCAGTAGTGCTGATAAGATAGGTGTGAAGCTTAAAGAAAAAATGAGTGCCTTTCACATTATTTTAGCAAAATTGAGAATAAGATCGAGTGTCTTGGGCTTCTGTAACTGGAGCAAATATTTTCTAGTTTATAACATGACATGGTTGACCTGAAACTCGACTAAGTTTCACCTTGAACTCTCTAGCAAGAAGCAAAATTTGATTCTCGCATAGTATGGAACATTTTAAGATGAAGATGCAAAGAATTCAAGACAACCATTATAAAATTGACCCAGCTCACTAAGATCCTTTGTTTTAGCAAATCAATAGAAGCAACTACAGCATGTGACAACAATACAGAAAGATAGTTGACGGTTATAATAAATAAGGCAGGACATAAGTTGTATTGTGATTGATATTTTCTTTCAATTACACCAGAGAAGGAAGAGAAGTGAACTACACACTCTAGTTTGCTGGGCACTTTTAATTGTTCGATCATCCAATAATTGCTCCAGTGCAATGAAAATCTTGCTATCTTTCATCTGGTTCAATTTATGGAAGCACTCTTCTGCCTTCAAAGGATCTGGAAAGGATGCTGACATTTTCACAAATGAATTTTTTATTCTCCTCTCCATTTCTTCTGAACTGCTGTCCTGCAATATGTATTTATAAAAAAACATTTATCACAGCCAATAATTAATAAACAAAAATGCATGAAGCTGTGCTACTGAGCACCCTGACATTTAACAAAAGTCAAATAATAAAAGTCATACTCTAGCCATTCAAACAAAAAACTCAGGTCAGAAAGTGAGAAGTACAATAAAACTTTTTGCATGCATATGTGCACTTTATATCAATCACGTTAATCCGATATGCATGAAAGTTTCAGACACTTGATCTACTAAAGTTTCATCAAAATGGACAAGCAAGTGAAATTGTTAAAAAGCTTCTCAGTATCAGCCACAATGCTCTAGTTTATACCTTCTCTTTCTTCCGTTGAGCCAAAAAAAATTGCATTTCAGTCTGCAGCCTGAAAACAAAGACACGTGGTAAAAAACAGCCATTTCTATCCTAATTACAGTAGCACTCATGATCAATACCTTCCCTTCTGAGATAATATAGATATCAGTGCCTTCACGTGAGAAGAAGTGAAAAGAGAGAACAATTGGATCCAGTGCCTTGTCCTTTCCTCGACAGGAAGAAAGACAGGAAATAAATCCTCTGCAATAACAAGCTCCATGTTTTGGGGCCTGGAGAATATAGATAAAATATTACATCCAATAACATAATTTAGATTAGTGGATTAATTAGTCGAAAGAAGTGAAGGATCAGACCTGAAATCCTTACAATCTTTATCATAGGAAAGCATCAAGACTTTACAAGGAATCTGTTCAAAGTGATCACTTGCTGTCATGAGGCCTTCAGAACACATGATACAATAATCTCGATATACCTCCATCAACTTCTCCAAAGCCTTCTTTCTGACAGATATCTGCACAGTAAGTATGAGTTAGACCAGATTTTTCCCACATAAGTAGACAGCTTTCGTTCAAGTGAGCAGAAACTTCTGAAGAAGAATTACCTTCTTATCCCGAAGTCTTTCAGAAACTTTTGATATTAGTTCGGGTGGAAAAAACCTCAGGTTAGTCCTTGCAAGATCACAGGCAACAACAGCAGCCTGTGTTCGCACTCTATCATCAAAGTCCAGCAATCGACCTTCAAGAACAGCTGATTCATTGACATGAGACAGGTTAGATTTCAAAGACCCTATTTGTTGACAAGTAAACTCACTTGCTGAATCACTTACTAAGTATTTCACGTGATACATTCCCAGAGGGATTGGCCATGTAGCATGCTTTAGCACACTGCAAAACACTAAGTCTAACTTCTGCTGATTTATCAGAGAATCTATTTTTGAACTCTACAAAAAGATTGTGGTATTTCTGTACAGCATGATGCTCGGGTAGTGCCAGGAGCTTTCCAATTAAATTAACAGCTTTTATTCGGACGTCAACCTGATCTGTCTAGACAATAGAATTCAAAGTTTATTTTAATGAAGATCAGAGGATAACTTTCCAAAAGAAAAGAGGAAAAGAAACAGGATAAATAACGGTACATTGCAGGTAATAGGAAAAACAACAAATGTTCCTTTAAGAAGACATGGAAAAACTTTGCAATATTCAGCCCATGTGATAAAAGTGAGATGTCATACACCTTCAAAAAGAAGATGCAATGCTATGATAGATTAGGATAAATGAGTTAGAGAAGGATGTCGTACCAGTAACTCTTGAGTCAAGTTGGGGATGACACCAAGAAGCATATGAGGAGCACACTGGAAAACTTGAAAAAGGATTTCATGGTAAAATTCCTTAAGCTCACTCTCAACAGCATCTCTGTCTAAGAAACAAGATGTTAAAAACCCACAAACAAATGGTTCAAGCTTTTCTTCACAAGTTTGGATGACAGATGCAGCAAGCTGAGATGCAGCAGGAGTTGCAGCCTGTGGGGAAAAAAACAGAAGGGGAAGGGGGGATGATGAAGTCAGGCATCAGGAATTGGCCCAAAGCAGAAAGGATTTCAGATGAATCCAAATGTTAGAGCTAGACAGTTTACTACCAAACCAGTAACTGATAGATCTAGTCAAGAGAGCAAATACTGCATGTTCAAACATCCAACCCAAAGCCTCAAGCTAGTGCAAGAAGAGGTCCACGAATTTAAGCCATACTTAAGGCATAACAAATAGATTTCCAGTCATAGCAATTTATATATTTCAGCCATGAATCACAAACCCTAGGCAAGATTTCAGGCATGAATTTTTACACGGTTGAACTACTTGCTCCATTCAAGAAATGCCCGTCAAAGACATTCAAAACCCAAAGAGAAAGAACTGGTCAAGTTAGATCTAACATATAAAATTCATGCATTTGTCCACTGTACAATCAAAAATCACTGGTCTCAAATCTAATTTGACATTTAACAAGTTTGTCACAAGAAATAATCGCTGCAAGCTGTACGAACCAAAACAAGATATTGTACAAATACTAGCCTTTCCTTCCTTTATAAGATTCAGCAAAATCACATCCAAAAGTGCTTGAGAAGCCTCCTCATTTAAAACATGTTTCATTATAGACAGAATCTCATCAATCAAAGACTGCTGGTGATGTTCCCTGCAAAGGCAGAATACAGTGCCATGAATAGTGCTGCATTAGCAATACAGGCAAGGAAAACAGCAAACGGCCGAAACATATTATCATAAAACTAAAGAAAGTACCTGAGCTACATGCAAACAACAAGTAACCTCAATTATATGACTTCATCTCCCTCCAAAACTCAATGGTTGATCAAATTTTTACAATAAAAGAAAAAATATCCACAAATGGTCATACCGTAAGTATTGACTGGAAGTTGATGAGCAAAGGACCCAGGTTCAAAAGACAGGGAGTACATATATTGGTAACGAGATCGGTGCAGGAAAGAAAATTTGATTTCATATACTTAATCTAGTTAAACACGGAGAGTATGATATTAGCAGGCGCTACGTGTCTAGGCTCTGAGGTGACACTATCAATAAGTATTCATTACAAGGAGGTGCTGTACTATGTAACTTTAATTGAGAGTTTCAACATCTTCAGCTTTAGTCAACCAAGTTTGCTTCACAGCACATAGTTAAGATCCAAAAGGGAGAAAAAAAGAGGAAAAAGAAAACATCAAGAAAACCATAGAGAATAAATCAAGCACGCTATTTTCAATTATGTTGACTGAATTAGCAAATACAAAAAAAAAACCCGAGAAAAAAGAAAAGAGAGAGCATTCTAACCTCACAGAAGAGAAAAAAATTTTGAACATTTCAAGAACAAGATCGTGGCAGTCAACATCCAGCATAATCACACAACATTTACAACGTGCCACAGTTTCCAATACTTTAACTCTCCTGAAAAAGTGTGGGCTAGCAGTATCACTGAGCTCCTTGAACATCTTGAGAAAAAGTATAAATATATCCTTCGAAAAGAAAACCGGATCAATGTCAGTCGCAGTTATTATTTGTCAATATTCTGAAGAGATGTCAGCACAATTGCAGACATGCAGATTCACGTTACTTCTATTCACAAGCACACAGATGCACGTAAAGAAGAGCGTCCAGAAATTGTGATAACATGCTAAAAACACAAGTATGAGCATGGAAAGAGTCTCATTACCCTCAGATATTTGTCCTCGAAAGGAGGCTCCGGTGCCAAGACCCGAAACACTTCACTGACACAGATTGCCACCAAAAGTTTGACTTCTTTGTCAGTATGCTTAATAAGATCGTGCTTCAGAATAGACTTCCTCAAGGGCTTTATAGCAGCTTCTAACTTCTTCGTAGCTTCTGCCTTTTTAAAAGTTTCCAAAGGCTGTTCGATTTGTGACAAAGCATTTGCAGCTTGCTACAAATAAAAATTATTAAAATTTACCAAATCTAAACAACCTTGACAAATAAATATATAATGATGTGCAGAGAAAATCTCATATATTACACGTTACTTTCAAAAATTAAAAAGAAAATCAAAATCAGATTTCATTCAGTACCGGAAATTTTCAAAATAGAAAAAAAATAATAATTACATATCAGCATTATTTTCTAGGAGAAACCAGCTAGTGATTATTAAATAGAAAAAAAATAAAAGGTATAAATTAATCGATCCCGATTCCGTAACAATAGTAGTATTAACGGGTAAATAAATAATATATGTGAGAAAACTCACACGTTATTCAACTTTTTCAAAAAATAAAAACATGAAGAGGCGAATTCGAAATATTTAGAGAAACTGGAAGCAAGCCCGAATTCTCTAAAGTGAATTACTAAAAACAGTTGAATAAACGCCTACAGTGAACAAAATCGAGTCAGTACATAACCAAGGGTTTTTGTGTTATTGCGAGGAATTATTTTTCGTGAAAATAAAGGAAAAATACGCATACTCGGAGCGATTTGACAAGGAAGTCCTTGTTGGGCCGAGCGTGTCGACCGAGATGGTCGCCGATTACGGAAACGAGTTGAAGCGGAGATTCGTCCATTGAATAGCTGGAGAAGAGAGGATTTGAAGTTTTTTTAGCAGAGAGAGAGTGAGGGTAAAGCGAGAGGAGGGAATTCTTTTTGTTGTTGATGGTTTGGGACTGGCATCTGCTCAAATGCGAAAAGCGTGTTTCTAGAGAGGGAAAGAGAGGTTTCAAGCGGGTACGGTCCCGCCTATGCGTCGCGTGGATTTCACGCGTTGAGATTTCCGTATAGTAGGCGGGCATGAGATCGAACGGTTAAGGGGCTGTACGTTATTCTTGGGAGGTGGCTGGGATAGTGCCAGGTCGGCAACACGATAGCGGAAACAAAAGGTTGATTTTTGAGAAAATTACTATTATTATTATTATTATTATTATTGACATTAATTAAATTAAAAGATCATTAACATTAACCATTATTAACAATTAACCAAAGGGGAAGAGGTTTTCTGTAGCATTTTTACTGTAGCTCTATACTCATTGTTGCTATGAAAACAATAAAATTATAATTTTACTTTTCTAACATAAAAGAATGACATTGATAGTGGAGGTAGTTAGGTATTTTCTATGTTTTTTCACGGTAAAATAACCAGAAGATTTTTTAAAGTAAAAATTATTGAATTGGTATACATGGGTCGTTTGAACTTTTTCATTTTATAGCACAATGGAATGACTTGACTGCTTTTTAATCTAAAATATCTTCAACTAGTATTTAAGGGTTCTTTAGTCTTTTTATTGTGATTTTTTTTTTTGTTAATAAAGGGTTAGTGAAAGGCAATCTAGTTTTTTAACTTATACAATATATTATTTAATATCAAACATTTAATGATGAATGTTGTTCACGTGGACACGCGTAACAATTCTCACATTCTTTGAACAGCATATGCACTATGCAGCAACGCCTGGTAGCCACACTTTGTCTTTCATAGAGGTATTTGAATCTTCATGACAGTCCCTTTGTAATTGAGCGGTGCAGACTTCGCATCAATTTTGTGCTAGTAGCCTTTATTTTCTTCTAATTTTATTTTATTCTTCTTGATGTTAGCATCAAACCCCGTAAAGCTTTGTAATTACCCTTTAATTTGATGATTTTTTTATGTGTAATCCTTTTTTATTATTTATTTTATTTCAAATAATTTGCATAGTTTATTTTTTCTTTCAATTTCATCCTACTTTGATTTGTTTAGCTTTCATATCATATTTTTATTTTTTTATTGCTATTTATTTTATCATTTTTTTTAATCGAATTTGTTTTTCAATTGCATCCTCGATATTTTATCTTATTTAATTTTAATGTCAAACTCGATCCTTATTCTTTTAATTGCTATTTATTTTGTTTCTTATCTTTCTTATAAAAAAAAACTTTTTCATTTCAATTTTATCCATCAATATTTTATTGGTCAGGAATTTCGCTTCATGATTTTTTCGTATTTATCTTTCATGGGATAATCTTGGCCTTATAACCTAGGTCACGGGTCTAAATTGTTAGCCTAGGTTGATTCGGGGTTTTTTTTAGTTTATTCTAGTTTTGTATGTCGAGTTGCGAGTTTTCTGGATTAATCTAAGTTGACCTGGGTTAAGTTTGTTTGGTTCAATTCATTTGATGTTGTCTCGAGTCAATTTTGTTTTGTTTTAGATGGTTATTTAAAAAACAAATTATGATTTCATCATTCTTTAGTTTTTTTACATCGAATTTAATATTTATTATTTTAATTGTTATTTTTTTTACTCTTACAAGTGTTTTGAAGTGTTATTTTTATTTTCATCATTTAATATTAAATTAGTTAGAATCAAGGTTCTTTGTTAAGCCTAGGTCTAGATTTCACATATTGCAATTTCATCATTTTTTTAGTTTATTTTTCTCATCAAATTCAACCCACACAGTCTTTGTTTTTTTTTTACTTTGATTTTTTTTAAAATTGATGTTTTTTTTTTCTAATTTTATTATTCAACGTTAAATTATTCGGGGATTGAGTCTCTTTATTAAGCCCGGGTTTAACATTTCATGAGTTGCAAATTTTACCGAGTTACCAGGATTTACGAGGTTCGATTGGGTTTGCTTGATTTTTATTTATTTATTTGAGCTTATTTTCCCAGTTTCACCATTCAACATTTACTCAACTGAAGGCTAGGCTCCGTTGTTTTTATTTATTTGGTTTCTATAAAAAATTCATTGGTTTTGAAAATGACCCGAGTTGTCTTGGTTTTTTTATCTATTGTTCAGTTCAGTCCTTAAAGGTTTAAGTTTTCTTACACCATGCTTCGTGACTTTCTTAAGTCTCTTTTTTGTTTGTTTGTCTCAGTCTCGTTACTTGGATCGCGAGTTTAGCGGGTTAGTCTAGGCTAGCTCGTTTTTTTATTATTTTTTTCTATAAGAAAATTTTTACATTTTATCATTTAGCATCGAATTACTTATGAATTAAGCTTTGTATTTTTTTTAATATATCATAAATTGTGATTGAATGTTGAAATTACAAAAAATAAATAAAAATGTTATAAGAGGATCAAGAAAAAAAAATCAAAGGAATAAGCATGGAAGTTGAAATATCGACCACCAAAAAGATAAATATGAAATTATGGACTACAAGCGTGGATTCCGAGGGGGTCTAAGAGAAAAGAAGGAGCAAAAGAAAATATTGTCAATGATAAATTCTTTCAACACGCGCTACTCTACCGAAAATAAGATGTCGCAACATTTCTAGTGATACAACAAAATAGAGCTTTTAGCCACCGAAAGATGTTACATACGTTGCGAGAAGGTTGTAGGCATCTCCCATGTTTTTATTTATATTTGTTTAATTTATTAAAATATTAAATTGTTATTGTTTAATCTAATAACAGTAATAATAAAAACAGTGAAAGGGCAAAATAGTTTTTAGATGAAGTTTTCAAATTTTTGCTTTAATGAGGAATTGAGTCATTTTAATTTATGTCATGGCTTAACATGCACTTATAGTGGAACGTGTCCGAGTACATTGAAATTATAAAAAATGTAAAATGGTAATTGCACTATCACGTAAATAGTAAAATGTGTTTAGGTACACGATAAATCTCCCTCTTGTTATGGATTTTTTAAAAAATTTATGTCATTGTTTAATATGCATTCCCCCCCTTATTACATGGGTGTAATGTCACGGAATATTCTAACATCAGGTAAGTGGTCGATTTTAAAAAGGAATTTAGATTACTATTCTTAAAAAACCAAACAACATACCAAAATTAATATAAAAGAAAAACAAAGCATTTTTTTTAGTTGCAGTATTCTAAAGACGCGAGAAACTTTACTTAGTTCCATCAAATTTTTCTTTTTGCATTTCTGGTCAATTATATTTTAAAATTTTATATTTTTATCTTAAATATTTTTATTTGGGTATTAAAAGATCTTAGAAAAAGTCATTGAAAAAGAATAGAAAGAGAGACAGAGACCGTTTGTCTCTGCGTTTGCACTTGCGTTTGGTGCAAATTTGATTTTTTTTTTGTTAAAATTGAGTTTGGTTTGTACTTTTTGGATCGTTTTAATGTGCTGATGTCAAAAATAATTTTTAAAAAATAAAAAAACATCATTGGCATGTATTTCGACACGAAAAGCTATTTAAAAAGCAACCGCTACCACACTACTAAACACGCTCAGAGTCAGCCACGTCCCAACCTCAGAAAGGGTTGTCAATCAATTTTGTTTCTGTGAAGGGTGTTCATTGAAGGCAGAGTTGCTAGTGGAATGCATTGAAAAAAAAATAGTTAGGAGTTCACAGGTTTTTCAAATTCAATTATGAACACCCTTCACAGAGACAAAATTGATTGACAGCTCTGTGAAGGGTGTTCATTGAAGGCAGAGTTGCTAGTGGAATGCATTGAAAAAAATAGTTAGGAGTTCACAGGTTTTTCAAATTCAATTGAATTTTTATTTTCAAAGTGATTAAAGAGTGTCATAAGATTGAAAATGAACTTGTTGGGATTCATATAATATTTTAAAAGTGTTTGTCAAGCAAGTTAAAATAATTTTTTTTTAAATATTAATATATTAAAATGATTAAACAATATAAAAAATTATGTTATAATAAAAAAAATTAACAAAAAATAAATTTAACCTCAATGCAAAACACGCTATTCATCCACGTTCCTTTCCCTTTTTGTAATTTGCTTCCCTTGCGTACGTTTTCTTTCTTTCTTTTTTTATTTTTCCTTTAAACCCGGGTTTGCATTTTTATGCTCAAGTTGACCATCTATTTGGGCTGAAAGCCCACATCTCGTTGCTTACCATCTCCTCTCCTGCTATTCTCGTCTCTTTTGTCCTCCTCCCCTATCTAACTTTGGGCTTCGATGACCCAAACCTAGGTAACCTCTCTTTCACCATTTTCAACCCAAAACCCAGAACTGCCAGTCGCCCAGACGTCCTCACAGGAATGGAGTTCGCGAACAGACTGGTAGCCGTAGCAACAAAAGCCGCAAACAACAACACTGTGATAAACGTGTGCCTTGTAGGATCCTTCCTGGTGCTGGCTGCACGATCCGCGAACCAGCAAAATAACATAGAAGCTTTAAAGGCCGAGAAGGACTCGCTAGTTAAATCGAACAAAGCCATGAAAAAGACCATGTGGGACTGGAAGCAACAGCTCTTCTCCGAAGCTGAGACCGACTCCGCTTTGGTCACTGTTGCCAGACTCAGGGCCATCTACGGCGAGGCACCACCGCCACAAAATGGTACTTTCTTTTACAAATCAGTGCATATCCTTCCACGTGCCTCCGCAGCTTAATTCGTGTTGATTTTGATTTTGTGTTTTAGCGTTTAAAGAATAGTGGAAATGAGAAGTTTACAAATAATGGCACAATTCCAACAATGTAAACAGTACGTAATTTAGGGTTTTGTAGAATTAGGGTTGGATAATATAATTTGGGGGTTCGTATCACTTCCGAGAGGAATTTACAGGTGATGGAGAGATTAATAGAAATCTCATAATTGTCTGACGATCATTGCCAAGGGGAATACAATGCAAAAACGTGTTTCAATGATTCCTTCGAACTTTGTTTCTTATGTTGATAGCTTCAGTGAAATTAAACTGTTTAGCATCAGGAACCCCTCGTCATTGATAAACTCCCTCGAACCTATCAATTTGGGATCCGCATTAGGCAATAGAGCGTTTTCAAAGTTTTTCACTAGATGTAACCATCTCCCTGTTTACTGTAGCCAGTGCAGTGTGTTAAGAGTAAATTTTGGTGTCACTGTGTGCAAGTTGTAGGATAGCATCTCCTTGGATGAATTGACAGGTGCACTCTATATATGCCTACGTGGAGTCTTCCGTTTGTTGGATAATTTCTTCTCTGATTACTTATTGGTTTTGGCAGGAGATGCTGTGAAGGAAGAAGCAAAATCATCTGCATCTAAACTTGTAATCTAACTCTGTTTTTCCTAGTTCTTAAAGTTGCAAATATTGCTGGACATTGGGGCACTCATGAGAGTCAATGGGATAAATTCCATACTCTAGCTAGCACGTGGATCAAAATGTTGGTAGAACTGTGAGTGGTTCTGTGCATTCTCTTGTAAGCAATAATGATGAATGAATTTCCATTTTGAGTTAAGACCAACGAGAATTTTGCGGTGACAAAAAGAAAGAAGCTGCCAAGGTGCTGATTGGGGACATTCTAGCCTTGTTATGCTCTCTTTCTTTCGTTTATGTTAAAACCATCATTGCAAGAGATAAATAACCGGTACTGATACTGTTTCTTGATTTTAATCTGGTGCCTATTAAACTATATTTTGTTGCGTTGTTGTTGCATTTGTAGATTAACTGCTGAAACACGCCACTGCACATAACAAATAATATGCAATATTTCCTTTTAAGTTGTACCGAAATGTGCAGAACTCAAGCGCCGTTATTCATGAATTTAGACGAATTTCTTTCTGGATTGTCCGGGTCTTTAAAAAGAACTGCTCTTTAGCTATTCTAAGTCAAGAGGATCCGTTTGTTTGGGGGATCGAGACCAGTGATGTTTTGAGGTTCAAACATGCTTATTCAGTGTTTGTATCCTGCATGACACCTTTTCTATACCAACCAAGCAATCATTTTTACTTGCATGTTATTCTTCCTCCCGTAGTTCTAAAATCCAGTCTAGTTAAATGGCCGAATCGGAACTGGACCGGGAAGGTAAAATCTTGGTAATTTGATCAAAAACATGAATTTAATTAGCAAGTTAAAAATCTAGTTGTAATTTATTGATTATTTATTTATTTTTAGTAAATATAATGTCGTTTTGCGATTCATCTAGGATAATTCAGTTAAAACCCGTGACTTTGGAACCAGGGCTGTGTCGATCCTCAAGCTGGATTTACAAACTATGCAAGCTTTTGTTGCAGTGAATTATTTAGATAGGAGTCTACTTTCTATCGTTTCTCGTGTCTGGTTGATATTTGAAGGGTGTGTTAAGAAATAGAAAGTTATTTTTCTTTTTCATTTTTCATTTTATTCGGTTTTCTTTTCTAGTAAAAAAATTAAAAAACATGTTTGTTTGAAGATAATTTTTTCTCCTCAAAATGCATCAAAACTATAACAATTTATTTTTATAAAAAATATCAAAACCAGAACTTGTAATTGTAATATTCCATATCAACGGGAAATTTTTTGAAAAAAAGCCTGTGTATGATTATTGAGGCGATGCATGATTATCAAAAATAAATTCATGAGGCCTTGGGTCAAAGTCTACAAGAGATGGGGGTGTTACAGTAATAGCCATGACAACCGATTACATAGTTAAAAGTTAAAACCGATTACAATGGGACGGTTGCATTTCCACGCAATCCCCAACTTGCTTTCCTTCACCACGCGAATCTGCGATTGCATGTAACGCCGTGATTCTTATGTTTTCGAGAGAAAAAAAATCGTTTTTTTTTAACGTATGTTTTCACGGTTCATTGGTTGAGAAAGGCAATTCAAAAGTTAATTAGCTGCGCTAATTGAGGAGTGGCCTGGTTCTCCTTCGTCATGCCTAAATGGTTGAAAGAATGGTACAGGACGTCCCGGGCAGATGAACAGCCTGCTGTAGAGGTTGGTCTTTTTCCACTTGGATATTAGTCTTCCTGAGATTTTTCGACAAAACTTAAAATTATTGCTTTTAAAGTATTTTCATATTCTCACGGGGTTAACTTGGCATTGCTAGATTAATTGGGAACATATTGTTCTTTACACATTTTTTTTGCATAATATAATGATGTTTTTATTCCAAGAAGCAAAATGATATATTACTATTACCTGGGGGTATTTTTAGCATTTCATATATAATTGCACGGTGAATTATCAAACTTACCCTTAGAATCTAAAAAAAAAAGGTATGCAAGGACATTTGTGTAATTTTCTTGTGATTCTTTGGGTAATTATCCAATTAAGGGAGGGATTCTTGTGTTTTTTTTTTTATCAATTATATAATATTATTTAAATAATTAATCTAGAGGCATGTTAGGATCCAACAGCTATGTGGCGATGCGTGCAGCTAATTTACCTTGTTAAATGGTGGTAAAAAAATTAAAGGTAGAAAATAGATTATAATTATGGTAAAAAAAATGCATGTACCTTCTTTTATATTGGAAAAAAATTGCTCCATCTTGCAGCGCGAGAAATAAACTATTATTGTTGGAGATTGTTGTTAAAATTATGATGATTTTACAAGTCAATATATATTTAATATGTAATTTTAAATTAAAAACTCAAAAACTAATAAAATCAAATCTCACTCATGTAAAATTAATAAACTCAGTTAAAATCATACAATATCGTGAACTTACACCTGAGTTTACAAGAATGGCAGGAACTGGGTTCTGGATGCGAAGAAGATTACAAAGAGAGTGAAGAAGGTTACGAAGAAAATGAAAGAAGTCAAGAACAAAGAAGATTTTATATTTCATGTAAAATTAAATGCAATATTGAACATCTTCCTTGTACAACCGAGGCCCTCTAATTTAGCTAAGAGGAAGAGGATGCCACACACATTTTAAATTTACTGGAATAGAAGAAAAATCCCCATTCATTTCCCCCACTGCCTTGAGCTTTTATTGTTAAATTATTTTCATTTTTATTGTGTACTAAAATAATGATAATTTAATTTGAATTCAATGACCTGGATTTAAAGAACATGGCAATTATGTTTTCTTCTTTTTTTTAAAAAAAAAAAATGAGAAGGTCTAAATCCACAACGAAGATATTTAGGTTTTGTTTTTGTTTTTTTTTTAAATGAAGTATTTATTTGTTTCCTTAATGAAATTACTTATTGTTTGTGGGAATCATATATATATATATATATATAAGATTATTTATGATTTTATGGTTTTTATTCTATTTTTATATTGTATTTTCCATGCCATATTAAAAAAAAGTTTATGACAGCCTTGTTCTTATATATGAATTGTACCTGTCCTAAATCTTAATATCAATTAATTTCAATAATTTATTGTCAGGAACTCTTTTGTTTTTGTTTAGAAAGAAACAAAGAATTTGTTTGATTTATCTTTTTTAAATTTAATGACTGAATTAACCACCACAGACTATTCTCAAGCATCACTCGTGTTTGATTTTGAAAATAGTTGACACTTGACAGCCATAGCTTCTTTTTACTTTTCGGGACAAAAGATAAAAACAAACAATGAATTAAAAAAAAAATCTGCTTTTCATTTCAAGAATTTAAAAAACAGAAACAGAAAGTAGAAAAGAATACATTATACATGAAACGATCCCTGAATTAATCAACATTCACAATGATGCCCTGAATCTGGGACGTAACGAACACACTTGTAAGTCTCTGACAGCCCCTTGAATGACGAGGTCACAAATCTAACTGCCTGTTTTGTACTTTAGTAGCTTTATTTTTTTAAGTGTTTTTATGTAAAAAAAAAATATATATATATATATATTTTTAAAAAAATATTATCAAAATAATCTAAAAAGATTTCAAAAATTATTTTTAAACAAAAAATTTTTTAAAAACACATCTCAAACACTTTCTATATGAGATTATATTATCAGTCGCGGTTTAAAGTGTTTTTTATTTAAGAATATATTAAAATAATATATTTTTTAATTTTTAAAAAATTATTTTTAATATCAATATATTAAAATAATATAAAATAATTATTTTTAATCATTTTTTTTTAAAAAAACATGAGATTTCCATACGGACACCAGTAATGAAAGAGGTGAAGTTACATCATAATAGGGCAGAGGACATTTTAATACCAACATAAATGCACATTAAAGAAAGAAACCTTGATCATAATGACCCCAAACCCAAACAGCTACTTCCAGTCTTCTTCTCTCTGTACAAAACTCCTGAAGAAAATACCCACCGCAACCGCGAAACCTATCACTTGATCACACATGCTACAACCCTCTCACGACATGCAAACCACCACCAAGCGACCCACAGAGAGAGACTGTCCATGCCTGCAATAACTCTAATAAACAAAATCAAATGTACCAAACAACAAAAAACTAGAAATACTAGGGAAGCCACACCGTAGAAATCCTAGTCAATGCCACCGAAAAGTAAATGCATTGAATGGCTTCGATTTCAGTTCAACGGTAGACCCACCTTTTAGACTCCCCCGTAATCTAGGAATTCTTTATATGGGACCCACACTTGATGGGAGCACAAATAAATAAAATAAAAGTAAAGGATCGTATTTATGTTAAAATATATTCTAACCCCTGATATAGATTAATATCTTCCGTATCACCCCCTGGGATTTCTCACGAGTCTCAATTTTGAAAACTCGAGAAATATTGCACAATTTTTTTCTTGGATTCCAAGACTGGAAAATATTTATAAGACAATCTCAAGTTATCATGTAACTTTTTGAAAACTCTAAAATTGATAATGAAAATGTTAAGTCATAGGGCCCAAAAGTGATATTTTCATAAAATACATGGGTCATAATATAATTTACGTTTTATTAAAATTTAAAAAAGAAAAGAAATACTAGCAGAAACTAGAAAATACAGACAAAGTTTGTTTGTTCATATAATAAACGCGAACAGGAAGCAGGTGAATGTGTGTGAGAGAGAGACGTTTAAAATTCAGCGAAGAAGTTTTAAGAACCAAAAACAGAAGAGGGGGGCATATCACATGGAAGAAGAGCTGCCTTCTCCGTGACGCCCTCTCCTCTCACATTCTTATTATTTCTTCCTCTGATTAGGGTTTTCTCATTATTTCCATCTCTTTTGTAATTTCCTTTCCTAGCTCCCCCACTCGACACTCTGCTCTCTCTCTCTCTCTCTTTCCTTTTTTTTATTCTGAATTCAGCTATCTGAGAAGGGAAGAAAAGGGAAAACTTTCGATTGAGGTGAATTCTGGGTTTTTTTTTTATTTGCTGTGATCTGATATTTTTTTTCTGGGAGAAGAAAGAGGCTGAGAAATGGAGGAGAGTGTGATTTTTCAGTTGAGTGTGTTTAGATCTGTGCTTGCTATTCTCCAATGGTGGGGTTTTAATGTCACTGTTATTATCATGAACAAATGGATCTTCCAGGTCCGTTTTCTCTGTTTTTCTTTTTCTATACATTTTTCAATGATTGATTAGCTTAATTTTCTCCTTAAATGTAATTTCTCTGATTTATCCAACTGGGTTAGCTCAATTTCGCGGTTTTAATTAGTTATTTAACGATTTTGCTTGATGGGTAAGCTGAATTTAGTAATAATGCTATTTTTTTGTGGCTTAAATCTTAACGTTGATTTTTATTTTCTCTGTTTTTTCCCCTTTTTAATCAATCCAATTGTAATTATATATGTTATTAGTGGAGGATTTTATTTTAATTTCTTTTATTATTAGTTTGGCTGGTGTATATTAATATACATGTATCTACATATATTCAGGTTTTTGTTTAATTTTTTTCTTCTCTCCAGATATTTCAGAAATTTAAATGATTTAATTCCCAGATGCACAGCCACTATTGTAGATAATTAAATTATTAAAATTCCTTTCGTAGGTCGATATGCATGTTCGACACATACAGGATTAAGAAAAGAGGATTAACCCTGTTGGAATCTTTGTAAATTGACAAACTGCCTTTCGTGTTGGTGGGTACAATTGAGTTGGCCAATTTTATTAGCTTCTCTGTCTTTTTAATATTATTTTCATACTTTTTTCAAGCCCGTTTGCCTTGGTGAGATTTGACTTCACTTTTTCATGATTGAATAAATGCGTTAACCTATACGGGGAACTGAAACAACAGATCCACTTTGTAAACATGGTTCATATCAGGGTTTTGGAAATCTATGCTAATCGATTGGAAAACCTGATTAGCTTCTTTCGGGCGTTGTTTAACTTGTGATCATATTTGTTGTGTAAAGGGGGTGGTTGAGCTGTTTTTTTAGCAACTGTTTTTGTGAATTCAGTTTGAACATTTAGTTGATGCGACTTTTATCAAATCTGATGAAGTTCTATATGGAAATGACCGAGCAAAATCCTTCTGTTTTTGTATTTGATGTATGGAGCATATTCGGAAGTATCAATGCTCCACATAGACCTGAATATCATGGGAGTTCCTGGAAACTTATCTCTCTTCATGTGTATTGATTCTAAATTTAGATGACTTTGCTGATAAATCCTCGTCCTTATAATTTATCATGATAAGTCTTCTTTAAACTTCCCTCTTTTTCAAAGCCTACTGTTGTCATTCCTGTTTCAATTGGTTTGATGGTTATTGGCAAGTTTTTTTTCCCTCGTAAAAATGTTACGTCAAATGTTTTATCTTTTGGAACTAGAGTTTGCTTAATGTTTTTGGGTGTCATCAGAGATATTCTAATTTGAAACGGTTCCTTGTCACAGAAATTGGATTTCAAGTTCCCGTTAACAGTATCTTGCGTTCACTTCATATGCTCATCCATTGGAGCATATGTGGTAATCAAGGTGCTGAAGATCAAACCATTGATCATGGTCGAACCTGAAGATCGCTGGAGAAGGATATTTCCCATGTCGTTTGTGTTTTGCATCAACATAGTGCTGGGGAATGTGAGCTTACGTTTCATTCCAGTTTCATTTATGCAAACAATAAAGTCATTTACTCCTGCAACCACAGGTTGGGCTTGAAATCATTAACATTTACAAGTTACTTTCTATATTTTCTGATCTTTAGTATTTTTTAGTTGTCATGCTATAATTTTGTCTTTTTTTTTCGATGGCTTAACAGTTGTTTTGCAGTGGCTAGTTTGGAGAAAACATTTTGATTGGCGAATTTGGGCTTCTTTGATACCGATTGTTGGAGGAATACTCCTAACATCCGTTACTGAGCTTAGTTTTAATATGTTTGGATTTTGTGCTGCCTTATTTGGATGTTTGGCTACTTCAACAAAGACTATTCTCGCAGAATCTCTGCTGCATGGATATAAATTTGACAGGTAGTGCATCTGTTCCTGTCAGCTTTTCCTCTTCTTCTGCTTCTTGTTTCATTGTTCTTTTCCATTCTGTCAAAATTGCAGTACTGCTAGTCTGTTACAACCTGTTCATTTCTTTATTAGGGATTGGATTGCAAAGACCAGCTATTTGTTTCTTTTCTTCTTCTTCTTTGAACTCCCAGCCAAATACCTTCCATTTCATCCTCATTCAAATATTTGCTTATCCTCTGGGGATTATACATGTCTTGCCTTATTTAAGTGTAAGCTCACCGTTACAGTATTCATAGCAATATATCATCTGGTACTGGTGCAATACTTTTGTTTGGAAATTGATTTAATTCAGCCTTTTATATACATTTGACCTGAGATATATTGCATGCTGTGTTTATTACAGGTGAAGTCACAGACTTTTATACAAAATTTGCTGTAGTATATATACAAATTCTGACATGTATGATATTTGTAGATTTCAGGCAAGAAGTTCACCATATGAAATTTTATCCTTATTAAACAATCACTTAAAGATTGTCGGGAGGTTGAAATAGAAGCCTTCTCTTCTTATTATGCAAAAAGATTTTTTGAAAAAACATGCTCATTGGTCACTTTGCATCTCTACATCACATTTTTGCAAGGGATAAAACAGTTAGGGGAATCAAAGCAGGTATCTTTTTAGATTGGCTGTGGGAGTTACAGGAAACATTTCCAGGATTTTGTTGATTCTCCTATGGTGTTTTGGTGGTAACAGTGATTTGTCTTTCGCTTGTCTTCTTTGTTTCAATCCATTCCTATCTAATAATGAAGCAAAATTTAAGTCTGAAATCTTTTTGGAAAACATAGTCAATGCCTGGTTCTAATTGCATGTGAAATTGTTTTCATGATTTATTACTGCAAGATCCAGTCTGATCTTTTCTTACAATTTCTCCCGTCTCTTCTTTAGCATAAACACTGTGTACTACATGGCACCTTTTGCAACCATGATCTTGGGATTACCAGCAATGTTGGTTGAAGGTAACGGGGTTATAAATTGGTTTCACACCCACGAGTCCGTCTGGCCTGCCCTCATCATCATTTTCAGCTCTGGAGTGTTGGCCTTTTGTCTCAACTTCTCCATCTTTTACGTAATTCATTCCACAACTGCAGTAACATTTAATGTGGCTGGAAATCTTAAGGTGAGACCAAAATTTGCATCCCCTAACCTAATATGACTTGTCTCAAGATTTGAACCTGCAGACCTGCTTAGCAACTTTAATCTACACTTGAATTTATATGGCACCGTTTTCCACTTAGACTTAAGGTGGCTTTTGAACTTTTGTCTCTTCCATTGAGCTCACACTATTGCTATGGGAAGCATGGTATTTACATGGATGCACAATGCGTTTGTGTTACTGTGTACAGGTAGCAGTTGCTGTCTTGGTTTCTTGGCTGATATTCCACAACCCAATCTCTGCTATGAATGCTGTTGGATGTGGCATTACGCTTGTAGGATGTACGTTCTATGGGTATGTGAGGCACATGCTCTCCCAACAGTCCCCACCACCAGGAACTCCGCGAACACCCAGGACTCCAAGGAATAGGATGGAATTACTTCCCCTTGTAAATGATAAATTAGATGATAAGGTCTAATTGAGAAGTCGCTCTTCGAAGTTGGCATAGGGTTAATACGAGTTATAGGAGGGGTAAATTGGAAAGAACAAGGAGAACTTCACTTTGTTGCGTGTGCATCCATTACTTCAGTCATAAGTTTTTACATTTGTTCTTTTTCCAGCTCAGAAATAGAAATACATTCAGTTCTTTGCCATTAATCTGGTATTTATTTATAGTAAATCAGCTCCAGACATACATTTTTGCCCGCTAATTTCATGGCTTGAAGGTGCTGGCTCTGCCAGGAATAAAAAGCCTCATCTTGCAATAGCGCGCTTCTGACAAGCTCTGAAATGTTTCACAGTATTTCAGCTGCCATCTCGCACGGTCACGAGTAATGATAGTAGAGGACGAAAGCTGCATCACCTGTAATATTTTGCTCCTAAAAAATCGTTGATTGCTGTTCTTGCAAGCTGCAATAGCCATAGATTTGTGTAGAGCACTAAAATGGCTACGTTTACACTTGAAGCTACGCATGTAACCCCAGTCTTCACGACCCACAACGTAAAAGCATTTCTGGTACTGACCGTAAAGGCCTAAACGAGCTATTGCAACATCGCGTGGTATCCATAATAATCTTATATTGCATAATTCCTCTTGGCCATCAAGTTTAAGCGGTGGAGATTATTACAGCATTACAGTGATACATGAGAAGAACCGGTTGGTAATGAATTATTACATGAGATTGGGTGCTAACAGTACATATTATCTGACTTAACTAGTGTTAATTTAACTAATTAAACGATATTATGCCAGGAGCCAGAAGTCCTTCTGCCTTTTAGTGGTGATGAGGTACCCGCTCATGCCTTCGGTCTGCTTCCTTACACCAATAGTCCAGCACTCTGCATTGTTGATGCACTGCTCAGCAAAATCTTCGATGTTGCTTGTCGCACAGAGGCTGCAAGAAACCCAACCAGCAAAATGTTAACAGGTAAAGATCCAATAGATTCAGAGATCAGAGGGTGAGGAATACACTGTTTTGAGATACCAAAGGTTAGAGTCTTGGACCCACCAGCTAAAAAGTGTGGAGGGCCTTCTCTGACCCAGGACTAGCACAGTCACCTCTAGCTTCTTCACCTGGTTCATCACCGTGGCTAATTTGGGTCCTTGAATCACCAGTGCCTCCACTTCCACCTGATAATTACCCCAGATCAAACATCTCTTTCTTGCCCAGGGAAAAGAAAAGATAAGAAAATAAGTGACATAAACAAAGACAGACAAAAAAAAGATAAAAAGTGCCTGAAAATTCACCCCCCACATCCCTCTTTGCATTTCTGGAAAGTAAAAGTAAAAGATGAAAAGACAACCCAAGCTGGTAAAAATTGTTCCCTTCTCCCTCCAAAAAAGAGAGATGAAGAGCAATGCGAGGCTGACACGGGAATATCATATAGAAAAAAATGCGAGAGAAATTAAACCAAGTGAAAATTATCGACATTCCTTCTCACAAAAAGCATTCAAAGAAAACGAGAGGGGGGGGGGGGGTGTACTAGGCAGGATCTATCAAACACAACTAGAGGATACTCTCTTACGAGTTACAACATGGGATCTAGCACTCATGCAGACGAAACGCGCCCGAAAGAGAAACAAAACAAAAATGAGACAACATTTTTGATGCAGCGGAGAACTCAAGACCAATTTTAGACTCGAGAAATGATGGAGAAAGAGAACAAAAAATAGCATTTCTTGAACATAAACACAGCATACCTCAGGTCGGCTAGCCTTGCAAAGTGACCCAAGAGAACTAGCAAGATAAGGAGTAGAAGAATCAGTACCAGAACCGGATGTCCTTCCACTGCTGCCTTTGTGGCTGGGAGGGATAATGTGAAGCAAAGTGAGCAAATCACCCTTGTTAGCCAAATGAGTCAATGCCCACATCATTGCATGCTTAGAATGTGAAGTGTGATCCACCACTACCATCACTCTTTTCCTCGTAGCCAACCCGGCATTGTCATTGCCATACATGTAAAGCCCTTCCATTTGCTTCAAACTTCTCTCGCAGTTATAGGCACCTTCAACAGTGCTACACTTACTGTTGCTAGTGCTCCACCTCCAAGATGATGACCTCCCCCTTATCTGCCTTAGGAACGAACCTGAACTTGGCATTCTTTGTTTTTCCGCGACCTTATAAAGAGAAATAAACTTAAACAAATAGTAGTGGTACAGTAGTAGAAATCAGCAGGAATAGCAATGCTATTATAATTTATAGTAGCATAGGCTCTAGAAGGGAAACAAGAAAGAGACAGGCAAGGAAGAAAATTGATTGGAGTGCAGACGCAATTAGAGACTGTGGAGTTGGATTAATAAAAGCAAAAGAACACAAAAAATGGTGGTAAGAAGGGATAAAAAAGAAGAAGAAAAAGGAGTGACGGATGGGAGTTGAAGCTAAGAAGCTCTCGTGCGATGGTGATGATGTAAAACCATGGTTTTAACTTTTTACAGGTTAAAGTCATGAGAATCACTGACAACACCTGTGAATCAGAGAGATAGTAAAGAATTGTTTGTCAGGATTTTGATGATGCCAGAGGATTTTTTGTTCAATATCGAGTGTTTTTCTTTTTTAGTATAATTCTAAATCATGGACACTTCTGCGTTGTCGATCCAATACTTTTTATTATTATTAACATTTATAAAAAGATTATAAACTTAAAATATAATCTATATTTAATATATATTTTTTAAAAGAATATCGATACAAAAATATATTAGATGTTATTTTTTAAAATATTAAAACGATAATATATTAAATTGATCTAGTTTAATCTATCAAATTTACAACTCGATTCATAAAATCATGATAATACTATATAAATAAAATCAAAATAAATTATGTATGTCAATTCCTGATTAACCCAGTGTTAAATGATAAAATATTAAATTAAAAAAAGAGATGAAATCTACTTGAGTCAATTCAGGTTATCGTGAGATTGGGATAACCCCACAAGAAACAAATAAAAAAATTATAAAGTTCAATTTTTAATGTTGAAGGTTAAAATTAAAAAAAATAACAAAAACAAAAATAAATAAAGTCAACCTGAGCTAACATGTTAAACCTGAGTTATGAAACTAAAATAGCTTCATAACAAGAAAAAAAAAATAACAAGCTCCATTTTCAACAAATCTAATATCAAAGATTGAAATTGAGAATAAATAAATAAAATTACGAGACCATGATAATTCTATCTGGAACAAGTTAAGAAAAAAAATTAAGTTATTGGATGGTAAAATTAGTGAAAAAAAACACCAATAAATAGTGTTTTGGCATTTTTTTATTATGTGTGGGATATTATTTTGTTTGACTTTCCTCCTAAAGCATGAAAAATAAGTAAAAAAAGATCAATATATATATATATATATATATATATATATTTAGCTCTCCATTTATCATTTGGGTTGGAGTTGCTCTTAGTATCTTATTAATAAAAAAAGTTTTGGCAAAACTAGTGTAGGTAGATTTTATTTTATTTATGGGGAAATAACATATTTTAGTAAAATCTATATTTTTTCTAATTCTAGAAGAAAAAAAATAAAAAGCTAAAATATTTTACTACTACTATTTTTTTCTCTCCATTTAGCGGGGTTGGAGTTACTCTTAGTATATTTGTTAATAAAAAAAGTGTTAGGAAAACTAGCATAAGTAGATTTTATTTTATTTTCTAGGAAATAGTATATTTTAGTAAAAACCACAATTTTTCTAATTTTAGAAGAGATAAAAAAATAAATGAAAAAAAAAAATAATAAATGAGATCCAAAAGACACACTGAAATCCAACGACATTATAAGAAGCCATTAAAGACAGTAAGAGTTGCTTACTTTTATCTGGAAAACATGTGTGGCATCTTTAAAGACCTTATGTAACTTTTTATAGTGTTATTAAAATTGTTTTGTCAAAATATTTTTAATAATACCTTATGTTATCATCATAGTTTTGGTTGTTTTTAGAATTTTATTTATGATTTGTTTTTTTTCTCTCTCTTTTTTATCTCTAAATTTAAAAGATCACACCTAAGAATTATGGTTTTTACCAAAATGTTTCCCTTTTTTTTTTTAAAAAAAAAAACATGCTAATTTTCAAAAGAATTTCTTCAATATCTTATGTATCTATATCAGATTCTCTTGCACTTTTTTTTTCTTTTCAGATCGCCTTCCCATGACCCCTTTATTATGATAATATGAAACCCATATCATGTGGCGATTCAAATTTTTCACCCCATGAGGAGCACATGACGTAGAGGAATAACCTAGACTGGTCTTGTAGTTTCTCCAAGTTGTAGAGCCATCTGTGCACACCATCTACTTCCGGTGACACCCATAATGCAAATTTCCAATTTTATCCACACGTGAACGACCTAAATAGTCCAAGCCTTTCAAATTGTCTGTTACCAATTTTCTAGTAAGGAGCCGAGGCTACAAACAGCAGATTTCTTCTGGCATGTTCCGAAAATTGTGAATACAGAGGAGGTGTGATCTTTCGCATCACCATGTGAAGATCAACGATCGATGATTAGATCTCTGATTGACAAGACTTGTGGATAGATGACGAGCAGCGCAATGATCGTGAAAAAAACACGAGAAGCACAGCCATGTGTTTTACAGGATTTTGTAACTTAAGTCTGAATTTCTTCTTGAAAAATGAAACAGTTTGTTAAAAATTTCAAGAGAATAACTTAGATTGAAAAAATATTTAAAAAATAAGAAAAAAAAATATCAATTGTATTTTTAAAAATAATACATTCTCAAACACATTTGTATTAACTTATATTAGTTAATTAATATATTATAGTTTTTAATGAGTTATGCAATGCTAAACAAATGCTTAGGTTTCGATTGGAAATACAGCCAACCACGCAGTCGGTTGCCTTCCCAAGCAGATTCCTAATAAGGGATGGTTTTTGAAAACTCTTGCTACTTTTAGTGTCAGTCTCAAAATCGTTTGATAAAAAACATTGGCTAAATGATCAAAATTAGTCTGAACTTTATATCAAATTCAAATTAGTTTTTGAATTTTATTTTTTGAATTTTTTATTTAAGTATTTTGGATAAAAACACAGATTCCTTCATTAATTTTGATTACGAATAATTATTTAAAAATGCAATATTTGTTATGAAATTATATAATTTGAAATAAAAAATTGATGAAAAAATGGACTGAATAGTCTATTTTTAATTAAAAATATTTTATAATACTTAAATATGAAAATTCTAAAATAAAGTTAAGTTTAATTTGACATAAAGTTCACAATAATTTTTGGTCGTTTAGTGTAATTTTTTTAAAAGGTTCTCTGAAAACCAGAATAAAAACTATAAAATAAGTATTTGAGGTTGTGAATATTATTTGACATAAAATAATGTTATCAAGGTATACTGTGAAAATATTTCTGCGTCTAGCAGTTTCTATCACATCAAAGCTTACATCCAGAGGAGAAATTTGAAATTGAATATTCATCTAAAGGAGATAGCAAAACACCATAGCTTGCGAGAGGAATCGCTGTGGATTCACACAATGATTCCTTTTTTTTTCTTAGTTTTTTTTTCATTTTGATTCTTTTTTTTTCCATCCTTTCATTGCATTAAGTTAGAATTAATCTCAAGGATTTGTTTTTAAGCATGCATGTGGGGGATCTTGTGATGTCAAAGAATTGTTTTGTCATTATTCAATTAATGTTTAATTTCACAAAATAAAATTTAATTTTATTAAAGAATTAAAGCTTCAAGGTCTGGATTTGAAGCTTATACAAATATTAAGTTCTTCTTTTTGTTAAATTACACTAATACATTGTTAATTTGCTGCATTCTTTCTCATAAAAAAAAAAATTGCTACATCAATTCTTTCTCAGGGATAACATCTCTAGTGGTAGAACCAAAACAAGAGGGAAAAAAACTTTTTTGTTTTTTGTTTTTCTTCCTTTATATCGCAGTTCTAAAGTGATAACCAAATGGAGAACTAAAATGAATCTTATATCAAATAAAATTCATTCCTATGTGTGTATAAAAAACTAAAAGTTAAAATAGATTATTTAAAGATTCATTTTCTTGTCAATTAAATATTTTTTAATATTTTTAAAAAGATTAATATTAAATATGTTAAAATACAAATAAGTTATTAAAATGATTTTTTTCATTGAAATGGCTATAAAAAAATTATATTTATACTGTTAGAAAAGATATATCAATAATTGTTTCTTCTAGCTGAATTTTGCCTACTGGAGATGCTCTAACAACGTTTCAAATGCAATTTATGGCAGTGAACCGGCAGCTCGATCCAAGTTGAGAGTGGGAAGGGCAGCATGGTAAATAAACCCACTGTCAAATTTCATGGTTGCCACTAGCGACCATAAAGTGATGGTTGCTTTCCTTTCCTTCTCGCTAGAACGTCAGTGTGGTCAGAGAAGCCATTGATCAATTAATCCAGACCAGAAGACAGCCTATAATGAGATGTATTCCTCTCTCTCTCTCTCTAAATAAAAAATAAAATGAATTATCAGTGAATAAATTTTGCAAACGCCAAGAATTAAAGGATCGTGTCAGGGTTTGGGGCCTCCGTGAACCGCGCCTTTTCTGGTGAGCTGTGTCAATAAGATCTGACTTCCAAACTATTGCTGCCGGGCAACTCGCTGATTTTTTCTTCCTTTTATGAAATTAAAAAAAACACCAATAGCAAGTTTTTTTTATGTTTTAAAAATATTAAAAGAAATACATTTGCATTGTTGATTGTAACGACGAAATGATATTCTTGTCATTCACGGTAACACAAATGGCTTTTGGAGTTATTGTCATTGGTGAACACTAAAATAACTAATATATTATCGAAATAAAAGAAAAATAATATGACCAAGCGGTTGCGCGTGGGTTCTCCCATGATTTTTAGATGGCATATAATGGTTCTAAAGGTGCTCTTCGTTGGTTTTTCTCCTCTGTAGGTTTGGAGCGGTTTGTTTTTGTGTTTTAAAAGTATTTTTAAAAAAAATTTAAATTTTTTTTATTAATTTTAAATTAATATATTTTTAATATTTTCAAATCATTTTAATGTACTGATATTAAAAATAATTTTTTAAAAATAAAAAATATTATTAATATATATTTTATCATAAAAAATTATTAAAAAAATAATAACAACTACTCTGTCAAACAAGCGGGATTTGGAAAAGAAAGTCCTTCTGCTCCTCTCTTTCCTTCAGAACCTAAACCACGGTGTCATGCGGGACACCAGTACAGTAACTTCTATCGTCCTTTCTACACCCCTTTTCTAATTGATTTAGTACTAGTTTTCCAATTTTATATACTTTATAGATATTCTGGTAATAAAAGCCAAAAGGGACCGAAGCCCAAACAAGAAAAAATAAAATAAAAAATACAAGCAATAATAACGGGTATTGTATTTTCACCTCAATCACATCCTGGTGTGTGTATGCACATTAGTTAGTTGGTATATTTTTTAGTAGAAAAAAATAATTATATAGAGATTTATTTGATATAAATGGATTTACTTGACAAATTTAAATGCAATTTAGTAAAAATATAACTTAACTTATATAAATTCAATATAATAATTTTTTCAAAAACATTAATATACTAATATATCAAATCGATCTGGGTTAATATGTTAAATCCATAATTCGGGTTATGAGATCATGACAACCTTATATAAAACAAATTAAAACAAATTATAATGTCTAATTCTTAATTAATTTAATGTTAAAAGATAAAATTAAAAAAAAATCAATTAAAAAACAAAAACAAACTTAAGTCGACCCTAGTTAACAATAAAATGTTGGTGGATGAAACAAAAAAATATAAACTTAAAAAAAAACAAAAAAAAAATAAATTCAGGTGAACTTTATAAACCCATATTAATCTCTTAAATTTGTAACCTATTAAATTATAGACTTGAGCTAAACTAAAAAACTTAACACCCGTCAAAGTAAATATTGGAATATGAAATTTAAAAATTTAATTTAATTAAAAAACAAGATTTATTTTTAAAAAACTAAATTTAATAAAGATGAACAAAAAAAACTTAAGACAACAAAAAACTTAAGACAATTCTTATTTTAAAAATAAAGATAAATTCCATAAAAATAAATAAATAAAAAACTATAAAACAGAGAGGGTGTATTCGACTATTTTTTGGCCACAAAAAGGCTTATCTTGGAAAGAAAAAATCAGTAAAAGAGATGTTATTTGAGCACGTGGGGAAAAGATCATTGGGATAAAGGTTTTCTAGTGTTGTGATTAACGAGTGTTTTGAAATTGAGAACGAATTTATTAAAATTTATGATTTTTAAAGTATTTTAAGATGAAAATAAATTTTAAATTAAGTTTTTGGTTAAAATTTTGAATTTTTATCTTCTAATCATAAAAAATAAAGTTGGGAATTGAAATAAAAATATTAAAAAATAGGGATCAAATATAAAAAAAAACTTTGAGAAACAAAATTGAGAATTTCCACGTGCAAATGAAAAATAAAAAAGCAATGTTTTTTATTTATATTAATTTTAATCCTTTTTTTTTTAACAATAACCTAATTTTTTTTTATTTTATAAAATCAATCTTTCATTTAATATCAAAATATTCTCAGATATCTCATATACGCAAAAACCTACGAAGAAAAATTACCTATAAATAATATGAAATACATGTATGAACTGTAATTACACTGTTTTTTTTAAATATAATTTATAATTATAATATAAACGTAAATCCTATTTTAATGAAAAAACGTAACCACACCGCACGAGGGTCATTTTCTCCCTCTTGAAAATAAATTGTCTTATTTTATTTTTCACAGACCACAAATCCAGCCAAAATGTTTTCGAAAATGAAGTCCCTTGTTCAAATACGAGATAAAAAAGAATCAGTATTAGCTTTAAATCAAGATGGAATCGTGCAACCATATCAAGGCGACAAATTAGATCTCGCCCCCAGGTCTCATTGGCATGACGCGTGGCAAATCCTGGGCCATGCCATCGATACAAATAAAATCAGCAGCCACTCTATTTGTTCCTGTGATTCCCGAATGTCATAAGAAGCTTCGCCTCCTTTACATGATGTCCTCAATTCTCGTAGCAGCTGCGATGAGTTAATAGCTATATCAGAGTTAGTGAAGAGGTAAAAACTGTACACTGTGTGAGTCCTTGGCAACAAGGTTATATAGTTTCATCTGTGCCGTCCATTGACTGTGACAAGATCTTCGGGTAGATGTTAGACCGGCCCAGCAATGAAATTTCTTCTGGAGACAACATTAGTGAACCACCGGTCAAGTAGTTTCGAGAAGCTCTTGTCCTATATGATAAGTTGTAATTAATTTAACTCGAGGTAACGTGGAATAAAGATTACTAGCATTAAAAAGGTTGGGTAATTCTAGCATCACAATTATGTACCTCCGTCCTTTTATCTTGTCAATGCTTGCCGATAATCGAGAAGCTTCTGATCTGGCAATGTGGCCCAGAGAAGATAGATATTCATGGAACGCTTCGCCTTTCATTGTCATGTATGATCGGGAAGGGACTAGTGACTGAATTATATCAAAAAGACAAGACTTCATTTCACTGTTTGCAGAATACCAAAGTGAACGAGTTAAGAGAGAGCGTTGCAGTTAATATAGAGATTAGTTCACAAAGCAAGGGAAAAATGCATGCAATTGGCAGTTACAAAGCATGAGATTCCCTGAGGATTTTTTTTGTACAAAGGAATAGTTTAATATCGAGGGACGGGGAATTTGTAAACGAGCTGATAAGATATGCTCTCAGACGACGGAAGGGAAAAATAAAATAAAGGAATAATCCTCATGAAATCAATACATAAACAGACATAAATATGCACTGCTTGATTAGACATTTGATAGTAGCCTATATGCCATTATTTCGCATGTTATACAGGCATCTAGTCCCACCCACCTTTGCTTCGTCTCTTCACACATACCGTTTTAATTCAGAAATTAAAAAGGATATGGCAATAGCACGAATTCTTTGCAGCATGCATGCAGTACCAAGAGAATTTTAAGATTCATTGCACGGCAGTGACTTAATATTAAATTGTGAGGTTTGATCTGTAATTCAACTACGTGGAAATATTCAAGTCAGTCTACAAATTATGTGTGTGACAGTATGAGCATGAGTAGAACAAATTTGAGCTCCGTACCTATTTGATGACGTCCCCCTTTCTGGTTGGTTCATCTCAGTACTCAACCTAGAGTGTGAACTCTTGCTACTCAAATTCTGTCTAACCAAGTTATCAACTTCCATCATACTAGCGGTAGACAGCATCTCCCTGGGGAAATCTACCTTGGAATCCAAACCCATTTTTAACCCTAAATTAGCAATTTCTTTGGCATAAAAGCAAAATCCTTGCTGCGTTATTGCTGATGACATTTTCAAATTCTCATCAGACCAGCTGGATACATCCATTACCTCAGAATGGACCACTGATGATTCCAAGGAATCCTGCAACAAAAATAAAAATGCACCATCATGAACTAACTAGCTGAGGATAATACAAAAGGAAAGGGTTTTAATTGTTAATGCATACTTACCAAAGTCTGGTGCTTCGAAAGCAACAGTTCAGCTTCTGAAATCAGATTGCTCATTCCATAAGCAAGGTTCATCATCCCAGTAGCATCTATGACTTCTGAGGTGACAAAATGCCTTAGATCTGGGTCACGATTGCAAAGTTTTCTCCATGATTCACGCACTAAATCAGTCATCATACAGGATCGAAATTTCTCCACTGGCTTGGATTTCTTATTGAAATCCATGCAGCTATACTTATCCATCACTTGATATTCTTTTGTTAAAGCTTCCACATGTTCATTTCGAGAATCTTCTACCACTTCAGGAGATAATTCTGCAATTACATCACAAGTACTTCCCAACATATCAGGCACATATCTGTCAATATTGTCGGTTTCAACAGGCAACAGGTTTTGCTTGGACTCATTGATCATTGAAACTTCTTCCAAAGTATCACCCACTCGAGTGCAGGACACCATACTAAATGACACCTCTGTTCCATTATTAATTTCAGTTTCAGGAGCAAATGTTGATTCTGGCACGCATGATGCATCAACAGACATGCATGTCTCTTTTACATGTAAATTAATTCCCATATCTGGATATTTACTACGATTTTCATGTAGTTTCTCCGCTCCAAAACAAAGTTGCATGTCAGTTGATGGTTGCATGCTTAAACAATGAGAGGGAAATCCACCATCAGCTTCAAGGATTAATTCATAGTTAGTATCCCTGTCTGTAGTTAAGGTAACTCTGTCATTGACCATCTCATCTTCAGAATCAGAAGGCATTACTACATCGAGCTTCCTTCTATATTTTCTTGGAGTCAATGACACCGGGGTTCCAGGGGAATTGAAAACATCACATACTGAATCACATGGGATTTTGAAGTGATTGCAATCGTTATCAAAGCAATTTTGGCTTAACATTGCTTCCTTCTTGGTCTTTGTACCACTGTCTTTGCCATAATTATGAATCTTTATGTTATTCTGCATTTCTTTATCCTCAAAATCTTCTTTTATGACCTCCAATGAGACAGAATTTTCTACCAGCATAGACAATGAAGTTGTAATCTCCTTTTCAACTAGCTCAGATAACTGACAAGGGAAATCCCATGGCATCATCTTTGGCAAAACTTGATGCCCAGCCTCAGGATCAAACATCAGAGGACCAAACAATCTTTGTGTTTCTCTACTTCGAGACAGTTTTCTAATTTGTCTGCCCTGAAACCAGAATTGAAGATGCATAATGGTTTTTCGGATATCTCCTTGACAATATTCAACCACCTGCTTTAGTAGATGAGCTTGAATGTTGACCTTCTCAGCAGAACAAACCTATGAGTAAATAAAAACACCAATTTAAGCTGGATACAAAATCAAAACCATGAGAAAGCACATAACAAGAAGCACATACCATATCTGCAAGCCAAAGAAGCTCCTTCTCTGATGGCAACACAAAACAAACTTCTAGCCTGTCCAAATTGGCAGGAAGATCAGGGTTTTCACCTGGTAACCACCACAATCACAGATTAGCGATGATAAAAAAGAAACTACCAGAACAAACATGTCAAGCAACAGGAAACAATTTTAACCAGCAAGCCTCTTACAATTGCTGGTCAGTATCACAGGCCCTTTTGCCTTTTCAGCTATTTGTTGTATTGCAGAGACAAAGCCACGGTCTTCAGTAAAAGCAAGATCCACATCTTCAAAAAGAATCAAGTGTTTAAGTTTCCCTTGACCACAGACAATTGTACTGTCGTTGGAATCAAACTTAACAGTGGCCTCAGTGGCTCTAGGAGAATTCTCCTCATCTGATATTGGTACCACCTCAACCATTTTACTGCAGAAATCTTGTGTCAATTTACTGTCAGGAAGGGCTGAGGAAAATTTTGTAATGTTGTTGCTCTGTGGTTCCACATGAGTTTTCTGTGACCTGGAAGTAATACACTTTATTGTAGAATAGAGGATTATATTCCCAAAGGTTTTTAACTGTCACATAACATTGGAAAACAAATTAAAGGAACTCTGTGCATTGCTGCTAAATATTGACAAACCAATGAAGGAAATGGGATTCTAGTGCCTCTCCATATCTTTGTTTCACCAAAGCTCCATTTCGATAATCTGATGCATTGACCTGAGGATGATGATATGGCAAAACATTTAGTTCTCTTCACAGACTGCTGCATGTTTAGCGTGACATCTAAGAAAGCCCCCAAAACTGTAAAACAAGTTTGAAAATTAGTATTTAAGCAGCAGCACCTCCAGAACTTTGAATCCTTCTTCTTTTGCACAAGCATAGATAGCAGCAGACTTCCCGCTCTGCAACAAAAGAGCATATGTCTAACTACCGGGAGTCTGGGATGGAAGTAAAATTTGCACTAAATTAACACTGAAACACACTGCATTTATGGACAGTCTTTGACAAAGTTCATTATTTAGTATTGGAAAGAAACCATCTACATCAAATATTCTAAACAGACCTCTAAACTAAAGCATGAACAAGAATAGTCCATATCCAAATTGTAAAACATAAAACAAAAGATTTCATAACATGAACATAATTATCAGAATGATTCCACAGAACATGCTGAAATCTTTCCCTGACCTGAAGCAAACTAAGAAAAATGATTCAGAGAAAAACATAAGGGGCTAACTATTAATTGTATAGCATGCTGACAAAAGTAGTTGCCAGAAGTGTCCTAGAAACCTTCCATTTTTTGGAGAACAGAAAAAATTTAATCGCATCCTTTATGAATTGCAAACAAGAGGAACTTTCATTTGGAATTCCACAGCTAATTTATTTCCACAGGCAACCCAAAAAAACAAGCATTAAGATGAAATTGATTCATACCCCAGTTGGTCCAGTGATCAAAAGAACATTCTTAAGGCTGGCCCCTTCATTATTGTTTTCTGAATCAGATTCACTTTGGACACAGTTATAATCAGCATCTTGTCTATCACATACATCACCGCTGTAGGTATCTGCACAGACTTGATGGCCCCTTTGTTGCCAAGAATGAAGCCAGTTGCTCAAAAGTTTCACCGATTCATCATTTCCACAAACCTGCAGGAATTTTTGGGAGAAACTATTACAGTAAGAAAAAAGTTTACACATAACAAAGACTGTTAATATGATAAAAGAAGTAGATTCCAAAAGTCTGACCTCAGTGGCCTTCTTTGGCTGGTACTTATCTGTCCATAATCTATTCTCAAGCTGTTTAGTGCGACTAATGTACAATGGGACAGTCCTGCAGTATCAGCAATGCAATAAAAAGAACGTTACCTACACACACTAACAATCTGAGATTGGTCAGGTAAAAGCAGCAGCAAAACTATCATTCATGTACCAAGTTCAAAACTACTTTATGATAAGACAACCAATACATTTGGGCTAAGCCATGTCAACAGCAAGTTGAAGCTATTAGATTATCGTTGCTAGATTCAAAAACCAGCTTGACCACCACGTCATGCAGTTTAAACCCTGAACACTGATGATAATGGGAAATTATATCATATAAGAAAGTAGAAGTGGAATATTTGCTTTCATATTCACTGTTAGAGAATGCTAAATAGGTTCAGGTACTTGGTAGTTGGTATTTTGCATATAATGTAGCTTGCTTATGGCTATTGCAATTCACACAATCAGACTTCCATTTCTAGCTAGCATTTGTATAATTCTTTCCATTCATTAAGGACCTTTCCACTGCTCCTTTCAGCCATCAAAATCTGAATCAATGAGCAACAGGAGTGATTATACATATGATACAGATGAGAGAACTGATCCCTTGAAGCCACAACCGCATGCATCAGCATCAACAAGACATTACTCTACAATTCAAGGACTGCATTTATAAAAGCAGCGTGCACTAAACAAACTGTGGCAACAGTTACAGAAGCCATCAATTCACATGCAAACAACATATGGCTACGGGAGTAAAACAAGTAGGATTTCCAATGATGATCCAAACCTTTCTTGAAGAAGATCACTTTGCTGTTTAGCATCTGATTTTCTAGCAGAAGAAGAAATGATATGAACTTCAACAGCCTCACAGTCCTGCAAGTAACACATTTATAATCTCAAAAATGGGAATGTCAGATGCGGAGTTGCTTAACAATCTGAATAACGGTGAGAACAATTTCTTCCCAAATGGAACTAAAAAATGGGTGGGGGTGAAGATACAAGATAGTTAACAGGTGTTGCTATACATACAGTTTCTGTATCCTCTGCAAGCTGACAGCCTCCCACCTGCACATCAGATGATCTGGAAGAGACTATTGCTGGTGCTTCACACACAAATTCTTGTTGACAAAGGCATAGATCCAAAGATGCATTATCTCGAGGAAGTGATGTACCAGGAGGATGCGATGAGCTGGGGAAATCATTTATGCCTAATAATCCAATGAAGCCTTCAAAGTTTGATGAGAAGGAGCTTTCTAGGCTAAAACTGCTATCGATAAATGGTTTCTCACGAACTATCCAATCACTCCAATCAAGAGGCCTTGCATCATCCTACACAATAATCTTCAAGTTTCAGTTGATGTGAGTTTAAAGTAAAAACAAATGCTAGCTTTTAACACCATTGATGGAACAGGAGTGATTTGAAAACTGATTTCAATGTCCAGTCATTCACACAAGGTAAGAACTAGGTACTTTGCATGAGGTGACTTTGAAAAAATTAAAATTTTATGTTTTTCTTTTTGGTGATTTATAGATGTCCATGGACAAATATAAACTATTGCAAACCCTGCCAAACTTTGATACATGCATGCTATAGCTCCCAATGCATTTTTTTTTTTCATACTTGTCCCCTAGAATTAAAATTCAAGCCATGGTTCTACCCTGCAACTGCAAGGTTGCATAGCCAAAAGATGATTTGTACCTGACCCCCTTCAAAGACATGAATAGGACCAATATTGATGCCTTTAGCTTTTCTATGGGCTAAGTGATGATTACGTTCCACTGCATTTGTCTCGTCACATCTCTTACTCACTTTCCATGATGAGAAAAAGGGATGAATTTGCCTTCCAGCAAACATTCGTGAATTTTCCTGATAAAACACAAAATAGAAATTGATTGTGTTATGCACCAATTCACTTCAGAAGGTATTGGAAAGAGCTAACTTATTGCTTTTAGTTTAGGAATTTCCAACTTCCACACTAAAGTCTGATGTCAATTAAAATTCCATAAGCAGCATGGAGTTTCACCAGTTAACAGTTTCTAAGACCACAGAGAGAACAAGCACAAAGAGCAAAAAAATTTTCTAGAAGTCATGGTATCAAAATAACTAACCTCAGCTGCCATCTTGGCCTCTAACCTCAAATTAGGGATTGGTGGTGATGCACCCTGGTTCTCTACCAGATTAGAGATGTCTTTCCCATTACCTGTGCCATTCTTTTTAGGCGTACCATTCATAGGTGACTTCTCCTTTGACTGTTCAATAAAACAAATAAATAAAGCACATTAATTGGCAGCAAACTAAGCTGAAATCTTAACCACACTAAACCAGTCAAATCGCCAAAAAATGAACCAATTCATGCTTGCACATTGATAATTTCACTTTTACCTTTTTAGGAGTTCTACTTTGTGGTGTTGCCTTTCCTATCCGTGTTCGTTTCTTCTGACTCCCACAGCACTCCTCACATTCACCTTCGCCTTTCCCATCCTCGACATTACATTCTTTCTCGCGTTTCTGATAACAGTTGGATTCCGTTCCCGGTGACTTGTGCTGTAACAACATAGACTGTTTGGTAAAAGCACTCGGTGTAAAAAACAAGTAACAAAATTATAGAAAAAAACTAAGCTAAATTCACAAATTAGAACAATTCTCACACTAACCAGCCGAATTAACAAGAATTGAAGCAATGTCTGCCGTACCTAAATTACAGCCGATTTTAATCTTACCTTTTTAGGAGTTCTGGTTAGTGGAGTTGTCTTTCCCTTTTGCATTCTCTTCTTCTTATTTTGACTCCCACGATACTCCTCGCCATTGCAGTTTTCATCGATATTTTTTTCACTGTTCAATTCGATTTCCGGCGATTTGTGAAGGAACAGCGTGGACTGTACCAGTCTCCGGCGAACACTCCTCTGTTCTGGCAGCGGAATCTCTTCAGCTGCGGGCTCCACCGCCACCGGTCCTTCGTCATCGGCTGATATATCCATGTTAAAATAGGTTGATTTAGTGAGTCGATTTTAGGATTTCGACAAATTTAGGGGGGGTTTTTCAGGATTTGGGGATTTTGTTAACAGAGAAGAAAAGAAAGAAAAAAGAAGAAGGGAGGGGATGGGTTTTTTTATTAGAAATTTATTTTATTTTATTTTTTACTATTGAATTAATTAAAATTTTAATTTTATAATTTATTGTAATTAATTTTTTATAAAATTTTCAAAATTTATGAATTTAGTGAATTAGCTCAATTAATTTAATTTTTTTAATTAATTTTTTTATTTAATATTAAGTTAATTATTAATTATACTTCATTCATGATTTATTTTAATTTATTTTTTATATAATTATAACAATTATCAGTAAAATTGATTAGTTGTGCTAACATTAAATTTTAATATAATTTGTGATGTTCATTAATAAAAATGACTAGTTATGGTACATTTAAATTTTTATAGAATTTTATTGTAAATTAGTTGTAGTCAATTTTAATTTTAATTGGATTTTCTAATCTATTTGGTTAATTAATAATTATTATAACTATATTAATGATAGTCAATTCAAATTTTAATATAATCCAGTAGAAGCAAATTAGTTGTAGTCAACTTAAATTTTATTAAGATTTTTAATTTAATAGGCTGATTAAAAATTATAAAACAAACATGGAGAACAAGGATTTTGAAAATTAAGAATTTTGAATAAAATAACTGGTTGGAAAAACATAAATATTGAGAATATTTTTTTTATACGTAACCTATTAAATCTCCACGTGGTTGCATTGTCACAACAACGTAACTACTTTTTAATCTTGCCAAATTTTTATTTAACATGCGTTAATTTCCAAAAAAAGAAAACTCTTTGGGATCTGTTATTAATTATTATTATTATTATTTTTTATCTCTTGAACGTTGCCCGTTCTCTTTTTCAGAAACCTTTCTCCCCGCACACGCGATGTTATTAGATTCAGAGAAGAAAAGGGAAGACATAGTTATTCTAGTCAGAATATCAGGACACTTGCAGCACGGGTATCATATTCCAATATATTTCTCCATAAATTGTAATTTATATCTCAATTTTCCACTATAAACATGAAACTGCAACCTGCTGGAATGTCACTTCAAAATAACCAATTTACCACAGATGTCACACAAACAGCCACAAAAAAAGAGAAATCGCAAGAAAAAAAAAAAAAAAAAAAAACAAGTCCAGGAATTTTTTTCATTGCAGACATATAGTGATATAAAGCATCTATGATAATTCCAGCTGCACACACAATCTATATATACGGTATTGTATTTGTACCTACGTAGTTAATGTAATATCGGTAATTAAGGATGAATGCAAGTTGATGGTATCAATCTAATCCAAATAACCAGCCATGATCAAGTAAAGAGTAAGGAATTAGAGCCAAACCACAAAAGATAGAAGTGTAGATCCTGGACAACCAGCAGAGTATGGATAGCAATTTTCTTTGTCTACACGTAGACGTGTCATGAGAAAAAGGAAGCCGTTTGTACTGCAATTCTGCAAATGAGATCTACTATCCAGGGCAAAAGTCACTGAACACAGACAACCTCTTCTTTGTAGCTGGACCATAAGAAACGCTGTGAATATTGGTATTTACTTCTTCCCTTGATATGCGTTTGTCAGTCTGATGTGGCAAAGCAATATCAATGCCATCATCCTGTGGTGACCAGTAGTCAGAGCAGACGGTGGTAGTGATACCCTTTCTAGAGTCTTCAGATTTAACGCTCGCAGTTGGGATTTTGTTGCTATGGTCTGGCCTGATAGAGATATAGGTTCTGCCAAATTCATCAGCTGTGGAGATTGGGGTGGTACTATTCTTGCTGGATTTTTCAGATGTGATGATGGTGGGGCCTTTGCTGGTAAATTCCGGTATGGTAGAGAAGGCTGTTTGTTTTGCTGCAACTGCTGCATTTGTCATAGCAGGAGGAAGAATGCGGCACTTTGGGACATAAGGGCTTGATCTAGGACTAGTAGCATGTGACTTGCAAGTATGTACCTGTGCAATACCAAATAAACAAGCACAGTGGCTGTATTAACCGTTGATTTCTTCCAAATTCAGTACGAAGGTACTCTATAACTGAAATTCAAGGCATTATAATTACCAATTCTTTGTTCTTGATGGAGAAACCAGATGGATGAAACTCATCTATTCCATGTGCGAACTGCATTTAACAAATATTCTTATCGATTGACCAGAGAACTAGAAGAGCTGTGCTTGCATCACAGCGAATGACAATTGTACACAATCAACATAATAGATTTAAATCAGAAGCAGCAATAATCTAGAATCTCGCGGGAGTGCTAGTGTAGGGTTCCGGTATGACTAATAGTGCATGGCCAAAAAAATAGTCGCTGGTATGTCATGACCAGCCAACCATGGGCAGGGTTAGCAGGCAAACCGAATAAAAAATCTTTCCGGTCATAGCCGGGCAATTCCAGTTTAAGGTGAAGGCATTCTAAGACTCCCTACGCAGCAGCTAGCAACTCAAGACCTAAGCATTTTGGAACCCACACAAAATAAACTTGATTCTTAAAAGTTACCATGGTAGAGAATGATCTGCAGAAATGGTATCATTTGCAAGTCAGTATAAACGTTAGAAGTCATGCATTAGTTTCATCCAAGTAGCATAAAGAAGAGGAATCGATCTCTTCTGTTGACGGCATGCACATACTGGGAGATTTACATGGAAGATGAATGAACAAACACAAAAGCCGCATATTTTTAGATAATTAACAAGCTCATTGTACAAAAGAAAACATAACACTGACTGGACTGCTATATAGAATTTTCACTCCGTCTGGACATGGATGTCAAAAAAAAAGGTTTGATATAAGAAAATGCAATACATGAGAAGAATTATCGAATGTTTGAGAAACGATTAAGAGGGGGACACAAGTGACCAAAGTGACTTAAAGCACATGTTTATAGGCACAAGGTCAATGCAACTGATTCATTCAACACCAAATCATTTGTTTCTCTCTTTGTCAGTTTTAGTTGTACAATCTCTACTAATCTAGCCAACCAAGGTTGAATAATTGTAAAGTTAAGGCGAACATAAATGAAGAGCCACTGTGTTAAACAAATCATGAGTGCTTGCATGCACCTCACTCAGTTGAAAATCATCATATAAAAAAGCTCTTCTGTAGTGCATAAAAATAAAATGAAATTCTGTAGTGGTGGCGCAATGCCAATAAGAGCCTGTTTGGCTCTGCGGTCGAAACTACGTTTCGTCAAATTTCAATTATTATTATTTTTTTGCTAAAATTGAGTGCGGTTTGTATTTTTTGGATCGTTTTGATTTGCTGATGTCAAAAATGATTTTTAAAAAATGAAAAAACATCATTGGCATGTATTTCGGCACGAAAAGCTATTTGAAAAGCAACCGCTACCACACTGCCAAACACACTCTAAGTCTAAAGGCATACATGGTCCAAAATGGAATTCCAACAGAACCACCAGTACCATCAGGGACTTGTGTTAGAGAATAATATAAATTATATCTTAGGACCTCACCTAACAGCTTAATATAAATTTATATTATTCTCTAACATACCCCCTCAAGTGAAAGCCCTTTGAACTTGAAACTTACACAGACCCACATTACGTTGTGTTTAATTTTTATCAAATAAATGGGGATGGTGAGAATTGAATTCGTGACCGCTTGGTCATCAAGACTCTGATACCATGTCAAAAAATCATCTCAATCCAATAATTTAAGCTGTTAAATGAGATCCTAAGATATGATTAATATTAGGAAACAATGCAAGCTCAAGAAAAATCATCTCCTAGTTGCCTAGAATCAGCAGCTTTTCCTCAAAACTCTCTCAGGATCCAACCGAAAATAATTTAAACCTCTAGTTTCTCTTGTTTTTCATACCGTTGTTCATGAGCAAATTCGTCTCCTTACCAAAAGAAGAGGTGTATTTTCAGGTACAATTAAGTTTCCATGAGCCAGATTTAGAATGCTATAAGAAGCTAGATGAGTTTTAGTATAAACTTGACTATTTCATTCCGAACTTCCATCGCTGAAAATCAAGCGGTCCTTCCTAAACTGGTAAAGAGAGTGCGTGAGAAAGAGACCTGACGGTTGGAGGCAAAGCGGCAGTGTCCAAGATCCTCCCAAGCTCTGCGAAGTTCCTTCTTACACACGCTCTTTCCCGAAGAAGAAGAGGAAGAGTTGGATGATGATCCACTTCCGACTAGCGGCGAAACCAGAGCTCCATCCATCACTAAAACTTCGTCTTCCTCCATCATCGGTGTCTTCATATTCTCAAGCGGCGATAACGGCGATCTGGAACTCCCGCTGCTTCTGCGCTGGTAATTGCGAGAGAATCTGTCGCCGCCTGGTGATTTCATTGGAGATCCGACGCCGCCGCGCAAGTACGCCACCAGTATGGAGTCTTTGTTTACTGCCTTATTTAGCGATTCCATCTGCAATTGGAGACTGTTACATTAGTTTTTTCTTTCTCTTTTCTTTTCCAGGTTCAGGAATTTAAACTCTCCCGCCTAAAATTATATGAAAATAGACGTTCTTAAATCAAATAAACCTGTGGCCAGTAGGTAGGTATGAATTCACATGGTATTTGTTATTGTGATGTACGGTGATTTATAAAAAACATTTTCACTTTAAAATATATATATATATATAATTATTATTTTTTATATAAGTATATTAAAATCATTAAAAAATACTTAAAAAATATCAAATTTGATATTTTTTCAAAAAATATACTCTTTTAAAATGCTTTTTTTAAATGCAAGTCACTATACAATACCAAACAGTTACTTTCACAAGAGATATAAGTCTTATTTTATCTATTATTTATTTATTTATTTATTAAATAGATATCCACTTAAACTCCTTTAACATTTTGCTTGTTCTCAAACACATTTAGATTATTTAATTAATTTTAGTCATTTTCATAATTTAAAATAAGAAATATAATTGAAAAATATTTTTAATAAGAGATTAGATTGTAATTAATAAATATATGAAAATCAAAACTTCTTACAGTAAAGAATAATTTGTAAAGAAAATGAAATTTAGATATTAAAATAATTTTTTCAAAAAATTCAGAAACTAAACGAACATTTCTAAAATTTACCCATGTCCATTTAACTCAGGGTGTGTTTACGTCAATCCATTAGTGACCTTGGATACGAGTAGTTTTTGTCAATCGTATTTGGCGCGAGATTTTAGGTACTTGTTTACATACTGTGTTTGGCAGCAGGAGGGACTTGGAAATTGTTTGGAGTGTGTGCGCGCGTGTTTGGAGAGGAAATTTCTCGTCTTTGTGGGGCCCAACTGCTCCACGAAACCACAATCCAAGATAGAGGCGTTCCTATATTCCTTCGTTGCGTGGGGAAAAAGATTTTTATGGCCAGCGAAATCCTAATTATCACTGGTAAATTTTTAACTCTAATAGCTTTGCTTTGTACCAATAGTTTTTATATTTTATATTGTGCATTATTATAATTGTATTTTAAATATTAATTTTATAAAAAATAAAATAAAATGCATTTTATTTATTTTTACATGAAGAAATTAATCTCACACGAGTTTTAATTAAATACATACTTTTTTAAACCACAGTTAAATATTATTTCTAAATCTTTTTTTTTTAAATCACGATCACAGTTAAACACACACATGTACATCTGCTGGGTTGTGGGATCCTTCAAGCGACCTGGACTTGGTACATCTGCTGGGTTGTGGGATCCTTCAAGCGACCTGGACTTGGTAGTATAGGCTGGGACTCTTTTATGTAAATCTTTAGTTTCTCTTCTGCTCTGGGCATTTGGGCTCGTCCAACTACCACCGTAGAGCATATATTAAAATCATCATTAGGCTCGTATGTTTTATGTAAAATAACTTGTTTTGAAAAAATAGACTGCATAAGAAAATTTTAATAAAATATATTTTTTTACTTTTTTTATTGTCTAGTTATCTCGATGAAATCACTGGGGAATTAATTTTTGGAATATTTGTTAAAAATACATGTTGGATAAGAAATATCATTAAAGGTGTAGCATATAATTCATTAAGGTAGTGTTTGGAAATGAATTCCAAGCTTTATTTGAAAAAAAAAATTATATATTTTTTTTATTGTTTTGATATGTTAATTTTAAAAAATAAAAAAATATTATTTTAATATATTTATAGATAAAAAAGATATTTTTAAAAAATAGTTATCACAATATTGTTTAATAAGATTAGCATTGTAAAACATTTTCGTCTTTTGGGAATTATAAGTTGTTTTTTTCATTATTTTGATCTTATCTTTTATTTTATTGCAAAATATTTTATAAGTGTAAAGTCTTTCTAAGTAAACCAATGAGGAAAAATATTTTATTAAAGTATATTTTAAGTGGAACAAACTTAGCTAAAAATTAAAAAACTTCTCACAAAATCCTCGAGCCTGCTATGGATGATTTTCTTTTTTGACTAATCTAAGAGATAAACTTAAAAATAATTCTTAGAAAAAAACAAGGATGTTTATGTATCCAAAAAGGTTTGGTTAACGACTATCCAAAGACAGTGTTTGAAAAAACATGAAATGCAATACTTGGCATTTGACATAACTGGGATTTTTAATTTAAATAATTATTCATTATTTTGCATGCCAAGTTTTCAAATATTATAACATCGGAAACAACGTTTTCTATTTCTCAATATCCTTAGTTTACATAGTATTATAGTTCGAAGGTCCCTTCACTCTATAGATCGTGAACCAAACTTAGCTATTTTTTTTTTATTTTAGAAATGTAGCTAATAATATTTGGTAAATGCAAGTAAGTGAATCAATTATTAAAGCCTAACCAGTTAAAGAATGTTCAAGGTGTTGTAATAATTATTTTTTAAAATATATTTTTAAAAAAATATATTAAAATATTAATTTTTTTATTCTAAAAAAATAATTTTTATATCAGTTATTAAAATAATAAAAAGATAATTTAAAAAAATAATCAAAATTTGCAAACTTTCATCTAGAATGGAATACTAAACGGGCTTTAATTAAATCCATCGCTGAGGACTTGAGAACTGGTTTGATAGATGGCGTTAAACTGCGGGTTGGTTCAACGGGCCTTGACCCCCTTTCTACTTACCAAACCAACCAGAGATAATAAACACACGCGCAGGTGGGTCGCGTGCGATTCATAAAGATAATACCTTGTACAAACCAGCAAGAAAATTAACAGAAATTCCTTACCTACATGTCTGAAAAGAAACCGAATTATAGTTTTTTAAGTGGGGTTCACTCGGATGCCTCCAAATCTCAAAAGCAAACTACAGAATTACCGATTAGCCCCCATTCGACTACAGTCCAAAAGGAGCTAAAAGTACAGGCTACAAAAGAAAAACAATTACCCATCTGTTTGAGTTAATTAGTTTCCATTCAACAATTATCTCCCCATAATAACGACACGGGTTAAAAACAAATAGATAATTTGATATAAAAAAATCTAATTAAAATTATTAATCGAGCGAAACTGGGAAAATGGGAAAAACTGATAACACATACTAATTAAATAAATATTTGACGTGGGAATAATTTTAAATCATACAAACACATTGATAATTTTTTTTTTATCAAAATGAAAAAACCCTTCGTAAGTCAATTTATAACCTATAAAACTTTATCTTACTCGAATTTTATTTTAAATGAAAATAATTTTATTTTAATAAAAAAATAGATTGATTTTCTAATATATAAGTTCACCTTACCTAATCAAACCACAATTCGAATCAGACAAAGGTCGTAAATTATAATTATGAAATGGAGCGTCATGGGAAGGACAAATTAGTCCAATGAGAGCTTCGTATGCGACTCGAGGATCGAGAAATCTGGCTTCTGTATGCTCCTCCATCCAACACACATGCCTTCCTCTCTTTGCTCTCTCTCTGCTGTTTCAAAAAGAAAACACTCCTTTTCTTCTCTCTCTCCTTCACGCATATTTTCTGTTCTTGGATATTAGAGAAAAGCAGAGTAGAAACACAAACCCTAAAACCCTGCAACCAACGACTAATTCTCCCAGTACGGAGCCAAAATTCAGTCTTTTGCATCAAATCCTAACTCCAGCTCTCAATGTACATAAATTCCTTTTGGGCTTAGATTTTAGAGAGTAGCAGCGTAAGCAGAGCAATCCAATCACCTCAAACCAAATCACATTCTCTTCCGGTACCAATCCAGAGCTAGAAAACTTCTACCTTTTGTGATTCGAGTCTCCCCTTCACCTCTAACCCCAAAACCCTGAAAAACTTGTCACCTGAACCTTTTTCATAAACCATACGATTTTTTCTCTTTAAAAAAGAAAACTTTGCTGTTGCCCGTTTCATCATTTCCGCTCTACAATCCTCTTCTTTTGGTGAAAATTTTGAAAAACAGAGCAAACACCTAAAACCTCAAGATGCGAAGCTCAAAACCCGTAACCTTTATCTTATTTTTCATCAATGCAGTAGCTTTAGTGACCTCCAAATCCACCATTGAGCCTTGCACCAACTCAGATTCCTGCAATGCTCTTCTTGCCTACTCACTCTACACAGACCTCAAAGTCTCAGAAGTGGCCTCCCTCTTCCAAATTGACCCAATAGCTCTCCTCACAACCAACGCCATCGACATCTCTTACGCAGATGTCGAAAACCACATCCTCCCTTCACAACTCTTCCTCAAAATCCCCATCACTTGTTCATGTGTTGATGGAATCCGCAAATCCGTCTCGACCCACTACAAAACAAGGCCTTCAGATACATTATCTTCCATTGCGGACTCAATCTATGCAGGTTTGGTTTCTGCGGACCAGATAAAGGAGGCGAATTCCATTGATGATCCTTCAGTGCTTGATGTTGGGCAGAGCCTTGTTGTTCCTTTGCCTTGTACTTGTTTTAATGGGACGGATAATTCCTTGCCTGCTATTTATTTGTCTTATGTTGTCAAGGAGGTGGATACTCTGGCTGCCATTGCTGCGCGGTATGAAACTACACTTACTGATTTGATGAATGTTAATGCTATGGGGAGTGCTGCAATCAAGGCTGGTGATATTCTTGCTGTGCCATTGCCAGGTAATATATACCGGGGCTTAGAAAATAGAGTTGTGTGTTATGTCACTTTCCTTTGTGGGTTTTATTCGGAGGTGATTATTTTGTTTGTATGTGTTAGCTAATCTAGTGATCTTGTAGATATTTCTGTTGGATTTCATTCAATTCTTCTAAAATGTAGTTACATCAGCACATTTTGAATCCATTTGGTTACTGTGGTAAAAGAAAATGTGCGATGACATAATGACACTGCTTTTTTTCTTCTTCAATTTGCGTCCAAATTCACAGCTGCATTTGTTTTCAATAATAGTTTCTTTTATAAGTGATGGTATTGTTCGTGTCAATGACATGGATAAGGAGTGTTACTTTATTTCTTGCACTGCAGCTTGTGCTTCCAAGTTTCCAAGATATGCTTCTGATTTTGGTTTGATTGTGCCAAATGGGAGCTACGCTATCTCTGCAAGTCACTGTGTCCAATGCAGTTGTGGACCTGGAAACCTCAAGTAATTGAACACTTTGCTTACTGACTTCCGTTTCATTGACTTTACTGTTGATATTCTTGAACTGCAACTGGCCTTTTCACCTTATACGGTATGGTGCTAATTTGCTTTGTGGTGGGTGTTGGTGTAGTTTGTACTGCATGCCTGCTTCATTGGCAGTTTCTTGTTCGAGCATGCAATGTAGGGATAGCAATCTCATGCTTGGGAATGTTACGGTGCAGCAGAGTAGTGCTGGGTGTAATGTAACTTCTTGCAGCTATGGTGGATATGTCAATGGCACTATTATGACCACGTATGCTACTCTTCTTACTCGTGCTAGTTCTTTAGTAGTCTCTTAAGCATATTCCTTGCGTAGTGTCATTGCTTCCTGATGGCTGAACCCTTTTGGTTGTCTTTTTTATCTCCATGCAGGCTGTCAACATATCTCCAACCTCGATGTCCAGGTAAAAGTTTGATAAATGATATTCATTTATGGGAAATTGAAATTGATCACTTTGGGGGCATGATATTATTTTGGGATATGGAAAGTTCAATATTTTTGGTAAAATGTTATTTATCTTTTAAGTGACTGGTTGGGTGTCAAGTAACTGGCTGCTCTATTTTTTCTTTCATCAAAATCGGATTGCTTTGTGTTTGATGATTTGATAGTGAGCATACATCTTAACGAGTCAAAATGTAGATCTTTATACAGGTATCATTAGTATTTTGCCTGGAAAAACATCTTAGCAATTCTAGATGAATTCTCTTAGCACAGTACCGCTTACTGGCCAGATGTGCTAATCCATCACCATGATGAGCACAACTTTGAGACTTGAGATGTTAAAAAGTCAGAATTCAACAAATTTGCTATTGTATTGTGGTGTGTTGTCAATTGAATCAATCCACAAAGTTTTATTCTGCTATTCAGTTTTTGGTACTCTTAACCTGGTTTGGCTTTATGTTAAAAAATATTGTAGGGCCACAACAATTTCCTCCCCTGCTAGCACCACCCACCACAGTGATCAGGGATTCAACTTTTGCTCCAGCACCTGCACCTCAGTCAGATGGTTCTAGTACACCAACACCCACACCCAAGACCGAAGTTGTGCCAGCAACTGGATCGCTTCCTGGATTACCTCCAGCAAGCGGCCCGGTTGGAAGTTTTTCTTTTTCTTACTCAGTCAATCCATCAGCCACTCTCATGATCGCAGCTGTGCTACACTTGTTTGCCATGACCTCCATTCCATTGTAGTTTTGCCATGAACTGCCTGTCTAGATGGCTTCGGTTGGTGTGGTTTGCCTGTCTGGGACCGCAATTCTATGTTATATGTAACCTTGTTAATTTTTATTTCTACCACATGAACTGATTTATGGATGCGGGAAAATGTGGGCTGTCTCTGTGCCTGGCTGGTATTTTTCTTCTGCTCATTCGCTGTATCATGTACTGCAAGTCAAGGCATGGGCAGTTCTTTTGTGACTCATTCTTTGCTTAAATTATCCAGAGCTCTATGATATTTCCCTCGTTATGCACTTTACATCACAGTTCTGTTCGATCTTGTTAATGAAAACCCTTAAAATTTATTTAGAGTTCTCAAGCTTGTTTGCAGTAAAATTTCAGTGGTGTGGACTGTGGAGTGGTATGGTTAGCAAGTTTAGTATTTTTAGCCTCCTAAAAGTTCACGTTTATTTTTCATAAAAAACATATAGCATATAGATAAATTTAAAATAATGTTAAACATTAAGAAAAAATGATAAAAAAAAAAAAAAAACTTTTAAGAGTGCACGAGTTTTTGGATTAGCGGGATCTATAAAGCCGATTGATTCTATTTTAAGATGGTCTAATAATTTGTGTATTTTTAGAATTTTTTTATTATATTTTATTGATGATTGACATTATTCATAAATAAATCTATTATAAAACATTGGTGAAAACTCTTCGGAACTTAAAAATCTAGCTGGCAGGGAAACCAGTTAAAAATCCAGAATGACTTCCAGAGAAGACATTGTCAACTTTGTTTCATGCATCAAAATATTGTTGAATATATTGATTTACCACCCTTAATACTAAGAAAAATCATTGAAACCAATAAAAAAATGATCGGACAAGGTAACTCGGGCTTGAAAACTAGTTAGCAGAAAAATTAAAAAAAAAAAAGAGGATTTTAATGTACCTCTACTCACAAAAATATTATTCATTATAATTGTATTTTTTTTCAATTTATGTGTTTATTTTTCAATTATATTCTTTAATATTATGTATATAAGGATTGAGTTTCATAATTTTTTTCAATTTACTTTTTATGAGGCTATCTCAATTTCATGACCTGAACCGTGAATTTGATGAGTTGTGTCAAGTTTTTCTCTTTTCTTACTAGTTTTTTTTTTTCTTCAAATTCATCCTTTAATATTAAGTTAATTAAGAATTAAACTGCATGATTTATTTTGGTTTTTTTCTCTACGAGGTTATCCCAGTCTTATAAATTGAGTTACTAATTTGGCTGATTAAACCAGATTAACTCAAGTTGTTTTTTATATTCTTTTTTAACTTCATTTTTCAGTACCTAAATGATTGAGAAATAGACTTTATTATTTATTTTAATTTGCTTTTTATTAAAAATCTCGGTCTCATAATCAAGTTGCGGGTTTGACAGGTTAACTCGAATTAATTTTTTTAAAAATTTTATCATTTAATATTGAAGTTATTGAAAATTAAAATTTATAATTTATTTTGATTTACTTTCTATGTGTTATTATGGTGTCATTAATTAACATGCAGATTGACAAATTAACCCGAATTGATTCAACATGTTTTTATCTTGATATTTATATATAAAAAACATCATCTTGAATATTTATATTAAGTCAAGTTATATTTTTATTGATAATCCAAATTGTTTTTGAACTTATCAAATTGAATAAATCAAGTTAATTTTTACATGATGTAAATTTGTTTACTAGAAAAAACATGAGAAACACCTACATATTTTTCTGCCATTTAAAAAAATAATAATTCCAACCGTATAGAAAGATCTAGTTTCATCATTTAAGAAGATGGATTCCTTGATGGGACCAAGGGTCAAACCTTATAGAATCCCCCTCATGACTTATGAAACAATAAAGGAAAGGGGGGCCTAGAGAATAGAGTAGACCTAGACAAAATATATACACAATTAATACCTTTTTTTAACACCAATAAAAACGATCATTAAAGTCAGTTAAAACCAGATTTAACAAGGAACAAGGAGAATTAACACCCAATCAGACGGGCAGGTTTGCCTCCTAATAGCTCCGGCCAGCCAATCTGCAACCCTTTATTTATTTATTTATTTTCACATTGCTGAAAGGCTTGAAGTAATAAAAAGATAAATTTTCTCTTTTAAACTAACTCATTATTCAATCCATTCACATCACCTTAAACATTATTAAACCATTCAAATTCAAGCTTTAATTATCAAAAACTTTAACTTAATTCACACTAAATAAAACCTTAAAATGACATAAATAAAATTGTCATGTAATATATCAAATTGAGACTTCATCCATCATTTATTCAACATTCAATCATAATTTCAACAATTTAAACACCCTATTATAAAAAAAAATCACTTTAATTTTTATTAAAAATCTCAAAATATGACAATACATTCAAACATAACAAATTGAATTATTACCAACTACTTTTTTGCATGTTGAAATACTAAACTATCACCAATTTATTCATTAACACTTTCACCAAGCCTCACTTGACATTTACAACATACTAATAATTTCAAAACTACATTACAAGAAAAAATTGCACAATCAATAGCCATGGAGGGGCTTACCACCTTGTAACTCAAATAAAAATGGTGGCTTTGAATGTTAGAGTAACAATATACAATAATAGAGTTGAAATAGTAGCCCAAATAGCAGCTAGATGAGTTAAAAAAAATACAAATAAAACTTATCATCAAGTTCAAATAACAATAATTCCCAATAGAATAAATTAAACTGATTTGAAATTGACATCGTTTTGTTCACGATGAGTTAATGTCCTTTCAAAGTATTTGTTTCTAATCTCCACTGTTCGGCCTCAAGAGAAGATATAAGCTTGTCACACATCCTAATTTCAATGTGATCTAACGGTGGAAAAAGGAGAAAACATATGACACGTTAATTGCATTGCATAGTATTTTTCCAGATAACTTCAGGGCTGTTTCTCTATAAAAAAAAAAAAAAAAAACGATCACAAAGATCCCAATTATGAGAATATAGAGGCCAATGAGGGGAACAACATATTCTAAAATGAGCTGGATCCAATGATGAATGAGGGAGAGATGGGTGGCGGAGTAGGCTACTCCTTTAGTTTTCTCTCTAGCTTGTCTCTAACTTCTCTCTCTAGAAAACCCCCGCTTACCTTTTTTCTTCATTCAGCTTAAATCCTATTCAATTTCACCCCTCGCATAATCTTTTAACTCTTTCAAATTTTAACTTGGCCATTTTATTTCTAAAATTTTATTCTAACTCGCCATATAAGATTTTGGCCAGGATTTTATTACAACCACCAAAACCAACTCAATAAATTAAAAAAATTAGTGGAGTTTTACACCAAAAATCTTCCATGAAATAAATAAAAAAATTAAAGAATGGTTTATATATGCATGTGAAATTAAGAATAAACCACTCATTACAAAATTTAAATTTTTTAAATAAAATCTAAACTCGAACTATTAAATTTTATATAATATCATAGTTAGAACCATCAATTCCATATAAAAAGTAAAAATAATAAACCACTCATCACAAAACCTAAGTCTTTTGAATGAATTCAATTCAACTATCAAATTCTGCGAAGTTAAATCACATGAAAACCGCAATACAATCCTATTCCCCTACAAAATTAAAGTTCTATTTTCCCGCAAATTGCCTACACACACAATTGGAACTCGTATGTGTAAGGAAAAGAAATTGATCCTTCAATCACTGTAACTGAACAGAAAGCCAATGTTATTTACAAATATTTACAGTTATAGAAGCAAGGAAGATAAAAGGTAAAAAGAATCATGGTGTTTTTCAATTTGCACACAGCTGAGACACTCGAAGGTCCCAAAAAATCCACATCAATTACAATTCACTTTGTTCATTAAGATTGGAACGGCCATCTTTAGAGAGCCTTTACAACAACTTTGCTGGTAGCGAGAATGCCCTTTGCAGCAAGCCTCAATACAGATCGACTACGATACAACCTGCATCCAGAAAATGTGTCAGAAGCGAAATGAAATTTGACAAAGATGAGGCTAGAATCCCCTACTAATTCTAAACAAATGTGATTTGGGAGGCCATCCACAAAGCTTCTGGTAGATCTTAGTATTTTAATTTCTTCCTAATTAGGTTAAAACAGCATTTATTTAGGTGGATTAGCATCTATAATGCAGACCCCAGTCAGTCTGAGGCATTTCAAGCCTATCCAAGGGGCATAATAAAGGTTCATCCACTTCAATTCCCAAACTAATTTTTCTCAACCAATCGAATAAGGAATATATTTTACTTAACCCAGAAATGATAGCAGGAAAAAAAGAATGAAAATTCATTATCTAGAAGTAAAAATGAAGTTGAGACCTACTTCTATCAAACAACGCAGCACATTTGTCTCTTCAACCTGGAATCTGTATTCCTAGAATTGCAAACTAAGATATCACTAGATTATCAAATACTCACCCTGCCAAAGCAAGCCCCCAGGTTCCCAGGGTATAAAACATGGTCCCGGCATGCCAGATATCAAACACCTTTTCCAATTTGCTCACACCACCCAAAGCTTTTGCCAGAACTGCAAGTTGCCAACCTCGTGAAATTGAGTAACACTTAATTCATAAGAAACTCACATTCCTTCACTATATATTACGCAGAAAGGGGAACATATCCAAGAAGATTTGAAAATGCTAGTCATCAGATTCAGCATGGTTTGCTATTTCAAACACATTTGAATATCACCATAACAAAGAACAAAACACGTAATAACATAGATTCACATAACTGGTATACTTCATTGAAGCATAAATTAAGAAAGTAGGTGGCTCTACTGATGTCCTTGGACAAATAGCTAATCAATAGGCGAGGAAAAGAATGAACTGTTGAGAAATAAAAGTAAAAGTCAAGTTCTCTCAACACTGGGTTAGTAGTTATCTCAAAACAGCTATACGCACAAAATCAGGTTTTTGGCTTAAAAACCAGAAGCACAAAAACATTCAAGTTCCATTACAGCTTACTTTTCTGCAGCTCCTCTGGCGTCAATTTCTGCAGTTACAACATAGGAAATCATGTTACATAAATTATATCAAGCATCAACCATTAGCAATCCATCTTAACAAACACAGTTAAAAATCACCTGTGCCTTCGGGTTTGCTACAAGGCATTTAGCCATGAAGTAAGCAACCCCGTCCACCACATTCTCCTCAGTAACAACCACATAGTTCTCGTCATCAATACCACTCCGCTCTTCAGTATTGCTAGGAACCATGTCTTCTGTTACCCAAACCCACCGACTAGGTTCTTTGTTATCAACACTGATTAGAACCTCAACTAATTGCATATCATCCCCTAATAAAAAAATCAAACCCAAATGAACACCAAAGAAACTACCATACTATAAAGCTAAAATCGACAACCATGTAAGAAATTAACAAACCTGTAGCCTCTTTAAAAGGGAACTGAATGCCAGTTTCGTTAATTGAAGCCTGCTGGAGGGATTTAAGTTTAGTCAAGAAATTCTCAGAATCCACAGTAGCTACTAGATGGCTGTACAGCTGCAATTTTTCGAAAAACAACAAAGACCCATAAAATTTAGCACAGATTCCATGATAAAGTTTTTAAATTTAACAAAAATAATAATTTTTTTATAAATAATGCTTGTTATGGATGCCAGATAAATGGCACCAGATTCTCGCATAGAAGGGAAACTACATACGTGAGTAGGGCACTCGTTTAATAAGCAAGGCGATTCAGCTAGATTTTGGAGTAGTTTCAAATTTTGCTCAAGCAAATTCCTCAAACGCTTATTCCCCGATCTTAAAGACTCCAGTTCTTCATCCACTGGTTTATTTTTGGTGTCGGTGACCGGTTCATGCTGGTGATTTTCGTGGAGGTGGTGGTGCTGGGTGAATTCCATCGCTTTCCATGCCACGTCAGCCACCTCGATGACCGTCTTCGCTACCTCTACAGCGCCGTGGCCTCCCATGGGAACTTTTTGTTGGACAAAGATTTCTTTCTGATGTTGAAAGACAGAGCTAAACTTGTTTTTTCTGTATGATTTGCGTGTCCCAGGATCAAGCTTGGTTTTGATGGTCCTAACCTGGGGAAGGAGGATAGGGATTTTTTCTTTTCTTTTCTTTCTCAGCGGCTGTGGGTAAATGTCGTTATTTTCAGATTTGCGCCTCTATTTCTCAATTCTCTTCCGGACCCTCTGCCGATCCAAACTTTCACGCTATGTTTGTCTTGGTTATGTGTTTGACTTGAAATTTTTTTTAAAAGGATATTTTTTCAAGTTTCATACACTTTAAAACAGGGTATTATTATGTAAATAACGGACACTTTGCAGCATTACAAAAACTCTAAAAAAATTATACGAGTAGCCTAGTTTGTTAGGTATTAGATTTGTTTTTTTAATGATGATGAATTTGAATTTTTTTCATGAGTTATTGTTATTGAAAATTTATATGATCATTAATTTTAAAATTAAATTTTAAAAACATTAAAACAAAAACATTAAATAGATTTTTTTAAAAAACACCATACTCTAAAAAGTTTGAGTTAAAAAAACATTTAAAATTATAAACTTATATATAACACATATTCTCAATATCTAAGAGAAACAAAAACAAGAACAAAATAAAATAAAATATTATTTGATTTTAGAATTGCAAGTTTAACCTATAAAACAACATTTCATCTTATTAAGATGATCCACTTCAATCAATAGACAAGCTAATGGATAGTAAAACACGACGAAACCTTAGAAACAATCACACAAATAGATAATGTTGTTTTATTTTAGGTATGGTGTCTTAGGAGTGATATTGTCTTTTTTTATACACAACTAGTTTCCTTGCATAAACTTTGAAGACCAGTTAAGGTTTTTATTGATCAAATTACTAGATGACGATTCCAAACTTTTTAAAACATATAAGGACAAGAGTTACTTGTTCTTTCCGCACCCAAAACCTAGTTTAAAAGGATGATCGTTGCAACGTCGTATATGTGTGATGATTTTAATTGATATTTTTTTAGATTTTTTTGTGTGATTGAATTTTTATTCTTGATTTCATTTCCTGACATTTGATTTGTCGGGGATTGGATTTCATGATTTTTTCATATATGGTGCTTCTGAGCTAATGATCTAAGTCATGAATAAAAAAAGTTAGTGCAGGTCAATGTTCTATTTTTTTGGATTATTTTCTTTTTCGATTTCATTGTTCAATAATTTTTTTAAAAAAAAAGGTTTTGTGATTTTATTTTATCAGGTTCTTGCTATCTTATAACCTGAGCCACATATATTCAAGGATGAAGTTGAAAAAAAATAAATTTAAAAAACTAAAATCAACTCAAGTTAATTCAGTTAACTCTTAACTCGAGATATGAAATCAAGATAATCCCGAATAAAGAAAAGCAAAAAACAAAACCTTGAAATTCAAGGCCTGGTAACCTGATGTCAAATGATAATTTTTTTTTTAAAAAAAAAGATATAAAAATGATCAAAGTTAAATTAGGTTAATCTTTAAAATAATAACTTGAGTCATGAGACCCTAATTACCCTATAGAAGACAAACATTAAAAAATCATGAAACAAAACCCCTAATAATAATAATAATAAAAAAATTAAAAACACAATAAATAACAATTAAAACAACGAAGACCAAAAGTGATATAAAAACTAAATGAAGAAAACAATGATAGACTAAATTAAAAAAATTAAAAAATAATAAAAAATAGCAATAAAGAGAATAAGGACAAAATTAGATAAAAAAATTAGATGAAATAAAATGTTGAGGGATGAAATTTTAAAAAATAAACCAAGAAAAGGATAAAAAAATAGAAATCAAAAGAACGAGAACCAAATTGGATACATAAATTAAATGAAATAAAATATTTAATGATGAAATTAAAAAAATATCAATTTCAAAAAACAAAACAAATAACAATCAAAAAAATAAAAATAAAAATTGATACAAAAACAAACTAGATGACACACTTAATTTCTAAAATGATTGATATGAAATTCAAGATGAGGAAAGGTAAAGAAATGGGGGAAAGGAAAAAAGCTCGTTGGAGCCAAATCATTTCCCCGCCATGCAAATGCACCTGACCACTACCGTGAAGAGAACAACACGATGCTTTCAACACCTTTTGTGAAAGGCAATATTTGACCGCCAGATGACGCTGCTAAAAAAACATAGGCATCAACCATTTTTTTTTTATATATATTTTTTAAAAAAACTAATTTGTTCCGCATTTCATATAACTAAATTGCTATGATGAAATTAAGAAGAAGCTACTCAATGTCTGTTTTTTTTTTTTGGGTTTTCAAGGGTAATATAATGTATATTTGATATTATGATGTATGTTATTTTTTAAAAATACTTTTCACTTAAAAGATATATCAATTTTTTTTTTATTTTTTATTTTTAACATCAATATATTAAAATCATCAAAAAACATAGAAAAAAAACTTTAATTTAATATTTTTTTCAAGGCAAACACACATTTAAAACACATTCATAAACATGTATATAGTCATTTCATCATGTTAGAAAATCGTAAAAAGATCATAACACCCTTAAACCCTAGTTTAAAAACTTTTGATTTTAAAACTAATAAAATCATTTTATTGTATTAAAAATGTGCAAATACAAATTAATCCCCGATGAAATTAGTAATGTCGATTATAATCCAGATTATAATCAGTCTAGGATTATAGTGTTTTACTGTGACTTTTTTTTTTTTTAGTGTAGTGCGTAACTTTCCAAATCACTGCTCGCGAAGAAAAATTAAAAAACAAAAGAAAAAGAAAAGAAGTAAACCTCTCCGGCTCTCCGTTTCGTTTTTCCATTTTCTCTCTCTCTAGCGCCGAGAATGGCAGAGGAGATGCAAGAGCAAGCCATCCAGACGGTGAAAAAAGAAACGCCCGACGAGTCGCTCGACATCGAGTCCCAAGTCAAGGAAGCAATGCTCTCTCGCGTTAGCCACTTCAAAAAACAAGCAGAGTGAGCACACCCTTTCTTTCTCACCTGAGAATTTTATGCAATTCTAGGTTTTTTTTTCTGTTGAAGTTGGTGTAATTTAATTTTTTCTGGGAGTTGATTAAGAAAGGAAATGATTTATGCATTTTTAGTGATTAAGGGATTGATGAGAATTGAATGAATTTTGTTGTAAATAAACATAAAATTGCAGTTCTCTGACGTTTGAGGGGGTGCGAAGACTGTTAGAGAAGGACTTGGGATTGGAAAAATTTGCGTTGGATGTGCATAAGAGATTTGTCAAGCAGTGTTTATTTGGGGTAATTTTTATTTTTAAATCTTCAGACTCTGCCATTTTTAATTTTGCTTGTGGTCATGCCGGTATATGCCATACTCGTCTGAGTTTTAACTTCAGTTAAAATGTAATTATTACCTCTGATTCCTTTTGTTCTGTTGCTATTTTATGTCGGTTTAGAATGATAATTCCTATTAAAGATAACTTAGTAATGTATCGTTGTATGTCTGCATTGCTTAGGTTAGTGGGCTATGTTAAACGTCTGTGCAAAAAGATAAAAACCATTTTTGGAAATCTTGGAATCTGACAGTTTTAGTAAAATGGTTTAATGTATTGATGTATTTTAAAATTGTTCATGATATTGGTTGTTTTGGATTAGAGAACGGCATGTGCCGATTTCAATAAGTTGGATTTGAAGTTTCCATAAATGTGAACTAACTGTTGTACAAAGGTGATCGAGCTAATGAGGGAAGCTCTTAAACAAAAGCAATGAGCATGTATTTGATGCACTGGTTTGCATTTAGAGCTTACTAAAGTGCTTAAATTAAATTGTACTAATTTTGGTTGATTTACTGACTAATTTGCTTGTGAATGATTCTAGCAGAATGTTTAACTGTTGATTGATGTCTACCGTGGGAGTTAACTTTTCACTCTTTCACTTGTTAATACTGATCTTGATGATGCCGTGGACTGTTGTATTAACTCTTCAAATCTTAAGAAGTTAGAGGATGCATTGGAATCATGATGTAAATTTAGCTGTTGATTGTTTTTGGGAATGTTGTGTGTTAATCTGAAAAACTACTCTCTTGAGTTGTGGTCCTCTGACAAGTTTAATGCTGTCCGATTCTCATTGTTAGTCCTAATTGGTTCCCGAACTCCCTTTGCTTCTGATTTGATGCTTGTGTCTGTCTATGCCAGTGCTTAGATGGTGCTGTTACTGACAATGCCTCCAAGGACTCTGGGGATACAGTGGAAAAACACGTTGATTCTCCAAAAGAAGTTACAGAATCACCTGAAAGACTAGATTTGAAAAACACTATGAAGGAACCTTGCTCTGAAGATGAGGAAAAAATGGAAGACTCTCCTGTAATGGGCCTTTTGTCAGGACAAAAAACAACAAAATCAAAGGCCAAGGATACTCAAGCAAATGAGGTTAAAGAAGTTCCAAGTGAAGGCAGCATAAAGAAAGCCATGATGAGACGGGCTTCTTATATCAAAGCTAATTCCGAGTATGTCAATTCCTTTGGATTGGCTGTTAATTTTGATAGGCCTGCTCCTTTTCTGAACTTCATGTGTATTTTTTTTCTCGTGCCTGTGGGCTTTGGTTGAATCAATCCTTACCCACTATTTCTCGGTGGTTCATGTGATTTGGAAAGTTAATGTCACCTTTTTCATCTCAGGGAAATTACAATGGCTGGACTTCGTCGACTCTTAGAGGAAGATCTTAAACTCGATAAATTTTCGCTCGATCCCTACAAGAAGTTCATTAGCAAGCAATTAGATGAGGTGCACATTCTTGTTTAAGTGTTGCCTTTTAGCCTGTGTTCATATCACATACTATCTGATTTAGTCACCATCATCTTTATCAGGTATTAAAATCTTCTCAAGTTTCTGAACCTACGAAGAAAACTCTTAAGAACAATTCTCATGGTAAAGCATCTAAAAAGGTTAGCAGTAAAGAGAGTGCAGATTCTTCAGATAAAGAGAGCGAGGAGGAAGATAAAGAGGTAAAATCAAAGAAAAAGAAAATTAGTGTAGAACGAAAGATCCAGAACTCTGGAGGGTCTAAAAAGCGGAGGAGAACTGAAAAGGAAACCAAAGTATCTGCCAGCAAGCGGATCAAGCCCTTGGAAACAGCAGCAGAGGACAACAGCAATTCAGAAGTCAGTGGAAATGCTTCAGAAGACAACAATTCTCCATCATCAGCGGAAAAACCAGTCAAGGTGCTTCCCCCACACTCACCCATTCCTGCATGAAAAAAAGAAGAAGTGGTTGTTTAAATTATAAACTATGGGTAGGTAAAATATGTTTTGATCTTCTTGTAGAAAAAGGAAGCTTCTACTCCAGCATATGGGAAACGCGTGGAGCATCTGAAATCAGTCATTAAATCTTGTGGGATGAGGTATTTCTTTTACCTGCCATTTATAGACCCAAAACAGGGCTTTGTCTGGCTTGACACCCAAACATTTGTTATTTCTTTTGCAGCGTGCCTCCTTCGATTTATAAGAAGGTGAAGCAAGCGCCTGAGAACAAACGTGAGGCTCGGCTAATAAAGGAACTTGAAGAAATTCTTTCTAGAGAAGGATTGTCGTCAAATCCTTCTGAAAAAGGTGGTTTTTACTATTGAAAAACTAGCTATATCAACTATGAATAAGCAAATATGCTGCTTTGTGGACCTTAATGAACTTCACGTAGAAAAATTATCAAATTCTAATGTTATTAATCATATGGCACAATACTTGATGTAAATGCAACTTTATACCCACAAGCATGTGTATATGTATTAAAGTTGACAACCTTTTAATCACTGCATTCTCAGATATCAAGGAAGTCAGAAAGAGAAAGGAAAGGGCAAAAGAACTTGAGGGCATTGACTTGAGCAACATTGTGACAACTTCACGTAGAAGGTCTGCCACCAGTTTTGTAGCTCCACCAAAACCAAAAGTGCCAGATGAAAGTGAGAGTGATGACACTGGTGATACAGAAGAGGATGATGAGGATGGCGAGGAGGAGGATGACAATGATGGAGATAACGATGGAGATGACAAAGAGGGTGGTGATAGCCCAACTGAAGAGGCTGATGAGGGTAAGTGACTAAATAGACAAGATTGGGTCCTTTGTTAGTGGGTGGCGCTTGGATATATTTCATTGAGGTTCAGGGAAATGCAGGCCTGTGACTAGTGGACTGGAATCTCTCTGGAACCAGAAAAATGTCACAAAAACTGAGGTGCCTCAATACTTTCTGTTGTGGATAGTGTACCGGGGAAAGTAAACGAGCACAACTGAAAGACTACTACTATATGTGTATGGTAGAAGCAGAATCCATACTCGGAATAGATCAATGGTTGAAATAGTTGCTGGAATTATATTGGTGGCATGCCATAGCTTCAATATCATTTCCTTTTTATAATTCTCTCATTGTCTATGCAGATCAAGATGATGGCAGCAACTGAATCCTGTACAAGCTGACTTGACATGGATGAAAGAAGCTTCAACAATAAAGAGTAAGTCTGGTGTATTCAAAGCCTCGGCCATTGGATTACGTGGGTGTATTATGTGTACCTTATTTAGTTATATTTTTTTACTTCTGGTTGTAGCAATAGATAGCTTTGATGGAAAATTTGTTTGCAGCTTTGCCTATTAGGATATGTTTATTGCAGCTGCTCTAGTGACTTGTACAGGGATCTTCTCTGGAAAATTTAGCCCAAATTCTAAGCTAGGATTTTTGTAAATTGATGTTTGTGACTTTGGTTGCATTCCCACCATTGAGGAAGAAAATTGTCATAGGACGTACAAGTTATACAACCATCATCCACGGAGAATTTTATAAATATTATGGGGATAATTTAAGGTGGCTAATAATGGCTTGTTTCTGCCGCAAAATGTAACCTAGTGAAAGAGAACAGAATTTGATGCTTGCCCTAGGTTCTCTCAAGTTCCTTTCCATTACCATGCAAGATACCTGATTATAGTAACTAGATAGGTAAATAACTTGTCTAGTTTATCCAAAATGATCGTTGTTTAGGCGGTGTGATATTTACAGCAATTGTTTTGGATGATTTGAATGATTTACATATCAAGGCAATTCCTCTTAGGGCATATTTGAGGGCATCGTTATACCTTTAGACCAGGCTAGTCTCGCCTAAGATTTGAAATTGGCAACAACTTGACGGTTCATGACAAAGGGATGAAAAATTCAAAACTCTGCTCACGACAGAAGGCTCTAAAATTCAATTCATTTGAAATGTTCTTGAGCCACAAACAATGATTGCTCCTGATTGAGGAATACATGGATCTTATGCAGATTGTTAACGACACTGATTCGAGATGTGTGTTTTTATGCTTCTTGTTCATGACTTCTTCCGTCTTCACCAACTGTTATCTGAGAAAGTGAGCTACAAATAACTGCTCTGATTCATTTGGCAAGTAACCTTCATGCCTGCTCGAAGATGGTCAAATAAAGTAGATTCGGTTGTAAGTCAAGTTTTGAAACTTTTTTTTTTGTCGTTATAATGGAATAAAAATGGATTTTAAGGCTTTAAATAAGTTTATGGATGACATTTGATTTAATTTAGTTGTTTCTGCAAAATAAATAAATAAATCGGATTTTATGCCCAAAACAGGCTGCTCTCATCCTCTCTTTATTTTTGTTTTCAATTATTAACAGATTTGAGCCCGCCAAACCCAGCCCAATAGAACGGGCCCCTACTATTGTTGGTCCTAGCACACGGGCTGGCTCTACTAAGATTTAACTCTCTGTTTGTTTGTTAATTGCTAAAATACACCCATTGATCTTTGTGTTCATCTCAAATTCTTCTCCATCCTCAACCATGCACTCTGCTATAGATCCCTTGTTGCATATTGATGATACCACCAGTTGTAGGAATCCACCTCAGATGGTGATCTCCACTTCCTCGAACAGTGGATGCTAAGTCCATCGCCATCAAGATCGAGATTGTAGCTGAAATTAAGAAACAAGAACTCCACTTTGCCATTTCTTGAAAAGGAATATACACAAACAAACTCTCTTTCTAGCTAGGTTTTCTTGAATTAATGGTTTATGTGGGCTTCTTTTCTCTCTCTCTATAGGAATGGTACTGTGTTGTGTGTGTAAATGAGCACATAAGGTTTCTCAACAATCAAGGCTTATCGAGAAGAAGACTTGGGCAACTATTCATGATTGGCTTTGATGTTGCATTTTATTTACCAAATTGCCATTTGTTTTCTTTTAAATCTAAATTCTGCCACTAACTACAAAGATCAAAGTCATCACGAGTCTTCTACTTTTTATCTATACTGATTGGTGGTGACCCGAGGGAGGGGGGTGGGTTTTTAATTACTTTTTAAGTTTTAATTTATTTTTTTAATTGTTTTAATGTACTAATATTCAAAATAAATTTTAAAAAATAAAAAATATATTATTTCAATATATTTTAAAATTAAAAACAATTTAAAAAATAAAATTTATCATATTATTAAACAACCACTAAACCCCACACTAAATTATTATTTACTACTTAACTGAAATTGTTAATATATAATTAGTTAAGATATTTTACTTATGATTTTATAATTTTACAATTCGAGTTTACGATTCGAGTTTATATTATATATTTCGTATTGTGTCAAAAAATATTTTTGACAATCTTGTCCACTCGTATTATTATTAGTGATTTTTTTTATATTATTCAATTTTTCTCATCGAGATCTTTTCAGTAATATCGATGATATTGTTACCAAAGTTTTAAAGTACTTATTGGATCTCTTTCTAAGAGAAAAAAAAAAAACTCTCATTTCCTTAGCACCTTGTTGCTTCTGTGATTCTGATGCTGTTATTCTCAACAGCCAATAAAATTCGCCTTAAAGAGGCACTTGCTCACACCTGACCCCATGGGTGATACCCATAATAAAAGAAAGACGGTATAAGATTCAGATTCTCGAGGAATACCCTGAGAGGCCATTTCTTAACAAGTAGGGTCGGCAAGCAGGTGTCCGAGATATATAAAGGTAATAAAAATAAAAAAAAGGTGCCAGAGAAAACTCGAACAAGATGAATCTCTTGCCATCTTTATCTTCAAATGCAATCTTAACCTTTGGATTCTGAGCTTCGAACACCAATACATTCTATCCACACCTCCTGGAACTTGATTCTTGCTTGTACCTGTTTCCTAAGCTTATGCAATTAAAGCAAACTGGCTAGACATGGATTCTTCATCATTTTCTTCCCCATTTATCTTGGAAATTAAGCACCGTTACAAAGTTTAATCAAACAGAAAAGAGTCACCAATAAGCAGAATTAAAGATCGAAAAGAGATTAATTTATCCCCATCTCATCATACATCGAGTAAAGAGTGCTAGCTACTTTATTTGGGGGAGAGTGTGAGAAATTCTGTAGTGGTCCTTCTAGTGATTGTAAATCTTCGGTGGAATTTACTTGGACATTCCATCATCAGGTCCTTGGGTGCTATTTGCAAAACTGGTCGACGACAGCCTGCTACTATCTTGGATTGGCAGCTGATCTCGGGGTCCACCTTTGTCATTTGTCAGCTCCATTGTTGATGAGCTTATACTATCCTTGCTCTTACCCCACACCACAGTGTACAGGCCAAAAACTATTAGAACTGCTCCAATTATACTGCAACGCAAGACAAAGAACAAATAATGTTACTAATTGAAATATATCCTCACCTTGACATCCTTCAATTACAATTGATGATAGAAAGAGATCCTGTAATGTGCTCATCTAAGCCTAGAGTAAATAGTGTCGAAAGGGATCGAAGATATTATATACCTTCCAAGGCGGATTTGCTCCGATAGAACAATGGATCCAAGAGCTGCCGTGATGATCATGCAAAGAGGGCTAAAAGAAGTTACAAAGACAGGGCCTTTTTTCCTTATCACCACACCTTGCACATAATATGCAATTCCAGAACAAACCACTCCCTAATTACATGATTGAAAGTGTTAAGAAAGTACTATCCATTATTATTATTATTATTATTATTCATCTGAAACTATAAATTAAAAAAGAAAGGAAACTCACGGAGTAAGCAGCAGCTAGAAGCCTGGAGTCAAAGCCAATTTTCCAGGCACTCATGTCACGTTCCATAACAAGTGACACTGCTGCACCTTCCACCATGCCCGTCATGCATATCAATGCTGTGAGAGAAAGCTCTGCTGGGTATTTCTTCAAAGTAAAGGACTGGACCAAAATTGATGCATTATTCAGCAAGTTTTATTAACAACTTAAATATTCAAAGCTTTTTACGTACCAATGAACAGTAAAAATGCTAAAAAATAAAAAGAAGTGACTGCTCACTTGCAATATGAAGAAACCTGCCCAGCCACAACAACTGGCCAGGAGCATTAGTGTTCCAGTAAGCCAATGCTGATTACCGGACGCATTGCTTGTGGTTCCACGGTGAGCTGCTCCGTGCGATCTTATAAAATCGATGATTGGACCTTTGTATAGGGTCATAACCATTGCTCCTGTGACCGTGATAACCGTCCCCACCACCTTGGCTGCGCTGTGTAGCTTCTTAAAGGTGACTGTCTCCAACCTGTTTATACATATTTAAACAAAAGGTACAGTCGATTAGCTAACTCTTCGATCCATTAGTTTGCTTCTCCTGAATTTTCTTGAATTATATCTGGCCATCTTTTTCAGTGCGCTATAGTACTGTCCTCTTGTGGTCATGTTTAAACATGTCTACGCTAATAATATCAAGAATGCTGTTCAAGTTAACCATCTAGGTGGTGGCCTAGTGGCGAAAGCTTGGGACTAAGAGGTTTGCTCCCTCTGTGGTCTCAGGTTCAAACCCTAGGTTGCTCATATGATGGCCACTGGAGGCTTATATAGTCGTTAACTTCAGGACCCGTGGGATTAGTCGAGGTGCGCGCAAGCTGGCCCGGACACCCACGTTAATAAAAAAAAAACAAAAAAAAAAAAAAAAGAATGCTGTTCAAGTTACATGACTTTATTTAGAAATATATAAAATCAAAAGTAACTGTACTTCAAATTATGCAATTTCTATGGCTATCGAGAGTCCGAGACACACACGTATATATATATATATATGAACCATGTGATAATTACGACATTAATTTCCTTATAAAATATATTGATCACAAGTAAATATGTGACGTGGCATGATGTGACGGGCACTAGCATACAATTAGTGGCCTGATTATGCCCAATAAAGCGTGACCATGCATACATTCTTTTCATTTGCATGATTTCCCTACAAAATGATGTGCGGTGAGGCAAGTTGAAAGTTCCAGTCACCTGAAAATAAGTGCCATTATAAAGGTTATGGCCGGGAGGGCATTTACTGTAGCAGATGCAAATGTAGCCGAGGTGTACTTCATTCCCAGATAATACAAATTCTGATCAAGCACCGGCCTGGTAGTTTCCAATTAAATATATATAGTTAGCCAGATATACACAATTTAATTTACATTTATGAAGTATATATATACACAAAGATGCAGGCATCGAGTTTTCAGGTGCATTTACTCAAGAAAACCAAGCGCCACTATCCTTAGGAAAATTGGGAGCGTCAACTTTGGCCTTATTTTCCTGCCAAAAAAGAAAGAAAATAAATAACGATTCGAGCTAAGCAAGACTGCAAATGCGAGACGTCGGTCGCGTGGAGGCTTGTGGGAGATACAGACCTTTCAAGAACAAAGGCAAAAGGTGCGATAACAATCGTAGCAACGACATGACGGTACAGAGCTAGTATGTAATGACTCATGCCATGCTTCAAAGAAACCATGGTGATGATGTACATTCCTGCATATCCAAATTGAAGGGAGACCATAGCCAAGTAAGGCTTAACTTTCTTGAGCCCTAGGTAAAGCTTCTCACATAGGGTTTGGTTTCCCATCTTTCTATGCAACCTCCTTACTCTCTCTGCACGTAGCACACTCCCTCAAGAACTCTCTCCTTCTGTGCAAAGATTGGGATGATAAGTGGTCTTCTTATAGACAAGAAAAGCTAAAGCAACGCGATGCCAATATTTGTACTCTACGCCTAGGGCACTTACTCCCACTCCGTTTTTTATACGATTCTTTTATCCATTAGCGAAAAACATTACATATATCCCAAGCAATTAACTAGACTAATCCTCGCATTGGCCTTACAAATTTGTTAATTTATTAGACCATCGAATGAAATCATGGTTTAGTGCTCTATGATGATGTGTGTAGAGCTTGTGGTCTGTGTTAAAAATGGGTGCTTTGAAGAGTGGACACCATTTCTAAGAGATATTGATCAATCATCCATCATCGGGTGATTCACTTGTGATTAATTTTATTCTGACCTTTGTACTAGTAAAAAGGCATGTGGAAATTAATTAATGATGCTGCTAGAAATTATATCGTTAATTTTAAGAGGTATATCTTAATTATTCAGGTTTTAAGTTTATTTTCTAACTAGAAATTATTAATTCGAATGTTATAAATTTTAAAATTATTAAAGATTTATCTAATTATTAATTTCAGAACTTTTAAATACTAATCAAAGCCTATAAATTGATTAGACAATTACGATTACTAAAAAAAATAAAAAACCTCTGGGCTTAGGATGAGTTACTTACGTAGGGGTTAGAAATTGGGGGTTGGGAGAGGTGACAAATAATATGATCCCGCGATATTACGTACAATATCCATGTTTTTCATAGGAGTTATCTGGACGGTCGATTCCATAACTATTCCTATTCCTTTATTGTTTTGGAGGCATATATTTGGACCCCGGACTTGAACTAATAAAATCAATCGACGAGATTTTTAGATGCCGCGTAAAATCGCCTTTGAGTTTTTACAAGGCCTGTATATCCACGTTGATTAGGGTCCCATTTGTTTTTAATAATAATAATAAAATGTCTTGGTAATTATATAAGTAATTAATTCGTGCTCCTTCCTTCTCGAGTAGTTAGCGGTTTAGGAAAATTCATTAGAAAAGAAATCAATTAATGGTGGTGCTATCGTGTTTGGAATCCAACGAGAAAACAGGTTGGTGAAATCCCACCGAAGAAAAATGTCAAGCATCTGTGCATCTGAGCATATCTGAAACGATGGCATTAGTTAGGAGCGCATTTTCGAAAACATTTTCTTCCTGTAGACTACTGTGGCACTATCGGAAGACATGTGGCTACAAATTTTCCCACCGAAAAGAAAAATGTAAAGACAAACATCGGTCAATATTTTTCCCTTCTTATTCTTTTGATGACAGGTTCTTCTCTTATCTCTCTTGCTAGTACGTGAACGATGAATCTCGTTTTTTTTTTTTTTTTTTTTTTTTTAATCCATGGCTATAAAGGCATAATTAATATATAGAATACGTTTTACCTTATGGTGGGCAAAAACGACCAAATGAGTCGGTGCATAGTCAGGTTATGCGATACAAATCCAAACGACTAGGGGCCAATTTCTTTAAAGGAGGATTAATATTACAATAACTGCATTGCATAGTTGAAGATTGGTTTTTTCCATTATTGGTCCCTCCACTCCTTGAAATGCTCCCTATAAACAAATATAGTTTGCGGAGAAGGATGGAAAGGAAGATGAAAATTGGAAGCAAATTGACTGATAGAGAGGTGTGAAATTGATAGATGATTTTTTGATCGGTGTATATCAAGTGATGGTAACTTTTATGGTGATTGCACAATGGTGCTGGTATTCTTTTTTAAGAAAAGAATCAAAAGTGTCGATCCCGAATTCTTTATTGAAAAAGAATTGTTTTGACATGATTTTTTTTAATGGATTAATGGTTGGATTTTGATTAGATTAGCTAGTAAATTAAGGTCAGCTCAGACTTTTAACTCAGTTATCTGAGTTTTTCTTTCTCTTTAATAGGGATTGATTCAGGGTTCACGTCGATCATATTCCAGACTAACTCACTTTAATTTTTATATATTCTATCTAAAATTTTTTAAAAATTTCCTTATAATTTTTATTCTAAGTTATCGATTCGATAATTTTTCACAACTTACAACCAACAATCTCAATATTTATTTTATCATCGAGGATTTTCTTAACTTGAACATAAGCTCAGATATTTATCTTATCACCAAACAATCCAGATTCTCTAGTTGTATATTACCCCACACACACATATGATTTAGTTTCTCTAATAGTCTATTAATTAAGACATTAATTCCAATAATCAGGAAGTTAGTTTCTTAATCCACCCAATAATCATGACACTAATTTTATTAATCAAAGATTAGTTTTTACAAGATTAGTTTTTACAATCCATCCAGTAATATCCTTTCAATTTAAATAGTTTTTACATTCTAGCTTTCATGTTTTTCAATTTAAACTAAAAATATAATTAAGAAAAATTTCAATTAACAATTATACAATTAAATAGTTTCCTTGAAGGTGAAAACACTTACCCGGTATCTTGGTATCTATGCATGCAAAATAATTTCTTATTACTAATTAAGCTCTGCAACCTCCTATGAAAAAAATTAAAAATTAATTTTATTTTATTTTATTTTAAATTAATATGTTTTTAATATTTTAAACTTATTTTGAATTGCTGATGTCAAAAATAATTTTTTAAAAATAAAAAAAATATTATTTTAATATGTATTTTTAAAAGCAACCACAACACGAGTTAATACATCTTAAATATTATTTAATTTAACTCGGTCCAATATTTTTATCAATTCATTTTTTTATTCTTTCTTCACAACTAATCTATTTTTAGCTCTCGAATATTTCAATCTCAATTGAATTCGATCATACATGCTTTTCCACGTTAACAAGTTCAAAAATTAAAACCTTCCCTCTTATCACATGCATTGGCCGAAACCCCTCAAAAGAAGAAAGTGAGGGTTTTTCTCCTCTCTTTTGTAATTTTCTTCTCTTTTTCCATCTATTTATATTCGTATAACATTAATCCTTTACAAATCTATTCAATTGCATTAAAATTCCCAATTTCCAAATTTCGTTCCTCTTGGCCGAAACCCATGGTTAGTGAGGGAGGGATGTTTATTCCTTCCATTCTTGGGATTGAGTCATTACCCAACCTTATTTCATACATACAAACATTAATCAAACATAAAAACACTGTGGGAAATCCAAGACTTCTCTTCAATTCCCCTCTCCTTTCCTTTCCAAAACCCTAACCTTTAGATTTTCTTCAAAATCATTCACCAAAGCTCTCAATTTCTCCTTTCGAACAATTGTCTGTTAATTACATATTTACCCCTTGTAATTTTACAGTTTCCTTTTTACCACTACCTTTCCTTCTTATGTTATTATGCCATAACACCTTTTCCTTCCTTTAGTTTCATCCCTCTGTTATATTTAAAGTTGTTTTATTTAATCTAACCCACATTTTATCTTTAGATGCAAAAATACAAATCTATTTTTTTTTTGCTCGGGATAGGTTTAAACCGAGTTTTTATAATTAGGCTTTATATATATATTTTTTCTATAAAATTATTTCGATATCATGTTCCAAAACACGGGTTGAATTATAAAAAAAATCTGAAGCCCATGTTGAATTGTTTATTTTTAGTTGCTTTTTTTTATTATTAAAAATGATTTTTAAAAAATTTTCACTTTTTAATATTGGTTAGTTTGATATTTTAGCTTTGAATTTTATTAAATTCGCTTAATACAATGTTATTTTAGCCTCACAACTAGATCAGATATTTGGTAGGTTAACAAAGGTCGACTCGGTTTAATTTTTTTATTTTTTCATTTAGCATTTGATTTTATTAGAATGGAGCTTTATATTTTTTTTCGTTTTTCTTTTATTAGGATATCAAATTCTCATATAATTTATTATTATTGTTGTTATTATTATTATTATTATCAAATAATATCATGAAATCTTTAAAGAATATTGGGATGATAACTTTCCATGATATACAGGCAGTACACTTTTATAATTAATTGTTGCTAATTTTTTTTATTTGATTTATATATTGTTGCTATATGTTTTTTTTTATCATGTTATTAAATTAACTTAGTTTACTAAACTCATTCCAATCAATAACCCGAGTCTAGAATGTTTTTTTTTATTTCCTTAAAAATACCACCATCACCTTAGTGTTATTTTTTTAAGATAAAAAAAAATTAACAACACCCACACTTTTTGTTGATATTGAGAAAAAAAAAAGGCTTCATCTCAGCTAATCAATCTGGTAATTAGTAAATATTTTTTGGAAAAAAAAAACCTTTCTAGTGTGAAGGGAGGAAAATCTTTTTAACCTCCAAGTCCCTCCTTTTTATTAAAATGCCCCCCTTCACTGTATAAGAAAAATCTAGAAGAAAGAAAGAGGGATAATGGAGGAGGCGAGGTGAAGGGAATATTTTCTTAAAAAACTGAACTTAAATTTATGACAATATGCCTGTTATTTATTTATTTATAAGACTCTGTTCGGAGGACATAAATTGTTATCCGATACCAAAACTTCTCGTTCCCATCCTCCAATCACCCAGAGAGAAAATTTTAATTTTTATTCATCTAGTTGCAAATCCAAATAAAAAGAGTTTATTTTCATCCCCCCTCTCCTAAGATTCTCGAACGCATGGGTGACGTCATTTTTTTACAAGAAGAATTTAAATTTTCTTTTGCTTTTTATTTATATCTTAATTTTATATATATATAAATAAATAAAAAATAAAATGACGAAGCACCAATTATTAATTATATTACTTTTATTGACTAACCACCATATATCTCGCCCATCTATTAATATAAAATATTTTGTTATGTCTCTTTACTAACACACTGTGGTCTTGTACCATAAGATTTTATTTAATGACAATTCTTTGCCAATTAACTGTATTGAGAATTTAAGATTAACCAATGAAATCGCGACACATGAATTGAATATTTATTCAATAAGTCTTTTCACATGTTGCAATTTTACTGATCAATTCTCTTCTTCTTTTTTCGTTTTTGTTTTTTGATCAATTCTTAATTTCTAAAGCGTTAGCGGATGATGAGTTTTATTGAATACAAATTTATTACACAATGCGACAATATATTATTGCTAGAGGGGTTTAATAAAATATTTTTTTACTAATTGAGAGACAAATTATATTATGGACTTTTTTTATATAAAATATTTAATGGGATTTTTTGTGAACCAAAAGAAAAAATCAATCAAGTGTTGATCTGATCTTAAAAAAAAAACATGTGGGTGTCAATTAATTAGTTTCCTTAATAAGATTATTTGGTGATGTTTTACTGTTAAAAAGATCACTTGATTCGGTGATATTTAAAAAAACCGATAATGTAATACACACACACACTCTATTCTGGATTACTAAGAACATGAAGCAATCACTTCAGCCTAATCAGTGGATTCAAAATAAAAAGGGAAGATGTTTATATATTGAAAATCATATAAAATAATATCATAGAAACTTAAATATTATCTTCGAATATTCACCTTACAATTTATATTCATATTCTTGCAACTGACAGAAACCCATGAAGGGAAATGCCGGCATACATTTTGATTCTCATCTCCGCTATATGTTCTGCGGGTCCACAAAGTGTAGTATTTGATGGCATTTTTATTCGTCCTCGTCGAACCGGAAACCCTTCTTTTCCCCCCCGCCAAACTCGTAAATGTCCAGTAAGTGATATATATATATTACATCGAAAGATGCATTTTCTAGGGAATATAATTAGGCAATGCTATAAAAAATAAAGGACATAATTCCTCTACTCTGAGAAATATTCTGTTCTGCTCGGATCGAGCTGGTATATGTGTTCGAATTGTCTCTGCACATGGCCATATCACTGTAATTCGAGAGAAAAGAAACTCCAGCAGTGATACAATGCGAATACACGCGTTTATAACGTTGAAGTCGAATTTAAGTAAACAGAATAAAATGGCTTCGAATGATAACATAAAATCACGAAGGGGCTTAATTAAAACCATCGATCGAACTGTCATTAATCTGAACTTCTGAAGGCAGTTTCAATCGGAGAAATGAACAATTAATATGAAAGAGAAATAATAACCAACTAATTAATGTTGCAAGGAATAGATTGATATTTTAAAAAATTATTACATAAAATTAAGTTTACCTCTCATCATGTGACATGATCACTCATAATGGGTACTTAATTTAAAGTACCTCACTCATAGACTATGTTAATAGTAAACGCATAATATACAAACGAAATCATGTGAAATGCATGTATCATCATGTGACATGATCAATCAAAGGGGGCACTTTACAAACAAATCCTTCCAGAACAAAAAGTGCAAAACCATTATTTAGAAATAAAAAAAATATAACAATTTCTCCATTATTTATGGCCCGAGTCCAGTTCCCTTCAGATGACCAATCATAACGTGCGACACTTGTATATAATGATGATGCTGAGATTGCAAAACACCATTGATAGTTTTTGGAGTGCTTGGTCTATAGTTGAGCAACACCTCCTGCTGTCACTGGCACACCAAGAACTTGGCTTTCGATGAAACAACAAATAAACAGTTAAAAAGCCCCACCATGGCCACATTTTTTGGTGTCTGCTGTGGCTTCCTGCATGCCATCGTATGGTTCACAAAAAGATCCGAATTAGGAAATGAAGTTTCACTTCAATTATTATTTACAGCAAGGACAACTGCCTTACTGATAGTCGGAGAAGGCTGGCAAGTACCGGGTAGTTCCAGATCGCTTTTGCCTTCAGTGGTAGAGAGTTCTGGCCTGGTGTAGTCCTTGCCCTTACCCCACACAACAGAATATAGGCCATTTGCGATTCTGATGCCTCCAATAATACTGCCATGTAGTGCCCGTTAGATATTCTGGCTATGGGTAAGGTTGATAGTCAATATTAATATTTGGTTAAATTAAAAATAGAGTTTTGTTTTGGTAAGATTTACTATAAATTGAGACTGTACCTTAAGTTGAACAAAAGCATAACTTTTATGCTTTACAGTGCTAGTCTTTTTATAAAATATATTTTTTAAAATTATAACCATAAAAGTTATCATAATACTAAAATAAATTACGAATTGCTTTCATTTAACAAAATATATCTCGTGTACAATAAAAAAAATTGTATAAGATACACCTGCGATGTAAAATTCAGAAAAAGGTTTGGAGCTAAAACAGGAAATTAAAAAATAATAAATAGAAATTCATGTTCGGACCATGTAAATATTTAACAAATTCCCACCGATAGAATGATATAATGTAAACAAAGGATTGAATGAAGAATTATTTTTAATTAGGGTGGTAGAATTCTAAGATTTTAAATCTTAGGGATGGATTTTGTTTACTTCTTAAAGCACCCTTAGGATGTGTTTGAGATTGTGGTAACGATAGCGGTTCAGAGTGTTTTTCGCTTTGAAATATATTAAAATAATATTTTTATTTTTTAAAAATTATTTTTGACATCAGTACATCAAAACTATCTAAAAACATAAAAAAATTCTTTTAAGCAAAAAAAATAAATTATTTTTGAATAGCAATGGGATATGCCACACAATTTCACTACAAAGTGAACATAAAAGAGACGTGTGCCGATTAACCAAATTTTTTTTTTTTTATCAAACTTGCTTGGGTGGTTTGCTTAAATTACATGATCAATCAAGGGCACACATTCCAAGATGAAGTTTCTTGGCTAAAATGACAGACCCAAGGGGTAGTGACAGCTGCCAAGGATAATGCACAGGGGATTAAGTGCGTGTTTGGCGCTACGACTGCGTTTACAAAAAAACGCTATCTATATATGTTTGGTTACAGTATAAACATAGTTTAAAGTTTGTGGGACCCATTATATTTCGTGTTTAAACTGTAAGATTTGCTGAAGCACCTTCAAGCTGCTTTGTTGCAAACTATGTTACAACACAGTAACCAGAGGTGCACAAGAAGAAGAACAGAAACAGAGGAAAAGGGAAGTTAACAGTGAACAATGAACAGTGGAGAGCATTGGATCGTCAGTTCACCACTTGCCTTCATCGTTTCCGTTGCTAGCCAGACATCGTCGTTGCCCAGGGTAGCTAGCTTTTCCCCTTCTCTTTCTCCTTCTACACTTCCCTGTCTCCACTATTCTGCAACGTGAACAATGGAGAACAACTCTCTCACCACCGGCCTCTGTCATTTCCACCGTCAACCAGACATTGTCGTCGCATAGGGTAGCCTTCTCTCCCCCTCCCCCTCCCCATCTCCTTATTCTACCGCATTTAGCTACTCTCCATGTTCTGCAAAGTGTGAACAGTGGAGAGCAGCTCCATTGTTCATGGGCCGAACCGGGTCCAGTCCAAACCTAAATGCATTGAACCAAGTTCGATTCAGGAAAATAAAATAAAATTCTTAGATATTGTGCTTTATTAAAAAAAATTAATGTTTAACATGATTCAATGGCACTACATAATTACATTAGAAGGAAATCGTATGATGACGTAGCATTTGCAGAATTTGATCGCAATCCCAATTTTGTTCCTGATGATATTTTACCTGATGTGGTTGTACGCTCAGGAAACCATGGAAACTGTAATCCTTGTCGGATAGATTTCGTACGTAATGAAATTGCACATAGTTTAATAAAATAATAAAAAAATACTTTATATAAAGTATTGTTTATTTCATGATGTAATAATAGTGGTTAAATCTACAATATTTCAATTAAAAACCATCAATATTAATAGATATATATTTTTTAGTTATTTTATAAACTCAATTCGAAAAGCATTCTTAACCAAACAAATTAAACTACCTTTTGTTCAACCTCGATTTCAACCACAATTTTAACTAAACATATATTTTTTCAAATCAACCTCAACTAAAAGTATTTTTTATAAAAAAAAAAATTTTAAACTACAACCACAATAGCTACCACAGTATCAAACACATTGTTACATGCCCTAAAACACGTGACCTTGCACATAAGAAGCGATTCCAGAGGCAACAATCCCCTGAAACACCCAGAATCCATGCCTGTTAACTCACTGATCACCGTTAATTGCACATGGACAAAGTTCGGAAGGAAAAAAAGTGTTCTGTCTTAGTTAACTAGGCCAATAAGGGATCGATCCAACATTATATTTTAGGTGCTGACTGTTAGAGAATAATATAAATTATATATTGGAACCTCACCTAACAGCTTAAGCTTTTAGGTTGAGATGGTTCTTTGATATGGTATCAGAGCCTTGATGACCAAGCGGTCACGAGTTCGAATCTCACCATCCTTATCTATTTGCTAAAAATTAAGCACAAGGTAATGTGGACCTGTGCAAGTTTCAAGCCTAAAGGGCTTTCACTTGAGGGGGTGTATTAGAGAATAATATAAATCATATCCTGGGACCTCACCTAACAGCTTAAGCTATTGGGTTGAGATGGTTCTTTGACATGGTATCAGAGCCTTAATGACCAAGCAGTCACGAGTTCGAATCTCACCATCCCTGTTTATTTGATAAAAATTAAGCACAAGGTAAAATGAACCTGTGCAAGTTTCAAGTCCAAAGAGCTTTCACTTAAGGGCATGTGTTAGAGAATAATATAAATTATATCTTGAAACCTCATCTAACAGCTTAAGCTTTTAGGTTGAGATGGTTCTTTGACACTGACTTACTATATAAAGAGGAGTGAAGAGCCAAGTGTCCCAGCCAACTACCTATGCACTAGGGTGGGGTGCAACAACAAGTGTTGTGGCTAAACTTTGCATGTTGCCCGCCAAGCATACCAGGCAAGAAAAAAAAACTAATTAAAAAATAAATAAATTTATCTTTCAAGTTAATTTAGTAGATTTTTTCTTTAAATGTAATTAAGTAATTTTACTTGGACTAAAAAGATTAAAAAACCTTTGGACATCAGATTTAATTTTATTTTATTTTGAAGATAGCTAAGTGATTTTACTGGAAAAAAAGGCTAAAAAACTATTACATCCTAATGCAACTTAAAAATAACAATTGAATTATGATGAAAAAATTGTCTAAACTCCGATTCTAATTTAAAGATTTATAATTAAATGGTAAACTCATAATAATATTATTATAATAAATAGTATTCCGGTATAAATTTTGTCAGGACATTTAGTTTTTTTTTTTTTTTATGTTAATGTTAGTGTTCGGCGCGTGCAGGGTCGACAATCACAACTAGTCGCGAACAAGATGTGTCCTACTGTACTGTTGAGAGACATTTCAAGAATCAGAGCTAAAGGAGCAAGAACAAGTGCAGCGACACCGTTGCGATGCACAACGAGCACATAGCCTGCGGACCCAAAGTGCACGCATACCATTAGGATATAAGGTGTCATCATATTGAACACCACAATTAATTTGCCTCCAGATGTTTGTTATTCCATCTCTCCGTCTCTCCTCTCTCGTAAAATTAAAAAAATATTCAAAGTAAATCTGGAGTATAATTCAACGGGTTAAATTATAAATTTGTTTTTTAAAAATCGTTAATTTGAGTTTTATAAATTTCAAGGTTACTGAAAATTTACATAGTCGTTAATTTCAAATCTCGTAAAATTAGTCGTGATATATGCAAGTTGGCCGAACACCTATATTAATAATAATAAAAAAATTAAAGTATAGAATGAAGAAGTAACATAAAATGGCCTTCTTAAATAACTAGCGAAGGTCCGTCTAAGAACAATAATTACATCAACCCACTTTGGAGACTAATATCACTAGCAGAATCCCTTAGATAATGGTGCTTTCCTATTTATGGAAGATCCTCGGCTCTTCAGGTGCTGAAAGGGGAGTGAAGAGCCTCCTGTCCCAGGCAGCGGCCCCTGCACTAGGGTGGGGTGGGACAACAAGTGCTGTGGCTAAACTTTGCATGCCTGCCCGCCAAGTATATCAACCAGAAAAAAAAAAAAAAACTTAATTGAAAAAAATCAAACTCATAAAAATACTTTTTAAAAATATATAATTAAAAAATTAAAAAATAATTTAACAATCAAACCAAACCAAACCTATTCCTTTCAAATCTAAACTCAAACCAAGTATAAAAAGGCTTGCATCTACTATCCTAGGCTATAATAAAACTAAAAAAATATCTCATTAAAACTTTTTTTATCAAATAAATATTACTAACATTAAGATAAATTATTTTAGTGATTGAAATCATTGTTGTCCAATACTCTTTTTTTTAATCATTAAAATATAGTAACTTTTTTAAAAAAATATGAAGTTTTATACCAAAATTATTTTTTTACCAAATAAAATCCAATTCAATAATAAAACCAAATGAGTTTGAATCCGAAAGAAAACGAAACATTTTTAGTTCCTTAAAAATCACATGCATGCACATCCATATGTGCTTGTGTGCTTAAAGAGAATTTGTGAGCTCTGATTGAAACATCAGAAAATGAAGTTGTTCAGTTGTGCTCTGTGTTTTAAAAAAAATCGTTTTTTTAACAGCTACCCTACAATGATATTACAAGTGCATTTTAACAAAATGAACAAAAATCGCTTTTTTTTTTTGTTTTGGCAAATATAATACGTAGATCATAGGCGAGGGTCCAGAGAACATATCACAGTACAGTACGTGGTTTGTATAATTTGAAAGCGATTCCGTTGAAAAATCCATATCGATTTTTATTAGTTATGCAACCTTAATTAAGAAGGGAAGGGAGAGAAGGAAAGGAAAGAGATTGAAAATAAAAATAAAAAACTGACATCACAATTGTTATTTGTGTTATATTATATATGAGAAAAATTTTGTTATTTTTATCATTTTTGAAATTTTTGTTTCATCTAGGATATAAAGTGTGTAATTTGTTAAACTACAATGAAAAATTGAAAAAGCGATCAAACCTTTGGAGATTTTTTTATAATTATCCCTAATTTAATTTTTACAATTTCATTTCATTTTTTTTTTCAAATTTGATTTTTATTTTTCAATTGCTATTATTTTGTTTTGAATTTTTTTAATTGAGTTTTTTTTTCAATTTTATCTCTTAACATTTTATTTCATTTTATTTTTATATTAAATTTAGATTTTTTTTATTGTTATTTATTTTGTTTTATTTTATTTTTATGTCTTTTTTTTTTTTGCGCGCGTGTCTTAATAGACGCTGAAAAGAAGAACTGTTTACGTGATGGAAATTAAAGCAAACATATTAGGAAGATGGAACACCCCGCAACTTGGGACGTGTCGCATTTTTATTTATATTTTTCTGAAGTTCTCGGATAATTTTTGCAACATTGAAACTATAGCTTATTAATGTCATTATTTCAGCTCATATAGTTGCTTCCCGTTCAGCAAGCACGAAGAAGACAGGATGAGAAATCAACATTTCATAGACTTTAGCTGTGCCCTTTTCTTGCAAGTCAAATCGTTTGTGATAATTGACTCAGCAATGTGTCAATATCACAAAATGAATAATTCTCGTCATCTACATTAAAAAAATAATAATAAATATGGAGGAAAAGATATTATAGGCCAATACTCATTTTTATATTCATTGTAATAGTGTATTTACTCATTTGCCCCTGAAAAAAAGGCAAAGAACTAGTCTTTGGGGTGAAATTGTTACATAATTATCTTTAATATATTGCATGGGTTATATTTATCATTTTATTTTTTTAATGCACAACAAAATTATAAATTTAGCTCTAAAATAAATAATTCTAATGCTCTTGACTAAAAAGGCTTTCGTCATTTCATGTTTTTGGAATGTTACAATTGCATCGGTGCCCTTAGAGACAAGAATAATGCAACTCTCTCATAAAGGTTTTGTTTTTTTTACTTTTTTATATATATTCATAGATTGTTTAGGGATAATATTATAGCACTCATGTATTTAATAATGCAACTCTCTCATAAAAGTTTTTTTTTTTTGTTATTTTACTTTTTTATATATATTCATAGGTTGTTTAGGGATAATATTACAGCACTCGTGTATTTAATATTATTTTAAGAATAAACATTTTGGAATATGTTTTACACACGTCGATGCGTGGATGACACCGTGTCGTTTAAGCGATACATGTAAGGCTGTTCGGCCACCACACGCTACCTTCCAGAGAGACACTTGAAAAATCTTGGAATCCCCTTGGTGGTGCGGCACATGTATCATAATTGTTGTTGATTTGACATCAATGATTGTTTTTTCTCCCTTTCTTCCTCCTCCTTAAATTCTGTGTCAAGTCCTCTAAAATATAGAACAACCCATTTAATTGTTTTTCCCTTTACATTTGGTTTTTATGCCTTTTATTACTATTTTTTTTTATTTTAGAATAAACTATAAAAATATAAATGATCTTCAATTTCATCCTCCTATTATTTTTTAATCTATAAATAATCTTTCAAATTATAAATATTTTTTTATTTCACCACTCTACCATTTTTAAATATATAAATAATCTATCAAATTACAAATATTTTTTAATTTCACACCTGAGATTTTTTTTAATCTTTCAAAATTGGTCATTATCCTTTTAATTTCTACTTATTTTGTTTGGAATCATTTTTAAATTTTTTTTCAAATTTCATCCTCCTTGAGTTTTATTTTTATCAAATTTTATCCTCATTTTTTTTGTTGCTATTTTTTGGCTTTTGCATGTTTATTATTTATACTTTTCACCAATTTCATCATTCAAAATTAAATTAATTGGGAATTAAGTTTCTTGATTTAACTTGGGTCTAAGATTTCAAGAGTTTTAAGTTTTAAAAGTTAGAATTTGGAAGTTTGCCTCCTTTTTTTTCCTTTTTTAATGTGTTTTTTTTATATATAAATTTTTGTTTTGTTTTGTTATTTTTTTATGGTTTGCTATCATTTTTCTCAATTTCATTTCCTATAATTTTTTAATCTATGAATAACTTATGAATTTTGTTTTTTAATTTTATATTCTATGATTTTTTTATCGTTTAAATTTGGTTCTCATTCTTTTAATTGTTATTCATTTTGTTTGAGTTTATTTTTTTTTAATTCCACCATCCTCTAATTTGTTTCTATCAAATTTATCCTTATTTTTTTTCTTTGCTTTGTTTTTGGCTTTTGCAAGTTTTTTTTATATTATTTTTACTGATTTCATCATTCAGAATTAGATTAGTTGATGATTGAGCTTCTTAATTGAATATGGATCCAAGGTTTCTCGGGTTGCGACTTTTAGAACTTGGATCAGGTTTAGTAGGTTTGCTTAATTTTTTTATGATGTTTTATTATTTTTTATGGTTTGTCTTATAGTTTTTTTTCTATTTCACCGTCTGTTAGTTTTTAATTTATAAATTATCTATCAAATTATATATGGTTTTTAATTTGACCCTTTATAATTTTTTAAACTTTCAAATTTGGTCATCATTATGTTTCATTGCTATTTATTTTGCATGAAATCATTTTAGTTTTTTTAATTTAATCCTCCTTATGTTTTCTTGTGTTAATTTTTATTCTTATTTTTTGTTGTTATTGTTTTTTTTTTTTTTTTGCAAAATTTTCAATGAATATTTTTTTCTTATAATTTCATCATTTAAAATTAAATTGTTTTAAGATTTAAGCTTCTTAATTGAACTCAGGCCTGTGTTTTAAAACTTATTTCTTAAAAATTATAGCTAAAAATATTTTTTTAAAACCAAAATGTTTTAAACCATAACTGCAAAAAATAATACAAGACACACATTAGCGAATGATTGATCACTTTCAACACTTCTCATTGATTTAAATAAGACTAAACTTTTATTTTCTTCTTTTTTCCCCGACTTGGATTGCTTGCGCATGGCGCAGAAGATGGACTTACATGCCATGAACCCACCAACCTTGACAGATAACAGAAATGGATCGTATTTTAAACGGTCAGGTGAGAGAGATCATTGATTGAACGGCAATGGTGTGGCAGCTATCCAACTTGTCCCAGAGCGATGCCCTATATAGCTTAACCTTTCGACTGTAACTCTGGTTCGAAAAAACAGTGGATGTTAATATGTTATAGCTCGATGATATTTGATATATTACAATAGTAGACAGTAAATATTCATCAGAGAAAAAAAAAAGAGTTGTATATGATTTAGTAATTTTTCATCTAAATTGTTTTGAGATCAATGCCACAAAGTAATTAAAGGGTTATTTATTTTTATGTTTCAAAAATATTTTTTTAAAAATTTAAAATTCAATTATTTTTTCTTTATTTTAAATTAATAATTTTTTAATATTCTTAGATGATTTTAATATATTGATATTAAAAATAATTTAAAAAAATATAAATATATTATTTTAATATATTTTTAAATAAAAAAAATATTTTTAAAAATAATCAATAATCATGATCAATAGCCGAAGTTATTAAACCAACTTCTATTATAAGAGCTTTCTTTCTTTCTCTCTTTCTTCGGTCAAGAGCTTCCCCATCACAGACCAGGGAAAAGTAATTAAAAGTAAACATCGTGCATGGAAAAGTACATGTTAATGGGGTTAGGCCACCCATACCATATTTTATACATAAATATATTAGCTTTATAGAATTTATTTTCTGTGTTATACATGCATTAAACCCATTCGTATGTTTGTTAGTTGGAAGATTAAATACATTAGTCCTAATAATTCAACAACTGTGAAGGATATATAAAAAGAAATTGGGACACTTTGAAATAAATTGATATAAAGGGGAGAAGAAAATCTGTCTTCTTATCACAAAGCACAAAAGCAGTCAAAAGTCTAATTCAAGGTGAAGGATCTTTGAAGATTATACTAAAATGAATCCTACCTGCTTTCCCTCTGTTAAGGAAATGAAAGTGCTAGCAGGGCCATGTATTCAAACACATTTTATCATATCAACTTGCAAAGGAGGTGCAGAGGATAATGTAATCTTATGAAGGGAGATAGCAACATAATCCTAGCAAATGTCGAGAACCTTTGTGCTGGAGTGCCCTCTTTAATGTGAACAGTGATTAAGCAAGCATCATTCGAGGCACCCTTGCCTAATCATGGAAATCTCAAGAGGCCTGTTCTTCTATTTCAGTGATGATGTGACATTGTGACTAGATAAATGAAGAGGTTCACTTTACTGGTCAGATTCGTCTAAAGTGCTTCCATTTACCAATTGAATAACCCAGTTGCTTGATTGAGATCCATGTTATTAAGAAATTACTAACTTCGCCAGAACAAAAAAGAAAGAAAAGGAAGAGCATGCAACTAAATAAAACACTTTCCAATTGGAACGCCATGAATCACATGAATATTAGTTAATAACTATGATGCCAGAACACCATTATATTTTTCTTTTATTTTGCACCATTATATTTTCTTTTATTTTGCCATATGATGTATGAACATTAAACCGGAGCAATTTTACATTTCCACAAAGGTTTCACAGCCTTGGCATGCAATACTAGCAGAAAATGAGGTCAGATAAATGATAAGAAATAGACAATGGTGTGTCTCAATGAATAGAAAATGGTGGTTTGCAAATCACCAAGATATTGATAGCATTATCTAGTTTTCTTTCAGTAGAGGAACATAATTAAACGCCATGTGATCAGTTCTGATGGCAGAATTAGGAGTGCCTTTTGGAGATCATTATTGATGAATTCAAAATTCATTTGAACATAAGCTATAAAAGGCATTCTATGTCCAGTCTTTTCTGACAAGATACATTGTCCCATGCAATAACAAATTTCACACCAGCTAGAATTTTAATTATGTAGAGGAACCTTATTGGATCAAAGCAGCTGCTATCTTTTTGTGGACGAGCTCCACTCCAAGTCGAGGAGATATTCTGGGTAAAGTTTCCTGGAAGAAAGAGAGATTGGCTTAAGATGCAAGAGCATATCCATTTCTAAAACCATTCAGGACAGCAATAAATGGGGCATCCGACAGGTTGATTGATATGAAGTAGACTACTCACAAGAAGCTACCAACATTATTAGGCACTACATTAATATTCTATAAAATTGTAAGACAAAGGTAAGTGTGATTTGAGTGCCAACGGGATCCCACCATTTTAAGCAAATCACTAGGTTGAACAGAATCCAGCTTGCCAAATGCAACAACAATCTCTAGAATCTTGAACTATGCCCATGAGCAGGGTTAAAAGCCAGATGTGAAAGAGAAACAGTCAAATGATAAGTTTTAATCTGAATCTCCCTTTGACAAACAGCACGTGGATCAGGATAGACGTGTATGCATGTGGAACTGATAGGCGTGAGAAATAGGACCAGAAAAAAAGCTTAAAAAGAAGAACAAAAGATATTTCACCTGAAAGTACTCTCACACAAAGACCGGGAGAAGTAAATCACTAAATTGTAATGAAGGGGGGGTGGGGGGGACAGAACATATTTCATCATCATTATTTTCGTGTGCAAAACACAACTTTGCCATTTGCCAATGTCACTGTATATAAACAAAATATAGATGGTTTCAATGTCAACATGATTAGTTAAAAATTAAATGAAAATGAAAGTCTGTCAATAATCCTTTCCAACAGCAGTATGAAGATAGTATCTAAATGAAGGACTTGCTTGTCGATTATACTACAAATCAACACAGATTTTGTCCAACGTTCCAGGAAATAGATACCATTATATGTCATTAAGAGCATTTGTCGCACACTGCAATAAAGAAGTCCATCTCTCAAGGCTTATAATTTATACAATCTTTAAGCTTTGAGAACTCTCAATTGATTATTTTGACCAGTCATAAAACTAGAAAAGCTCAGTGGTCTTTATAGAAGTTTAACCATTGAACAAAGTCCTTTGAGACAAAGTTGTGGAACCTTAATTTTTTAACAAACAGTAGCTGCCAGCCACGATCATTTTTTTGTTACCAAAATGCTAAAGTTTGGCACTATCAAGTCTCCTTCCACCTCTCCTAAAAGCTTCGAACTTTATGAATCAATATTATCTTTAGAGCACCTATTCTAATCATTACCATCTTCTGTTGCATAGGTCACTCAACGAAGAGGACATAACATAGAGAGGTGAACCTATCCCCCACTTTGGATACACAGCTTTTATTATCGATTATGACCTCCAAAATTATGGATTGACCTGGTGAGGTTTCCACTATTGTTGGTGAATGATTGGTGTCAATTTAAACAAAGTGGTTTGATTAGCAATACAACATATTATGTCCCCTCCAAGTCCATAAATGAAACCCTGTTTCACTATCTTCATTTTCATCCTGTAAAATCCTTTATCCATATGAAATAAATCTCCCATGCAAGAGTTTTCCTTCCATCCCAAATAGCTTTTAAGTCTTTCCCACCTATTAGCTTAGGAATTCTACTTCACCTCATCGACGCTGTCAAACTGCAGTTCTTTTTTTCTCTCTAAGACGATAATTCTATATGCCTAAACTTTCTACTCTACAAATGAAATTTCCTAATTTATTTGTCCACTCAAATAGAGCACCGAGCTTCTAATTTGACGCCCTGCCCCGAAAACAAAACCTAGTTCTCTCTTGACAATGATTGCCCTTCCGGCTACTCATATATGACAGTGACCAAAACTTAACTCAAATTGGAGTAATACGGACGAAGAAACGCAACACATGTCCATCAAAAAAATCACCACAAACTTGAAGCTTAAAATTAATAATTAATAAAGGGGGTGAAATAAACAACTAACCTCGGTGCCATCAGAGAGTACTTTGGCCAAAACGGGTATCTCATACTGGTAAGCCCTCTCCCATTCAGGATTGCTGGTAATATCCCTTACCTGATAATATTAAGAAATATATATATAAAGGTCTCATTAGCATACATATTCGTAAGAATGAAAAAAAGAGAGAAAGGAGGGTGGTGAAATCAAGTGGGATAACCTGTAAATCAACATCATGAAGGGAATGAGGGCCAGAGAGCAAGAATGCTGCCTGGAGCTTCTCTTTGAGGCCATCACACAAACAACATCCAGGCTTTGAATAAAGAATCAGTTTTCTTCTACTTGCTGATGAAGAAGAAGAAGAACAGAAAGCCAAAGGAGTGAAGATCCATTTCGGCCTCTTTCTTGTTAACAGGGGTATTGAGGATGGTTTTGTTGCCACTGCTGCTATTGTTGCAATAGCCATTGCTGTAAATCCTCTTGTCTGTGTCGGATGATTTTCGCTCTCCAGAATTTTGTTAGGCCAGTTATTGCTTCAGGAGATTGATAGGCCCATCCCGTAAGAGTTCTTGTGGCCAGGCCTATAATACCTCCAGTCCAAAACTTACATTTCATTAAGGCCCATGATCATTTCCTCTACGCTCAACGTCATGTTATGTCCCACTTGCGTCCTCCAAGGGATGAAAATTAAAATTTAAAAAGAAAAAACAAAACTAAAAGGCGTTAGAGAATCACTGTGGATGTAGAGAAAATTGACTATTCACCACAACACTGACTCTCCAGGCCCACGCTGCTAATGACCGCGATCGTTTCTTGTTGTGTCTCTTCTCCCTCTACTTCTGCCCATTCCCAACAAGATAATCCCCTTGAGAATATTTCACCATTAACTTGGACTAAAAAATAAAAGAAACATTTTAAATTTCAACAATACATACACAAGAACCGACAGTCTTTCCGCTTCCATCAAGGAAAATGAAACCCATGATCTTAGATTATTCCGTGAGTCGCAAAAGAAATGGACAATAACCTTCCAGGCAAGGGGCTCAGTGAATTGAAGTTAAATTTGCAGAAGAGTTCCCAACAGAAACATCTTCGGAACATTAGTGATGCAGGTCTTGTAAACAAAATGTCGTCATGGTAGCAACTGAGGCCCTTTCGTTCCAAGGAAATACAGTTATGCCTACCAAATTTCAGTCACCTCCGGTGTATGCTCAAAAGGATGAAATCAGTATTCTCGACTATTATTTTATTCTTTCTCCTCTTCTTTCTTCTCTTTCCTCCCCACACAAAATGAGACTGTTCTTGGGCCTGAGCTATTTCGCAACTCCAAGAGGTGAAAATCAAGAAAAAAGAATAATATACTGTGTACAATATTATAATCACATGGTTCGTTTTTTCATCATAAGATTTATATAAGCTTCTTCTTTTGGAAGTAACTCTTCAAGTGCCACAGCTGCAAAACTGAAACCACGATGCAGACACCAAGGGACATGATACTGTACCATGCCACTCTACTATTGGTTTTTTCACTGACCTCTCTCATGTCAGCTTCCCTGCAGGTAACAACCAACAAGCAAGTAGAATTAACAGTGAGGTAAATACATTTCACGTGTCTAAAGGTATTTAAGACTAGAAATAAGAGCACCCTTAAAAGTTTGGGGTGCTTTAGGTTTTGCTTGCGCTGATTCAGTTTCACAGGTTTTATCACTCATCACGAAACCTAGAATGATTCCATTAAGACCAGTGGTGCTCTATTTGTTCATAGACTTCACTAATTCAACCTTCAAGAACATAAAGCCAAAGGCAATATATTCCTTTTCTACGCTTGTATCAGCTTCATCATAAGAATATAGCGGTAGAAACTGTCAAACAAAAAAACTTTAAAATCCAAAAATACCCCATATTCATTGGTAATTCATATATCAATTTGGGCTCTTTCATGATTAGAAACCTGGAAATGACCAAGGTTAAAGAAAGGCAGGATAACAAAACAGGAAAGTTTTCTATACAAAAGAAGACAAGGCAAAGAATGTGTGAGGTATCCTCTGCTAAAAATCAAGGTTCAGTTATACCTTTGCTTGAGATAGAGTAGATTGTTGTGGATGGCTTCCGCATGATCTTTGAGTTTCCTTACTTCAAGTTCAACACCCTGCATATAGTTTTAAACCCAGTTTATCAAACAGAAAAAGGCAACAAGTGGGGGGGGGGGGGGGTTAAGAAACTTACCTCAATCTTTTCTTTCTTCGCCACAGAATCCCAATCCTTAGCAGCAATTCCAATTTTCCAGTCGAGGCTCAGAGTTACACCTGTAGCTGGTTCCTGATGACCATCTAACGTGAAACATGCCAAGTAGTTACCACCCTCCGAGGTTGTAAATGCAAACTGACCATGAGTCGCATTTTCATTGTGGTGGAGATTATTTCCATATGGGGATGTTACCTAACAAAATAGACAAGAATTAAAAGTTGAGCAAAGAAAAAAATCCATCTCCCAACTATTCATCGGCACATACTTGTTGCTTAAGATAGAATCTTGCACATGATTGAATGAAGGGAGAAATTAGTGTTATTGACATGCCAGCCATAAAATCACAAGATTCAGGATACATCATAGTTGTTTTCCATTTAGTTCTGTTTTCTTAGTAGTGAAATCACAACTGTTTGCACATTTGTGTTCTTTATGTGGGAGGAAGAAGGTCAGGCTTAAAATAGCTGAATATCTGACCTAAAAATAATTGGCAAAGAAAAAAAGATCATATAAACATCTATCGAAGAAAACATAAGGATCAAACACCATTTATTTCCATAGTAGATCATACCACTTTGACATGCCCTGAAACTAAAAAATCCAAAATAGAAAATGATTTGATTTAATTGGCCACATGTGAGAAAGGTATATTTCCTGAAGATATGATACCTGAATAATCTTCAGACATAACCCTATATTTACACTGATAAAATTATGCTGCAGCCCACAAATTGTTTTCAAAGAAAAATTACAGGAATCATGTCTCAAAAGTAATCTTAGCTTTAGCAGGACCGCAAATATCAATCATATGGTTTTCAAAAAAAAAAAAGGGAGAATAAAAAATCTCACATTAAATCTCACTCCCTTAACACAAACCCCAAACACTCTCATGTCAGGGTTTATTCTACCTAATGGATGCAAAAACCCCTTAGAATCATCATACTTAGCTATAAAAGAAGTTTTGCCATAACCACTTCATAGAAAGCCCATAAAGAGCCAAACACAACTAAATGCAAGAACACTAATGTAAAGAGACGAAAGAGATGAAATGCTAAAACAGGTTCCCTCGTCATCATACTTCATAAAAGCCTGCAATGTTGTGCCATCCCATTAATTCCCTTCTTTTTTATTTAAATCCCGGGCAAGATTCTCAAGTGACAAAGAGATTGTCTTCAGCAATAAATTACTATCTACAAACTTAACCATTTGCCGTTCATCATTGTCTATAATGTAAACTTGGTGTTGTGGAATTAATTTAACAATCGAAGCAATGTATTTAAACAAGAAGAAGATCGAAGCACTAGAACCAACTTAACTAGAAAATAATTTGCAGAAATTTATTACAGAATTTCTTTCACTACAAAAACAAATTACTTCTATAAAAATCAACGTGATGTTAATAAAGCATTAAATAGGCGTTCCAATGGAAATTCAATAAATCTAGACATAATAAAGTTGTTCATATGGACATTTATCTAATCCAGGCTGTGCATTAAAAAATCTATAAAAAAAATATTGCTATTAAAAACATCAAAAGGAGATCATATTCATAAAATTCAATCCTAGACATCCAACCACTACATCTGAGATGGAGAAATAAAGCTCAAAAAGCAACATTAAAAAGAAAAAAGAATAATCAAAGCTGATAAGATGACTACCGATTAATCAATACTGAGCAAAACCTAATCAAAATTATAGAATTACGAAATCTAACAGCGCATACGTACCCGAACAGTAACAGTGACGTGGTGTTCGGGATGTTCTTCGTTAAGAACATAGTAATCAGCCAGAACGACAACGCCGTTCTGGATCTCCTCCGAAACACACTTGGTTCCCGAGTTAGGAATTGATAGCCATATAGCTTCTGCTACTGGTACTGGTAATATATTGTCACTGATCGTTAGACATAACAAGATCAGTGACAGCGCCGTTACTCCAGCGCGTGAATCACAGTTCCTCGCCATCATGCAGAGAAAAATCTGTAGAGTTGAGGGATAGAGAATTCGCTTTCAACAAGGATCTCTTTTTCTCTGTTCTTGTGAGTTTTTTTTTTTTTTTTAGGTTCTTAAATGGCAGTAGTTGGTTGTTGAGGGTGAGTCATTAATTTTAGAGAATTTGGACAAGCGCGTGGGGTTTGAAGATGCATTTGGTAATAAGTGACGTGGTTAGTTGAGATTGCCAAATCGCGTTTGTGCTGTTTGGTCCAGTTAAGACAGCAAACCTGAAATCTAGATCCTTTGCCACGCGCGATGTTTTCGATTACCTGGGCACCCCCGCTTGTTACCATTACGGTCGCGGTCAAATCCTAGTACAGTTTTAGAAGATGTTATTATTTAAAATATTTTTTTATTTTTAAAAATTATTTTTAAAAATAAAATATCAAAATAATCTAAAAATATATATAAAAAATATTTTAAATAAGATAGACGCCGTGTTCCAAACGGTGTCAGTAACGGCAAACATGGTCGCGGTAGCCTCTATCTCACCGTTTCCTCTTTCCCCTTCACCACGTGGCTGCTATTTTCTTCGAGTTTTCGATTTCAATTCTATGGTTTTCAAATTATTTCAAGATATACCCTTATTATTGAATTAACAAGAGAGGCATTCTGTTTTTTTTCCTATCACTTAAGTGTATGCATATTTTAAGTGATTAAAAAATAAGTTTGTATACGAATATGAAATTTTCTTGACGTGTGAAAAACAATCAAAGATAACAGATTTTTAATCTATTTACAAAACCAGTTAGTCCAACAAATTTCAAAAAATGACAGTTTGATAAATAAATAAAAATATAAAAATAACAAAGGTCTATAAAACCGATTTACTTCGTTTTCCAGCGTCGAAAAATAAGAAAATTCATCTGTTTAGGATCGTTTTCAATATTTATAGGAATTTTATCACAACATATACTAAAACGTTTTTTTTTTCTTAAATTGCAACCTTTTATATTTAAATTAATAATTAATTTGAGTTAATGAGAAACAAAATTCAACAAAATAGACAAGAAATATAAAATAAAAAGAAATGCAATCTCCAATTCACTTTAAGAAAATTAGTTTACTCCATTTACTTTCCTTTTTTTCAATTATAATCTCGGTGGTTTTTGTATTTTTATTTTTGTTCTAAATATTCATTCTTTTAATATTACAATTATTAAATTTAAGCAATGAGAGAAAATCATTTAAAAAACAAAGTTGTGAATTCATTATATTTTTATTATAAAAAAAATAATTTTAATATTAAATGCTTTTATTCCATGAGATAATTTTATTGAGAAGGTTTTTTTAACTTTTATCTTACCGATGTTTTGATTTTATTTAGGTATATTGTAGTCTTAATAAATATTTTGATATTTAATTGGTATTTAAAATATTTACTTAAATTAACTCTTTCCAACAATATCTATGAGATAATATAATACTTAACACATATTTTAGTATATCAATTTAAAATATATTAAAATAATTTTTATAGCATCTTATAAAAGTTAAAATATAATGCAAACTAGTGTTTGTTTTAAAAAAAATTAATATCTTAAATTTTATTTTTTTTAATTTTTAATATTAACATGAATCCATTGAAAAAATATTTTTCAAAAATATTAATTTACTTTTTTTAAAATGAAAGAAAGTTTTAAAAACAACTGCATAAACAAACAATCTCTCATCACTCCCCATCCCAAACCCGAGCCATGGCCAGCGCCCGTCACTTTCCCCTCCTCCTCTCGCTCCTCCTCCTCCTCCTATCTCTCCACCTCTCCCTCGCCACATCATCATCACAAGATTCACAACAAGACCCAGAAACCCCAATCGCCCGGTTCCAAAAATACCTGAGATTCAACACCGCCCATCCAAACCCAAACTACACAGCTCCAGTCTCTTTTCTAACCTCCTTAGCCCAATCCCTCGGTCTCAAAACCCAGACTCTCGAATTCACATCCAACAAACCAACTCTTCTCATAACCTGGCAAGGCTCAAACCCATCTCTCCCTTCACTCCTCTTCAACTCGCACCTCGACTCTGTCCCAGCTGAACCTTCCAAATGGACCCATCCTCCTTTCTCAGCCACGCTAACCCCAGAAGGAAAAATCTTTGCACGCGGAGCTCAAGACGACAAGTGCATAGCAATTCAGTACTTAGAAGCAATCCGCAACTTAAAAGCAAGAAACTTTGTCCCTACAAGAACACTACACATTTCTTTTGTTCCTGATGAGGAGATTGGTGGGATTGACGGGGCTGATAAATTTGTCAAGTCTAAAGAGTTTAAAGATTTGGATGTTGGGTTTGTTTTGGATGAAGGGCAGGCTTCAGTTAACGATGAATTTAGAGTTTTTTATGCTGATAGGTCGCCTTTGAATTTGATTATTAAGGCTAAAGGAGTGCCTGGGCACGGGTCGAGAATGTATGATAACGGAGCTATGGAGAATTTGATGGATAGTATCGAGGTTATCAACAGGTTTAGAGATAGTCAGTTTGACGTTGTTAAGGCTGGAAAAGCTGCGAACTCGGAAGTTATCTCAGTTAATCCTGTTTTCTTGAAAGCTGGGATTCCTTCCCCAACTGTAAGTGTTTGTCCTACTGTGTTTGTACGGTTTGGACTCTAAGCGTGTTTCTTTATTGATGATAAAGAGGTGCTTGTGTAGGGTTTTGTGATGAATATGCAACCCTCGGAGGCAGTAGCAGGGTTTGATCTTAGATTGCCTCCTACAGCGGACCCAGATCTTGTGAAGAAAAGAATTGCTGAAGAGTGGGCGCCAGCTGTACGAAACATGACGTACGAGGTAACATCATGATGGGTATTTATCTTCGATCATAGAAGTTTTAGATGGCATTTTGAATTCATTCATGGGAATGTGGGGTTGCTTGTTTCCCTTTTTTAGCAACGTGATGGAGGCCCTTTTTGTTATTTGAATTGGTGGTTAACACGATGCATTGATGCTCACTAATTGAAGTAATCTCAAGTGGTCCTTGCTTATCTCGTGAAATGGTAGGAAATCTGGGAATGTTTCAGAGAGTTTGGTTGGTTTGAAACGCTGCCCCGATTATTTGAGATTTGAAGTTTACCAATCAAAAGCATTCCTTATTAGAGTATTATTTGACTGCATTCATATTTTCTTTTTCATAAACATTGCCCTAAAAGCTGAATTTGGGGCCCCAAAGAGCAATTTAGGGCCTAAAGTTGCCTAAGAATGTCCAGAATGTCATCTCGTGACTATTCTGACCACCATAAGCTTTATTTTTTATTGCTTTAACATGTTGCCAAAGTTTGGTCCTGGTCGTGGGTGATAACAATAGTAATGCTTTGTCACTGCTTTAACATTTAAGTGCTGGATACCGGCACTTAAATGGAATGCACAATCTTCTGGTCTGCATGTGCTGCACGCACAAGGTTTTTCTTCAGAAAATTTCTTCATAGTTGCTTAGATGACTAGTCCTCCCGCGATATATGCTTCTCAATGCTTTAGTATCAAGAACAAGTTAGATATACCTTTTTTTTTTTATGGATTTTTCAAAAATTACATTGTGCATTGCAAAAGCTGTATTAGCAATAAGGGTATTTTCAATGTTATCCATGTACTTTGTGCCACTGCAAATGATGCATCGACTTTTACAATTTAAGATTGAGAGTATCTTTAAACATGGAAATGTCTCTTCTTAAAACAAAGAACACTCGATCTCTGATAAGACCTAGGATTGATATGGTTTATTTTTGCATGAAATAATCTCGGTTCTCCTTTATGAAATCAATATTGATTTTTAACTGCTTTGAATTCTTTTATTTGCTCCTCCATCAAAAGGTTTGGTATGGGATGGTCCACTGACCAGCTAAACTATGTCATCTAGACATACAAAGGGGGATGGAACCATCCATATCAATGGTCTGTTATGTTATCCTTTTATTAAATCAGCAATAGATAGTCTTGGTTACTGTCTCTTTGACGTTCAAACATCAACTGCTGGAGAAATTTGTCTGGAATTTGTGAAGGAATGGTACTTGAATTCAATGTGATGATCTGGATTACCTTGTTCGCTTCTCTTTTTCTTCATTTTAATTGATATTGTCTTGTGGTTTGTGAGTCACTTGAGAATATTTATTGAGAAATCTCAATTGTAGTTAAAAGCCACATAATTACAGGGTTTGATAATTTATGCTAACAACCATTCCAAGAGCATATAATGTCATGATTTTTTGCTCTTGGCAGCGGTGTTGCTTTTGGCTCTCAACAAGTAAAGGTTGCATTAGAGAAATTTGTCTGATTACTTGTTTATATGATAGATAATTGAGAAAGGACCCTTGAGAGATTATATGGGACGCCCATTAATGACAGCAACAGATGATTCGAACCCATGGTGGTCTGTTTTCAAGCAAGCCATTGCAGCAGCTGGAGGAAAACTTGCAAAGCCTGAAATATTGGCTTCAACTACTGATGCACGGTTCATGAGACAGTTGGGGATTCCCGCTTTTGGATTCTCTCCAATGACAAATACCCCTATTTTATTGCATGACCATAACGAGGTTTGGCAAGTTTGCAAAAAAATTATTCTCTTTTGCAGTTTCATATTCATGCTTGGTACTTACATCTGTAAGCGTGTGTTGCAGTTCTTGAAAGACACCGTATTCTTGAAAGGAATTGAGGTTTATGAACATATAATTCATGCGTTGAGTTCATTTGAGGAAGCTAATTCAATATAGATGTTCTCAGTTTCGACATGATTGGAGGACCGATGTATGGCATGCTCTGATTTTGGTGTGGCGGGGTTGTTTCACTGGTAAGATATGCCAAGATGCTTGCATAGTTTTGGTATTTATAGCTTAATCTTTCTTTGGTTATTGCACTTGACTGATATAATGATCATCATTCACATTGTTAATAAGAGCGCTTATCAATAAGAAGAGCAACAGAGTTCGTTGTATACGGACCTATTAAAACCCTTTTGTACAGACTCCATTAGTTGATAGTTGACTTGCTATTCCATCCTTTAAACCCGTATGTTCTCTGAAGTTGAGGTGTGAGAAGGTACTCATGTGATAACTCTGATTGCCTTTTTCAAGTATTAAGGTAAGGGAAAATCAGACCAGGTAGACAAGAAAATACATGCATCTGCTAACTGGCAGCATTCAATACTGCACGTCAAAGAAGTTTCATCGATGTTATATATGAAGGTCTTTTCTTTTATGCATCACGGTAGCTCCTTCTTCTTCTTTTTTTATTTTTTTTATTCTTAAAATCTTTAAGGTTTGGATAACCGTAATGTTTGCCAATGTTTCCGTGTAAGAAAACAGCCGAGTCCTTCAGAATATTTCCGTGTAACGTATGCTCTGTTTTCATCTCATCCATTTGCTAACGTAATTGGATTACCTAAATAAAGCGGAGTCATAGGGAGGGGAATATGTGTGCAGATCTTATTGATAACAAGGATGCTTAATGCAGTTTGGCACTCGAGGCTTGGACGCTCCTCCTCCTGCCATTTCCCATATTTTGTATGTATCAAGATATAAAGGTGTGCCGGTGGCGATGCCTTGGTAGTATCTGGGTTCAGGCCTTGCCCATGACAACAACAAAAAAAAAAGGAGAGGAAATGGTGGAGGTCACTTTGTTTTCCAACCTGAACTTTCCACTTTGTTAACTTGTGGAAAAAAGAGAAATCAGTAACTACATTTTAGCCGGAGATAACTTAGGAGGAGAACCATAACATGTTGATTGTTCAAATAGCAAACCTATTGATAAATTGAACTCAAGGGAACTGTTATCTCTTTTGTCACTGGTATTGTGTTTTTAACTGTGTTCGGTGTATATTTTATTTTAAAATTGTATTTGCTTTTTAAAAATTATTAAATTGATATATTTTTTAGTGTTTTTTATGATTTTAATATGTTGATATGAAAAAGAAATCTAAAAAAAATATTTTAATATATTTTAAAATAAAAAAAATACCAAACGCTTACCTACACTGTAATGTCGTATCACCTCTTTCCTATCCCGTGGCATATCGTTGAAGAACAAAGGCAGGCAGCAGGCTATATTAGGCAAATTCTGAATAATGAGATTTCTAGATCGATAAATCATGAGCAGTGGGCTGGATAAGTGGCCCAACACCTGGAATTGTGTGCAATCTAGTCACGGGAATGGAGTCGAATCCGAGACCTTCCTCTAAAACTCTGAAATATAAATTACACCACGCAGCTAGCTGGAAACTGTCATTAGGTTAACTTTTGTCTCTTCTATTTTTTTTTATAAAAAAATATATCTTGAAATAAAATCATCTTTAAATACATAATTAAAATTATAATTTAAAAATCATTCAATTATACCACATTTAAAAGAAATAAGATTATCACTTTTTATGGTTATATTTGTAAATTACACAAGAAAATAATATGCATGATATTTTAAAAAATGCTCATTGATAATTTATTTTATCATCAATTTTTTATATTAGCTTTTTGAATTAAATATTTTTTAATTTTTCTACACAATCATGTAAAATAATCAAAATATTGTTTTTAATTTATTTAGTGAAAATCGGTTCAACATCATGATAAGTTCTTATATGAAAAAAAATAGTTTTAATAAGACAATTTTCATCAAAATAAAAACAAATAAATGAATAGTATAGAGAGAGTTCTGATAAAGAAAATATTTTTTCTCTTGAATTTAAATAACTTGAATTGTTTTAAGTTTTTATTCAAAAAATCAGGATGTTGATAAAAATGTCATGGATTTATTAAATAATATATATATATATAGAATTTTGACAAAAAAAAATTATAATTTCAATCATTAAAAAAATTGAATATTTCCTTGATGTGATGCACATGGTTGGTGAACTAGCTGGTCTGCACCGCAACGTCTAAAGTGGTATAAAAAGTCAACCAAATTTAGCCATTGCCCATAATATTAAAGAAATTTCCACTCGAACAACTTTTTTATTATTATTATTATTAACGTGGGTTTCTGGACTAACTTATGCGTATATCGATTAATTTTACGGGTTTTAAAATTGATAATCGTGTAAACCTCAAATGATCATCATATTAAGAATCGCAGAGTTCAAAAAATCACAAGAAAAACAAACTTTTTAATCCCAAACTTTTATCATTGAACTACCTACTAGATACTTCCTCGAGAACTTCCTTCAAACAAACAAGTTCTTGTTGTATTTCTTGATTTCTTAAAAATAAACAAAAGAGGCAGAGTGTGGCCGGAGCATGTTATGTGTCATATTAAATATTAAAAAGCATTTTAAAATATGATAATTTGAGTATAAACTTGTATTTTAAATTTCATTTATTGACGAGTGTTGAATATATTAATAAGAGAATGGAGGTTAAGAAATATTCTATGTAATTTTAGAGAAAAATAAATACATTTACAAAACAAAAGGAGGATATTTTAGTCATTAAAAATCATAGGACTGATATTTGAAAGATGATACTAAAGTTGATCCCTCCTCTCCATAAGTTCTTTGTTATATGTTTATTTATTGAATTTAATATAACATATACAAACCTTAATCTTAATATTATGTACACACACGTAACATTTATAATTTTATTATATATGTAAACATATCTTAAATATATATATTATTTTATTTTATACTAAATAGTAAATAATATTACAATTAACATCCTATTGAAGAAGCTGAACAAGGGATACACAGCCGAAGACCACTCCCACTCCCAAACCCCACCATGGTCAACGCCCTCCACTTCCCTCTCCTTCTCTCGTTCGCGCTCCTCCTCCTCCTCCCCTCTCCCCGCCTCTCCCTCGGCACATCACCACCACAACAAGGCCCAGAAACCCCTATCACCCGGTACCAGCAATACCTGAGATTCAACACCGCCCATCCAAACCCAAACTACACAGCTCCAGTCTCTTTTCTAGCCTCCTTAGCCCAATCCCTCGGTCTCAAAACCCAGACTCTCGAATTCACATCCAACAAACCAACTCTTCTCATAACCTGGCAAGGCTCAAACCCATCTCTCCCTTCACTCCTCTTCAACTCGCACCTCGACTCTGTCCCAGCTGAACCTTCCAAATGGACCCATCCTCCTTTCTCAGCCACGCTAACCCCAGAAGGAAAAATCTTTGCACGCGGAGCTCAAGACGACAAGTGCATAGCAATTCAGTACTTAGAAGCAATCCGCAACTTAAAAGCAAGAAACTTCGCCCCTACAAGGACACTACACATTTCCTTTGTTCCTGATGAGGAGATTGGTGGGATTGATGGGGCTGGTAAGTTTGTCAAGTCGAAAGAGTTTAAAGATTTGGATGTTGGGTTTGTTTTGGATGAAGGGCTGGCTTCCGGTAATGATGAATTTAGAGTTTTTTATGCTGATAGGTCGCCTTGGAATTTGATTATTAAGGCTAAAGGAGTGCCTGGGCACGGGTCGAGAATGTATGACAACGGAGCTATGGAGAATTTGATGGATAGTATCGAGGTTATCAACAGGTTTAGAGATAGTCAGTTTGATCTTGTCAAGGCTGGAAAAGCTGCGAACTCGGAAGTTATCTCAGTTAATCCTGTTTTCTTGAAAGCTGGGATTCCTTCCCCAACTGTGAGTATTTGGTCTACTGTGTTTGTACTGTTTGGACTCTAAGCGTGTTTCTTTATTGATGATAAAGAGGTGCTTGTGTAGGGTTTTGTGATGAATATGCAACCTTCGGAGGCAGAAGCAGGGTTTGATCTTCGATTGCCTCCTACAGCGGACCCGGATCCTATGAAGAAAAGAATTGCTGAAGAGTGGGCGCCAGCTGTACGAAACATGACATACGAGGTAACATCATGATGGGTATTTTTCTTCAGTCTCAGAAGTTTTAGATGGCATTTTCAATTCATTCATTGCTTGTTTCCCTTTTTTATCAACGTGATGGAGGCCATTTTGTTATTTGAATTGGTGGTTAACATGAGGCGTTGATGCTCATTAATTGAAGTAATCTCTAGTGGTCCTTGCTTATCTCGTGAAATGGTAGGGAATCTGGGAATGTTTCAGAGAGTTTGGTTGTTTTGAAACTCTGCCCCGATTATTTGAGATTTGAAGTTTACCAGTCAAAAGCATTCCTTATTAGAGCATTATTTGACAGGATTCATATTTTCTTGTACATAAACATTGCCCTAAAAGCTGAATTTGGGACCCCAAAGAGCAATTTAGGGTCTATAGTTGCCTCACCATGTCCATATTGTCATCTTGTCGCTATTCTGGCCATCATAAGCTGTTTCTTGCGTGCTTTAACATATTGCCAAAGTTTGGTCCTGGTCGTGGGTGATAACATTAATGCTTGTCACTGCAAACCAGATTAAACATGATTTATTACTTGCCATGCTCTCTCATGGATACAGGCACTTAATGGAATGCACAATCTTCTGGTCTCCAGGTGCTACACACACAAGGTTTTTCTTCAGAAAATTTCTTCATAGTGGCTTAGATGACTAGTCCTCCCGCAATATATGCTTCTTAATGCTTTAGTATCAGGAACAAGTTAGATATACCTATTTTTTTTATGGATTTTTCAAAAATTACATAGTGCATTGCAAAAGCTGTATTAGCAATAAGGGTATTTTCAATGTTATCCATGTACTTTGTGCCACTGCAAATGATGCATCGACTTTTACAATTTAAGATTGAGAGTATCTTTAAACATGGAAATGTCTCTTCTTAAAACAAAGAACACTCGATCCCAGATAAGACCTAGGATTGATATGGTTTATTTTTGCATGAAATAATCTCGGTTCTCCTTTATGAAATCAATATTGATTTTTAACTGCTTTGAATTCTTTTATTTGCTCCTCCATCAAAAGGTTTGGTATGGGATGGTCCACTGACCAGCTAAACTATGTCATCTAGACATACAAAGGCGGATGGAACCATCCATATCAATGGTCTGTTATGTTATCCTTTTATTAAATCAGCAATAGATATTCTTGGTTACTGTCTCTTTGACATTCAAACATCAACTGCTGGAGAAATTTGTCTGGAATTTGTGAAGGAATGGTACTTGAATTCAATGTTATGATATGGATTACCTTGTTCGCTTCTCTTTTTCTTCATCTTAATTGATATTGTCTCTGGTTTGGGAGTCACCTGAGAATATTGATTGAGAAGTCTCACTTGTAGTTAAAAGCCACATAATTACAGGATTTGATCATTTCTGCTAACGACTATTCCAATGCAAGTGAGAAGTTTAAAATGTCATGATTTATTGCTCTCGGTGGTGGTATTGCTTTTGGCTCTCAACAAGGTTGCATTGGAGAAATTTGTATGATTACTTGTTTATGTGATAGATAATTGAGAAAGGACCCTTGAGAGATTATATGGGACGCCCATTAATGACAGCAACAGATGATTCGAACCAATGGTGGTCTGTTTTCAAGCAAGCCATTGCAGCAGCTGGAGGAAAACTTGCAAAGCCTGAAATATTGCGTTCAACTACTGATGCACGGTTCATGAGACAGTTGGGGATTCCCACTTTTGGATTCTCTCCAATGACAAATACCCCTGTTTTATCCCATGATCATAACGAGGTTTGTAAAGTTTGCAAATAAATTATTCTCTCTTTTGTAGTTTCATATCATGGTTGGCACTTACATCTGTAAGCATGTATTGCAGTTCTTGAAGGACACCATATTCTTGAAAGGAATTGAGGTTTATGAACATTTAATTCACGCATTGAGTTCGTTTGAGGAAGCTAATTCAATATAGATGTTCTAAGTTTGGACATGATTGGAGGACCGATGTAAGGCATGCTGGTTTTGATGTGGCGGGGTTGTTTCGACTGGTAAGATATGCCAAGATGCTTGCATCATTTGGCTATTTGTAGTTTAATTTTTCTTTGGTTATTACACTTGACTGATATAATGATCACCATTCACTTTGTTAACAAGAGCGCTTATCTATAAGATGAGCAACAGAGTTCGTTGTATATGGACCTACAAAAACCCGTTGTACAGACTCCACTAATTGATAGTTGACATACTATTCCATCATTTAAACCCGTATGTGATCTGAAATTGAGTTATGAGAAGGTACTTCAGTTATAGCATTATAATGTTGGCTGTGGATGTGACATGCATCTGGTAACTGGCATTCAATACTTTACATCAAAGAAGTTTCATCGATGATATATGAAGGTCGTTTCGGTAATGCATAGCGGTAGCTCTTTTTTCCTTTTCTTTTTAATTCTTAAAATTTTGAAGGTTTGGGTACACTTAATGTTTGCCAATTTGAATGTGTACAAGAAAACAGCTGATTCTTTCAGAATATTTCCGTCTAACGTATGCCCTGTTTTCATCTCATGCATTTGCTAACGTGATTGGAGCACCTCAATAAGGCGGAGTCAGAGAGAGGCAAATATGTGTGCAGATAAATGCAGTATGGCACTCAAGGCGTGGACGCCCCACCTCCTGCCATTTCCCATATTTTGTATGTATCAGGATATAAGGGTGGGCTGGTGGCGATTCCTCTTCCCATTGCAAAAAATGAGGAGAAAAGAAAGTAAAGAGAATAAAAGAGGAAAGGGTGCTGCTAAATTCGCTACAAAATTTGTTGTTCCCACTACTTTCTAGAATGACTAGTAAATTTTTCATGTCAGCTTTAAATTGAGCAGGTGGTCACTTTCTTTTCCAACCAGAACTTCCCACTTTGATAACTCGTGGAAAAAAGAGGGAAATCAGTCGCTACATTTTAGCCGGAGATAACTTAGGAGGAGAATCATAGCATGTTGAATGTTGAAATAGCGAACCAAGTAACTGATAAATCGACGATAAGGGGACTGAATCTCTTTTACAATGCAATTCTGTAGGGTTATCACCTCTTTCCGGTCCAGTGGGAAATCGCTAAGGAACAAGGGCATTCATCAGATTATATTAGGCGACCGTGGAATTGTTTGCAATCTAGTCACGGGAATTGAGTCGAATCCGAGACCTCCCTCTAAAACTCTAAAATATAAATTACACCAAGCAGCCAGCTAGACACTGTCATTAGGTTAACTTGGGAGCTAGAGAGTGTTTGGATGTGAGGTAGTTTGTGTTTTTTTTTAGTAAAAAACATGTTTTTATAGCTTTTAAGGGTGGGTTAGGTGTGATTTGTGTTTAAAATATATTGTTTTTTTGAAAAAAAAAACCATCATACTTTCAATCCAAACACTCTAGAGGTTCGACGTCACCACGATTTATGATTTGTAAGTCGGGATGGGGACTTGCATTGCATTTCCATGAGCCAAGCATGCAAAATTTGAAATCCAAGTGCCTCTACGCCCACGGATATCATCTATTTTTACTCTAAGAGTGTGCGACTCTGGATGTATGAAGAGTATTTGGAACAAAATTCCAACCTAACAACTTTATAGAGCTAAATCGTGCCTGGAAAAAATACTGTCTAGTTGAAATCTTAGCTTATCATGGCCAAAATCTATAAAATGCGGCCACTTTATGCCAAGACATTTTTAGTCCTCCAGAATCGTCCAAACATATAATGCGACATCCATTTATATATATATATATATGCTTACAATAGTAGTACAGTTGCACTATATATCTACATGTACGCGTCTCTCTTAAAGAGCTGGGTCAACAAGTGCAATCTACTCCCAAGATATATAATATATATTTTGGCTAACAAAAATACTAGTACAACCATATGTAAAGCATTACGTGAGCCATTACTAAGGGATATGGTGGTTGCCATTGATATCCTCACGAAAGCACCTCTTCCTCGAAGCTTCACTTACCTAAGAAAAAAAAACTATGGATTCGATTATTTTCTTCTGAAACCTAACCCACATGGATCTTGCCTCCTCATCCTCCAGCATACTCCAATCTTTGAACAACCTTCATTGCACTTTCGCCCATGCCCCTAATATCCCATTTCTTGCATGTTTCCTATATTTATTGGGAAGTGACATTGGTCTCATATTGCCATCTGGATTTTGGCCTCTTCTGTGTTGGCCCTCCGTACTTCCTGCTGGCTCGACTCGCCACTTTTTAATACCGGACTATTATTACATAAATATGCGAAGGTACGGAAAGTCATGGGTACGTACGGTGCCAGTTAAGCAATCAACCGTACTTTCTATTAGATAATTGCGAGTGCATGTAACATGATGGACATTTGATACGATTGAAGAAGAAGCATGTGTCTTCATTCATCGTCCATTCGTAGTTTAGGGGTATTTAAAAATAAGATAGTGATTATTTTTTAAAATAATTTTTTATAATATAATAAAATAATTTTAAGTGTGTTTTACTTCAAAATACATTAAAATAATTTTTTTATTTTTTAAAAAATTATTTTTAATATCATCACATTAAAATGATATTTTAAAACTAAAAATTAAAAATAAAAATATTTTAATTTTTTTAAAAACACATCTGATGGGGACTAGAGATGGAATGCACGTATGGATAGAGCTGCGTTAAGAGAACAATGCATAAAATCTATATAGATTTTGTTACTGCCTTGATATACTAGCTAGAGATAGTAATGGTTATCGGCTCGGACACCACCCCGCGCATATATGTGATTGTAAAAAACTCTCTTTCCCAATTATTAATCCTGAACCGCGTTAGCATGTGGGAATTTCACTTTAATTTTTTGTTTAAGATTGTACACTTCAACAATTGAATTTTTTGAAAGTAGATTGATTGATTTTCTATATTTGTGTTGAAATTATTTGCTATGTTAATCCCCCAATTTGTTTTGACTACAAATTATATTAAATTTTTTTTTTTAAAAAGACACCAATGCATTTCGATTGCTACAACAATCCACAACGCATGAGTTAATGTTCCTTAGACATGTAAGAATATATCAAACCTAGGTGTAGATATTTATGTTATGTTACTAAATTTTATTTTATTATGTTTTAGTCCCTAAACATTGAGAAATAAAAAGAAAATCGCCTAAAAAATAAAAAGAGAGAATCTTCAATCAACCACATCTCAGCAACAAAAAATGACAATCTTGATCTTAATGAGTTGGTTTTGAAGATTGGTATTTAATAAAGGTGATTTGAATATCTAATTATACTAAAAAAAAATAGTTTTTAAAAAGAATTTTTAGATTTTGGTTTTATGTTTTATTAAAATACTGAATGGAGTATGTTTTGAGATTGTAAATGAAATTTTTTTTTTATATTAAAGTAGATTGATGCCGTGATATTTGGTTTGTATTTGATTTTACAAATACTTATTCTTCTTATTGTATTATCAAGTAAGAAATAGTTGAAAAAACAAAATTCTTAAATTTAATGAAGTTTATAACCTGAATAACAGATTTGATGGGTTGAGTCGTAGATCCAAAATTGATTCAATATATTACCATCTCAACATTAAAAAAAAACTCTTGATAATTTTTTTAAATTAAATTATATTTTTTATTAATTATTTAGATTGATTTGAAACCTATTAAATTAACTGTCTCACGTTAAAATAACTTTTCGGTTTAATTTCAAACATAAACGATAGAAGGCATCAAATCAGGTCAAGTCAAAAGATTATTATAAAGTAGTAGACCCACTGAATTGGGTTCAGTAATTATTTCTTATTATCTAAACATTTTTTTAAAACTTCCAAGATTTTTTCAATTCAAGCAGCGGCATACCTAGCGAGCTAGGCCTACTTGTATCTCCTGTAAAATTCCATTGCCAGCTACTTACTAACACTATATATACTAAAAGTCACCAATCTCTCATTTTGGTCAAATTTCTCTACCTTTCACAACTATCCTTTTCCAAGTCCGATTGTGGTTAAGTAAAAATCAATAAACAACCGTAAGAACGTAAGTCCTCGATCTAGAGACTTTTCATATAGAAGTTTGTAGTTTTCACTATTCAACCAGCTCATGTGACACTGTCTACCAAGTTAATGGCGCTGCCCAAAACATAAAGAAATGCCGCCTTTGATGTAATTATGCACATGGTTGGTGAACTAGCTCGTTAGAACCACAACCTCTAAAGCGGTATAAAGAGGTCAACCAAATTGAGCCATTGCCCATAATATTATACTAAAGAAATTTCCTCCTGATCTTCCTTCAAACAAACAAAGTCCTTGTCATGTTCCTTGATTTCTGACAAATTGAAAATAAACAGAAGAGGCGGAGTGTGGCCGGAACATGTTATGTGTCATATTAAATATAGCTAGAGATGCCTTGTTTTTGTGGTTTTTTGGCTTTATTTTAATGCGAGCTAAACGGGTAATGGAGTGTCGAGTACGGATTGACGACACTATTCTTTTCACACATGAATTATCATTGAAGAACTCGATTCCTTCTTGTAGATTTAATATATAATACCCTATATAGAACGCGTATGGATGAATTTTGAGTAAATTTAGTACTGAAAGACTCTGATTAGTTCATCGAGAAGTTAAGAACAAGAAAGGATTTTTCTTATCAAATTATATCTTTACTTTACACCGGTCCCTTTAATATTTCGTCTCCTCATTTCGCCAGATGACTTCCTACGACCTGTCTTCGTAAGGATGCACTAGATTTCAAAATCCCGTAATAATTATGGTTGCATTTTGGTTGTTTATATTAGGAAATATCGAAGGGAGTTGGAATACGCAAAAAGGAATGACTACATAATGATTTAAAATGTCTGTAAAAGGGCCATTTGGCATGTAAATTTGAAAGACTTGCATTGAGTCTGATGAAATCATAAATCAGCTTAAAATAGAGGTGGAATGGGGATAGAGATTTTTAAAGAATAATATAGCATTATTTATCAAACTTCATTTAATAATTTAAATTTATAAGTTGTAATAATTCCTTAACACTATATTAAGAACATTGATTGTTGATTCAATTTTGCGACGATCAGGTTCGTTCTTACCTTTGCAATTGGAAGTCTACAGAGCCTTTAATTTTAAATGGCATTCTCTGCAAAGATATCTTCATATTTGAATCAGATATGCATACCCCACATGTCTCTCTACCGTCTCGAGAAATCTTCTCATGCATGCATGGTTATCTTGCCTCCATAAATTCTTTGTTGGTTTTGGTTTTGAGGGGTACAGAAAAGACAATGTCCAGACCTTTCTCCTTGTGGATATTGATGACTTGATTAGATTGGGTGTGATTTTATAATTTGAGTATGTTAGAATTGAATAATGATGGGTAATTTAATAATTATTGATTATTTTTTGTAAATTTTATGGTTAAGATCGAAATTTTAAAAAAATTAATTTTATATGGAATTGATAATAATTAAAAGATATTAATTTATGTTGAATAGTTTTGAATTTAGAAAATAATGAATGATTAGTTGAGTTTCAATTATTTTATTTCAATTATAGTTTTTAATTATTCATTTGAAGTGATAGTTATTATTATAATAATATATGTGATAACAATATAATTGTTATAGTAATGATAAATTAATAGTAATTCGGATGTGAGAACTAATGATGATGGTGGTAAGTTGCTACAATTATTAATGGTGACGGTAGTAAGGCGGTGGTTATTATTTTAATTGCGGAGGTGTATGAAAGTTATAGTAAGAAGATGATAAAATAATAATTATATTAATAATAATTTAGTGATAGCGATGGTTGTGTGGTCTAAAATCGTATTGTGGTGATGATTGTTTTTGTGATATTGATATTGATATTGATATTGACGTTACTATTGATATTAAGTGCAATATGTAAAAATAGTATTGTATATTTTTTTTGAATTTATATAATGAATTTAAAAAGAAAAAAGTTAATAATCAACTAAAAAATATATCTAGCTAGAAGAAAAAAACTTTTTTAAAAAAAGAATTCTTAATTAAGTTTTGCCTGATTGTCGGAAGCAAAGATCAATATTAATGAGTCAACCGAGTTTTTATTCATTCTGATATTTTACTTTATTCAAATTGATCTAACCATTAAATCAACTAAATCCTAGGTTAATTTATTGAGTGTACCAGGGTTTAATATCTATGATTCAATGAGTGAAACTAACTTCAAATGCCATGGCCCAGCATGGAAAAAAGGGTAATTTGTCCCCAAAAAGGACGTGCCCCGTGTACGACTGTATGTGTGCTGGCACTGCCCTTTCCCTTGGAGAAAAAATAAATTGATTTTGATTTTGCCGTGCCATATAAAATTGTATAAAATTATTTTCAGTTCAATGTGACAAGTTTATTTTAAAATGAAAGTTAATCTTAAATAATTTCTAAGATAATTTGAATACAGCAACTCAATTGTATTTCCAAAATGGAAGTTAATCTTATCGAATCTAATTTGAAGATATCATTTATCATAGAAAAAAAACTCATAGAATTTATGAAAAAAAAAAACATATTAACTTGTATGCTTATAAAGTCAAGTGTTGCAGTCGTAAGCATGACCTAGGCGATAGCCACCAAGTAGTTTTGGAAGCACTATTTTTATTTTTATTTTTATTTTTTTTGAGATAAGAGGTCAATTTGCAGGACGCGGTTTTAGAGCTTGCATGACAGAGGAGCGACAGCTGGGACTGATGTCTGAGACTCTGAGGTATGATTGCGTTTTTAAATAATTTTTATTTTGAAATATATTAAAATAATAATGTTTTATTTAAAAAATTAATTTTTATACACAAATTAAAATAATTTAAAAATATAAAATATTAATTTTAAAAAAAATCAAAATTTTCAAAAATATTCTTACACGCAAAAACACCGTTGCTTTGGTCAATGACTTCCCATTCGAGTATCACTGTTGGACTGCGCGTGTGAAGCAGTATCATTTTCTGTTCATACCACAGCGAACCGCAGCAAAAGCTGGAAGCATCACTTGAAGATCCTGGAAGTTACCTCTGAGACAGAATCCAATGTTTTGATACCACTAATCTATTTATATATACACTAATACACATGCATATATATATATTTCTTTTTAATGACCCGGCACCTGAATATCGATACAGAATGGTATGAGACAAGTACATATTTGCCCTTGAGTTTGTTTCTCTTTGATTTGTTGCAATCTTTTATTCTGGTTCTTTGGGGGTCAACCGGGCTAGGATCGTACGTAGGGGTGACTTGCCATGGAAGCCAGGAAAGAACTCTAGATCAAGGGCTTTTATAAACTTTCCATGCTGGTTTCTGATTGGTTCATGTGGGTTGTAGTCTGCTCGATGCCTGGATTGATCGATGCCTTTTCTTCTCAAGGTTACCCTGTGGTTGCCGTTGGAAAAACTAGTCAATGCTGATCAAAATATATATATATATATAAAAGTGTCACTTGCAAGTTAAATTGTAGGTAACGTCGTCTAGCCAAAAAAGTCGTGAAACTGTGTTAATGATTTTCTGAAGAATTACTTGTTAACTATTTTAGTCATAGCACGCCACCCTGCTAAAAGTAAATATTAGCCTAAGACCATATATAATTAATCTTTGGATAGTGTTTAAGGCCATATCGGTCTAAACAAGCAAGCAATATAGCTTCATAATTAATTTGACCAATTCCGTAACTATACATCTAGCTGTAATATTGATCTTCTCAAGATAAAATAAATAGATATATGAAGTAAATTCTTTGATTAATTAGACCATCAAGTACACATTTTGTAACCTCTCTCTCTCTCTCTCTCTATATATATATATATATATATATATATATTAAAAAGACATCTGCCAATAATTAAATTTAGTCTTGCTGGCTATTTTCTGTGGCACTCGATCGACATCTCTCTTCATTGATGTTTACTTTGTTTTTTTTACGCGTATACTCCATGATCTGGAGTGATTTTGACCACTGCTGGACAGATAAGTCATTTTCCGAGAAATCAGTCTTCCATTTTTATAAGCTTGAAAATATCTGTCATCCATTTTGTATTCGTGTATGGACATACTGTTCCTTCACTAGAGGGTTCTGCTGTGCTTAGAAACTCGAACCTACACGGCGACACCATCTATATATATAGACACTTTTGTTTCCACACTTTCATAGGAACAAGAAGAAGAATAAAGATTACAACAAGTTGCCCAAAGAGTAAAACAGAAGACTCCTTCAAAATCTTTTTGTTCACCGAAGCATTCATTCATCATCCTTCAACATATTAACAGATCCATCCCAGTTTTTTATTGGTCCAGAGCCTGTGATCTTTTACGGCTGAAAAAACGATATTACTCTCCATCGATCCAACAATGGTGAAGAACGAGCTCAAGATCCAGTCAGAGACTTCGACACCAATGCCAACATCTTCATCAGCGTGCAAGAAGAAGAAATACAAGGGAGTTAGAATGAGAAGTTGGGGCTCATGGGTTACTGAGATAAGGGCACCAAATCAAAAAACAAGAATATGGTTAGGCTCTTATTCAACTCCTGAAGCTGCTGCTAGAGCCTATGATGCTGCACTTTTATGTCTCAAGGGCTCTTCAGCCAATCTCAACTTTCCTATTACCTCCTCACATTACATTCCTGACGCTGTGATGTCCCCCAAGTCCATTCAGAGAGTGGCTGCAGCTGCTGCTGCTGCTAATAGTTCTGAAGACAATCCCACCACCCCTCAAGTATCGCCACTTCCTCTTCCTTCCTCCTCCTCCTCGTCATCATCATCAATCCTATCATCCCCGTCAACGGTTTCCTCACCGTCCGATCAGCTAGATGATTATATGTCACTAATGGAATCGTTTGAGACCGACAATGAACCAATTCCAATGCTAGATTCTTGGTACAATTTTGATGGATTACAATCACCAAAGTATATTGATCAAATGTTCAATGGGGCCTCTTTCAATCCACCGATGATCGATGATTTCTACGACGGCGATATTCGTCTATGGAGCTTTGCTGAATAGCCTAGTCCAAGATCAAGCCAGCCATTATCATTCTTTTGTCCATTCATAATATTTAATTCATGTTCTTCTGTTGTTGCCTGAAGGCATTACTGACAGTAACCTCAAGTTCATATATATTAGTCTCTTGAGTTAGGAGAAGGAGGCTCACATGGGGAAGTTAACATTTTTTTGAACCATCTCATGTGGATCTCTCTATATATTGAATTTATGTAATATTAATTATTCAAAGTGTGTTGTTACGTGCAATAATTGTTGATTTTCTTTCATTTTACTAGTGGAATAAAAGGGGGGGGGGATTTCTTGTTACTATTTTTTTGCATCCAAGTCTTGTTACATGAACCAAGCCAGGGTTTCTAATTAATCTGAATTAGATGCTATTACTAATAAAGAAATTACAGTTTCCTGTGCCTTCGGACAAAGTGAAACTCGAAAAGCCCTTTTGTGATCATGGAACTGTCAGAAGTGCCTATCTCAGTGGGAACAATGTACACAGGGTATGGAAACTTGAAACCATCCGCAAGAATTTTTATTTTTAACTCGGTTACCTTAAATGGTGATATTGTGAACTCTTACAGATTCAATACCAACATGTAAATCCAAAAAAGATTTAGATGTTGGTGCGATAATGTGCCATGTTCCTTTGTACCTGCAAATCACGTTAAACAATGGGTCAATATTCTATGGCATCAATTGTTATTTTATCTACCCAGAAATTATCAAATTAAAAAAGGAAGATCAAAGGAGGAAATAATACAATTCATTTTAATATATTAATATTAAAAATATTTTTTAAAAAAATATATCATTTTAATATATTTTTAATTAAAAAATATTTTTAAAAAATAGTCTACACCACCTTATATATATTGATCAAACATTTAATATGTACACTATTAGAAAAATAGAAAAAAAACAAGAAAACATGGAGGAGAATATATTCTGTCACTGGACATATTCCATTAATAATTTCTAAAGAAACAATGACAATTCTTTTTTTTAAAAATCCATTCACTTTTCTAATTAACGCGTCAAATTACTGATAAAATTGCTCATGAAAATTTTATGGATAATTTTTAAATAAATTAAAACCTAACAAATCCTCTTTTCTCTCCTATATCCTTTTCATTTTTAATTTCAATTTAAACCTTAAACTGGATATACTTCCCACCGCCCTTTAAATTTCTAACAACCCTCCTAAAAAATTTGGCCACCCAACCCATTGTCAGCCAATGCAACCTCCCTTTGTTGGTTCATTCTCATTCTCTATATTGCAATAATCTCAAGACTTCATTTTTAATTTATTTTTGATGACTGTTTATATATATATATATATATATATATATATATATATATATAATCAGTGTAGGCTTTACTGAATCATACTTCAAGCTTGTGATACAGCTTATAGTTTAAAGTTTTATGATCTGGGCTTCTTGATTTGTTTTTATTTTTTGTGCGGGCTTGAGCTTGGTTTTCGGCATCTAGGTTTCCTTTAGTGTAAAGGGAATTTCAATTTTTGATATTTTTTATTAAATAATATGGGTATTTGAAAAGAAAAAAAACTTTTATTTTGCGGGAGAGTATTTAGGATTTTAGGTTTTGGTGGGTTTTTGAATTTAGGGTGTTAGATTTATTTATTTTTTACCATATAAGTTTTGATTTTTGTGTAAAGCTAAAAAAAATGCTCTCTCACTAAATTTCCATTGTTGACACATAGTGCATGCCTCGAACCCAAAACTCAAAAAAAAAAAAAAAAAAAAACTCCTTTTGCCTGACAACACTCCATACTTTATAAGAATGCAAAAAATCTGAACTTCAATTAAAAAATTATACTCAAAATAATATTCTATTAAAACAAATATCTTGAATCATAACTTAACTAAACCCAATATAAATCATTTTATATCAAATAACCCAACTTCAAAGTAAAATAAAATCAAATGTACTACAAGTCTAATATTATAAATTGATCTAATTATATTGAAATATTAAAGTCTAAGCATCAATTATAAACTTCTGAAAATCTGAACAAATAAATAAATAGAAGATGAGTGTCACATTCTCATTAAATAATTGTTCATCCCAGTAGTTGGACAAGCATATCAAAACTTAATAATATATATAACTTACAATCAATTTATTTATTATACAAAAATATTAGTATATATGTTTAAAGATTTAAAAATGCATAAACACTTTTATTCATTCACAAACTTAATTAATTCAAACCAACCGTATTGAGCACAAATGTTAATTGCTTACTCATAATTATAGCTAAATTTAGAGTCAAGGGACTCCAGTCATTCTAACCACAGTACCAATAAGTTATATTTTACCCTTTACTAAACATCAAGTCCCAAATAAATATATCTATAAGTATCAATATATAACTCCCAAATATTGGATCCAAAGCTAAAGTTACTTTAATTAACCATGTTAATTATGGTTCATATTTACCCAGTAACTAAGCATTAAATTCTAAATAAACATGTATATATAACCTCAAATGTTGAGTACAGAGCATAATGAATCAACTTCATATTCATATTCTTGTTTTAGTTCATGGTGAGAAGTACTCCTAGGCCTTAGGTTGATCTGAGACTAACATTTCACTAGCTAATCGGGTAGTTTACAACTCATTAATCTGAGTTCATCTTATAACTAAAATCATTAATTTCTCAAATACATTTAAAACTCACTTGTAACACCAGACATTGTTTCTCTTGAAAAAAAAACACAAACTGTTTACATCACTTTAATATCATTTTTTTGCAAAAAATAAAATATAGACATGCAGCGTAGCGGGGGCATGCCCAATGACGTGTTCTATTTTGCAACGGGTTAGGGCAATGAAATCCCATCCTTAATTGTTTCCTCCGCAGTTTTTACGTTGTATTTGGTCTCTTCAAGGTGAGTCTGCACTGGGCCACGTTACTGACTTTGGATGCGTTCGTTCACCGTTCATCGCTGAGCTTTGAATATCGAATTGTTTTTGCCATTTGGCGTGCCATGACTGGGCCTCTAACAGAATACGGTCCCACAGAAGCAGTATTTCTGTTGTCTAATTTGAGCACATGAACGAAACTACAACACGACAATTCCTTTGTTGCAAAACGACAACACATCATGTGACCCGCCAAAGCACCTGTCGATCGGATAAGTCACCATGTCCTCTGTTTATTGTCATTTATTGCCCACAGTTTGTTTCGTACTAGAGGATGATTGTCACGCATAATCCAATTCTGTTTTTGTTTTGAGTATCATATCATCTTGAATTTTGGAATAATAAATGCAAATAATTTATTACATTTATCATCTAATGATCAAAATTCAGCTGTTTTGACAAATAAACCAACATCGAGGTGCATTATTATGGAGCGTGGATGTTCTGCTACCCGCTGGCATATGTTGACGTTGTTCCTTGAATCTAAAATTGATAACTCTACAGAAGATTTCAATATAAGTCTTTAGTTTTGGTTTTATCCCAATGGATTTGTACCCCGTGATAATACATAAACACAGCAACATCTTTACAAAACATACTTTTATGTGGGGTTTTTCGTAATATATTCCATGGGGATAACTGAGCCCATTACAATTGAGATAGTAAGGTATCATCCAGGTTTTATTCTTACATCTATGGTGTTTAAAATGTTTTTTTTAATGTATTTTGAATTAAAAAATATAGATTAAAAATGAGTTTCTTAATATAATAATAATAATAATAATAATAATAATAATCAAAGCCCACATGCTTTGGCAACCTCTAGTTATCAAATTATACAAACAGAAACACCGTGCTGTCAACTTTTTTTTAATAAAAAACTAGGTGAACCATTTGAGAAATAAAAAAATAAAAAATACATAAACATACTAGAATCTTGAGTTGGGCTAGAAGGCCCACACCTCTGAGTTTTTTTTTTTATATTTTATATAGCTTTTTTATTTTGTTATTTTATATTTTAAGTAAAAAAAATCATTGAATATAATTGAGTATATAAGTCAAGTTGCAAGTTTAGGAGGTTAATTAACAATATATGAGCTATTATTTTATTTTTTTAACACATTGTTTGTCCCTCAATTTAAAAAATATAATTTCACTATTTGTTATCGATGATTTATTTTTTTATTTAACTTAAAATAAAAAAAAAATACAACTTTATTCTTTGTTATCAATGATCTATTTTTCTATCTTAAACCCACATGCTTATTCGTGTTTTTCTTTTTTCTAAGAAAAATATTTCATACAAAAAATTCTCATGAACTGTATTATTATATAATTAAATGAAAATTAATCACATAGATAGAAAAATATATATTGAATCCAATGAGGTGCAAGACTTGCATTGTGAGTTTGCTTGGTTGACTCGAGTTTGCTTATTTTTTAATTAAGTTGTATTTTTTATCAATTTTATTTTTTAATATTGAGTTAATTAAGAATTGAGTTTTTTTATTTTCTTTTTAAGATTATTTCCAAGAATTTCACAAGTCAACTCAAGTTAATTCATATAGATCCAATGTATTTATATTTTAATATTAGATAAAAATATCTTTTAATATGTAATTTATTTTCAATTCATTATTAAAATCTATTTTTTAGAAATCATGTTAGCATTATTGGATTATTATTTTTACATTTGAAATTTTGTATCCTCTATCGTGCGACACAGCTCAGGTCAATAGGCTAGTTTAATTATAAATAATGTCACGAGCAACATTATTTCACACACGCAAAAAGAAAAGAAAAGAAGAAGATAATAACAAAAATACAAAAAGTTTATGAGCATGGGGTATCCGAGACTTACATGATGAACTCATTAATAAAATCCCATGGATCCAATGTGTTACCCTTTGTATGAAGCAGGCTCTAATCTATGTAGTGTAGCCTAGATCACCTATGTTCAGGCTCTCAACGAGCCCATTCGAAAACCAAGAAACTAGCTCAATCTAGCACTAATATCCTATTAAGTGGGCCACTCGTGGGTGTGATCTTGATTTAGGGCTAAACCCACAAACCAAAAGCTGGACTCCAAGTTAGATTTGGACTTATCATGCTAACCCAGTGGAAACCTGATCTCCATGAATCATTAAGGCAGACAGACTATTTCCTTCTCGCTACTTACTATTCACGTCCGATGGGCTCTACGAAGGACGTTTGCCGTTTCCCTGTCTCCTTAATTTGAGCTCCTCATTAATGTCAAAAACGTAATCTGGGTTATCTTTGTTTTGTCTCATTTTCCAATTTCCTGATCTTTTATTAGATTAACTAGTGATGAGTAGTATTGGATAATTTGGATTTAGCTTTCAGTCATTTTTTTTCGTGATTTTATGGTTGCACGATAAGAATTCTGTGAATTCGGAAAGGGTGACGATGCCTTATCAGAAAATTAGCAATTATTAAATTGCAAGATCACTACATTTGAATTGGGATTTAGCAATTTTATTGACTTTTAATTAAATTTCTAAAAGTGAGTTGTTTTATAACTTGAGTTTGCACGCATTACTCGGTGATAGCTTATCTTAATGTTCCTGTTGTCATTTTTTTAACCAATCAGGTGCTGGGTTCTTTTTAGGAGCTTCAAATTGATTTTTCGCAGTATGAACATCCTACTGTTTTGACTGTTGAAGCACAGTTAATTTTTTTTTCAGAAATAATATTTTATATTATGCCTGTCTACTGATGCAATAGTATTTTGTTTTCGACCAGGAAACATGTCGGAGATAAGGGAGGTGGTCTCTGTAAAATTTTGTTCTTGAAGGTAAACTATACAGCATGTTTTTGGGTAATTCATTTGCTAATTGTTACAGTAGTACATCTCCGCTGTCATTTGCATCTTTTCTCATCCATACCCCGGTAATTGTACATCCTTATACATGCAGGACAAGAAAAGTCGGTATCATATTGTTTCCGCTTTGGTGGATACGAAAGTAGATATGAAAGGTAAGTTACCTTTCCTTCTCCGTTTCACCTTATGAATTCATAAAGCCTAAATGGGATCAAAGATAGCTTTGATATTCTATTTTTGTTCATTTCCTGGATATTGATGGGAGTTACTTATGCCTTTCAACTGTGCAGTGTTGTCTCAGAGGCTTGGTTTGGGAAAAGGAGGTACAAGAATGGCTCCTGAAGAAGCACTGGGTGAGATACTTCAGGTATGTGCCTGGACTGTGCTTGAGTCCCTCCCTTATCTCGTTTTTCCATTGTTATTTCCTTGTTACTGGCAGTTTTTTATTCTATCTTTGCTTGCACTTGTATTTGTGGCCTTGACTTCTTACAGCCTGGAATAGGATGCTAGACAAAATTCTGGAAAATGAGAAGAATTACATATGATATGAGAAGAATTACATAGGATTCTGTTTCCTCTTTTAACTCTACTTGGATCTGAGAGAAATTAAATTGTTTGTAGGGATGAACTAGAATCCTTAAGTTTGGCTATTCTTATCTGGTGTAATGCTCCCACTGCGGATACATATGAAGGCAATCACATCCATGATTGTGCTGCAATGGTAATAATCTTATTAGATCACTGTTAAATAAATGCCAGGTCTTATTCTATGAGCTAGTTTCACTACATTCATGGCAATCTAATATTTCAACATGTTTATTTTGTCTGATTAAATCTGTTTGTGATCTAAAAGTTCAATGGTAATTCACTCTCTGATATTCTTGTGTTTTTTTTTTTTTTCCAAGTTCCCCTTGGGCTGTGTTACTCCATTTGCACTTACAAACGAGTCAGCACAGTGAGCATTAAATTTTATCTCTTTTTGCATTTATTTCTATCATTTCTTCTCTCAAGTCTTTATTTGAACAAATTCGTGTTTCCATTTTTGCTACCTTGCAAAAATAATGTTTATGTGAAATGTTTCAAATCACATTGACTCTGATATCTTATTGTTACTTATGATGCATATCATATGTAATTCTTCTCATTGCAATCTTCTAAATTGCTACACAATCAGCACTATTATAAAACTGAAGTTCAGTTTCCTCTTCAGCCACACCTTATGAAAGCATTTCTTAATTGAAGATTATCAAGCAATCTGCTCGATGAGAGGGATGTATTAGAATCTAGCTACAGGAGATTGGTGGGATGCATAAGGTGAAGGAATTGCAGAAATATAGTGTTTTCTCAGATGCTGGATTATTTGTGTAAGAGATTCTAAATAAGACATCAGCTCCATTACTTTCAGAAGTAAGTGAAGTACAGTATGCTTCTTCAGTCTTAACCTAGTCATATCTCCGAGCAATAAGACTTGTGGAATTTTTCAACGCAGACAGTATTACAAAGCAGAAGAATGGTGTAAATCTAGGAACTGTGGTTGCTGACAGTATTACAAAGCAGCTTCATTCAGATTTGCAAAGCATTCCAGTGAGTATTGTCATTTTCACTATTTCACAAAAAAAGAAAAAAAAGGAAAAGAAAAGAAAAAAAGATAAGCTACCTCTACCATCAAAAGGCATTGCCTGCAAGATCTTTGACTCTTAAGCATGATCTCTTGCCTAAAAGATGGAACATGTGACTGTGGATGCATGTTTTCTACAACACCTATATTCATGAGAGGGCTATTTTTTTTTATTATTATTATTTTGCAGATGATGTTTAAGAACACAGTCTAAACACAAGTGTTTCATGCTGGTTCTCAACGTCGTTTATGGCTTTCTCTCTGTATCCTGTTGCAAATAACAGGAACGAATGCCTGAGAAAATATACACTGATCTTTGTTTGTCAAATAGGGACTTTGAGTATGTTGACAATGACAGAATACATTGAGGAACGACCTCTCCATAAATTTCTTAGGTTACACAGTTCTGAATGTTTTTCATGGAATTAATCGTGTGATTTGCATTTATACAGCTTGTCACGGATATTTCAATGAAAAAGAGACAATTCATAATGCAAATGCATTTGACAACCACTTATGAAGCTGTGAATGAATTGGATTTTTTGTCTGTTGTGCATGGGATCTGCCATTCTCAAGGACTCAACCTGAGTGCTTTACCATTAATCCAGAACTGCTTCATTAGCGAAGAAAATAAATAAATAAATAATTAGCTTTGGTGGTTCCCTTATGTTCTTTGCAAATAAATAAAACATCACGCCAATACAACAAAGTGCATGCCAAATAATTTATTCTTCAATTTCTTTTCATTTTGCTCTTGAAATAATATATTTCGTCAACCAAACCAGAGACAACTGCGAAGCTTTTAGGCCATGTCTCATTGAAGTACAACAGTAGTCGCATAAAACGATATATTATCCGCAGAATTAGCTTCGCCCTGCAACACAAAGCCATACCACCTGGTTAGCAGATGTAGTATGCATGCACAAAATAGTAATACAGAATGATGCTCTGCGTATGAACTGTGCAGAACAATGGTGGTTCTAATAGGATATCTAATTTCTTTCGGATAAAATGGAATTGATTGACAAACTATCAATGCTAAGCCAGAAAATGGCATACCTGTAATCTATCAGCTGTCCTGCACAATTTGTTCTCGAGTGTCCTTCCTTAATTGGTCCATACAATTACATTCCTAACAAACATATAACCATAACAAAGTCGATATAAATAGCTTTAGCAAGGCCATCAACGTTTTATTGCTAAAGAATATTGCAAGAACACCATCGTGAATCAACTGCTGGAAAAAAAAATATAAGAGAAGAATTCAGTATATAACAGGCAAATCACAACCAGTTTCTGATATATTTAACATCCATCAAATCTTGCTATTCAGAAATTCATCCTTGCTGCTAAATAGTATGATTTGCCGTCTTTTTGTCGCATGGAAATGTTTTGTCAGTTTCCAGACTTGTAAAATGAAACATAAGAGTTGAATTTCACTATCCCGAGCAGCTATCAAAGACATAAATTAAGAAGTACCACATACACCAAGGAATAATTTTGCGCATCCAAATAAACGTGAAACCATTTACTCAATATTAAATACATGATCTTGCTAAATATATATATAGGTTGAGAAATCAATTCTCACCTCCTTGAGAGGTACCGGCAACCTCTCCGTGAGGACTAATCCTCCCATACCTAGCGCGAAATGGCCATAAAGATGACAACTGCCTCCTCCACCTCGAGCACCTTCCCCTCCTACCCCCTCCATCCTCACTCTCATCTTCATCTTGAGCACTACTTTCACTATTAACCGGCAACTCCTTTCGACAAACTGGACAGGAGTTGTGTAACCTTAACCATGGCACGATACATTCACTGTGGTATATGTGCTTACAAGGCAACTCCCTCGCCTCCCCTCCAACTTTAAACTCTTCCATGCAAACCGGACAATGAGAGTCATTCACCAAATGACTTGCCTCGATTACTACAGTTGGTATGGTATCAATGGCGGTTTCTGGAGCTGGTGGTGGCCCTTGGCGGTCATTTTGTGTCAATTGCTCAATCAACTCGTTTAGGCCTGACCCCAAAAAAAAGTCCCTGGGATCAACCAGGGGAGGGACTGGGTTTTCAGATTGCGAAAGGGGTTCAATTGGTTCACCAAAAGGATTCCTTGGCCTGTATTGGATCCATGTTCTTCGCCTGGATTGGATCCCAGGTTCGTGTTCCAAAATACCTCTCCCATCAAGACTCCAATCCCGAGACCTCCGTGGGCGGATTTCAGGGTCCAATGAATCCCAATTATCTCTCCCATCAAGCTCTAGCGACAGATTTCTACGCCTTCGAGGACGAATTTCAGTATCAAAAAAGTCAGGTCGATTCCGTCTACGAAACCAGGACCGACGAGGAGGTTCAGGTTCAGGTTCATCGAGACTATAATTGGATCTTCTGAGTGGCGGGTCAAGCATGAGAGATAGTGCTTCAAGTAAGCGAGCTTCTGGTGAAGGATCAAAAGCAGTGAAATCAACAACCAGTATTGGTCTATTAATTCCAATCTCACAAAGGAACTGCCCTGAACAACGAGGGCAGATGATTTCTGATGGATTCGTGGTGTCAATCGTGACCATTTGATGGCACTGGTAGCACCAGTATGGCTGGAAGTTTCCTGTGGTGCCATTGGTTCTTGTTCTGGGTGGGCTCAAAGACATAATTCCTTAGATAGAGAATCCAAACGGTTTTTGGTTTTGGTTGTTGTCGAGTTTGTATTTCTTTTCAAAATGACAATGCATCCGGTTAGATTTTTTTTCCAAAAGAGAGCATTTATAAGCAAATGTAGAAGTGACAAGGAAAGGATGGCTTTTTGGGGTTGCATAAAGCAATTCCTTCTTACTTGCAGACTATTCATTCCAAATCTCCACTGTTTCTTCTGCACAGAGGAAAGTATGAGTGAGGTTTGGTACAAGAAGAGAGCTCTGCATCCTCCTGTTAATGGCAGGTTAAGAGGTTCCTGGCGGTTTTTCCAAAAATAAGAAAAGAGAAAATGGAGGGAAAGGTTAACGGCTAACTTTCCCAGGAAGGGAGGTTAGCATCTTTCTATTTATACAAAAAAAAAAAAAAAAGGCCTCTGAGACTGATTTCATCGATTTTTCTATCATGTGTAGATCATGTAAATAATATACAACTATGCGCTCTATATTTTTTTAAAATAAATAAATAAATAAAATAAGAACTATTAGAAAAAATAAAAAATACTAACAAATCTGAAAACAAAATATTCGATAGAGAAATGGGAAAGGAAATTGAAAAGCCTTTAGAAAAAACGGGATATTTCATTTGCTTTTCTCTTTTTTTAATTTGTTTAAAAATTTAAAATAATTCGTTTTTTTTTTTGATTTGTCCCTACTTTTAAATGTAATATTTTGTTTTCAGATTTGTATTTCTTTTCTAATAGTTCTTATGTTTTTTATATATTTTTTATTATTATTTTCAGATTTTATTTTATTCTTCAAGAATTCCAACCTGTCCAAATTTATTGAAAAAACTAGTGAAATATTGACGACGGGATCATATTATGAAAATTTCTGGAGTAAAAGGATACAATCGATTCAAAAATGACAAAATATGCTCCGGTTTTCATTTTATATCCACGGTAGAAGACAGCCTTTTAACGTTGTTTTAAAATAAAAAGGAAAGAAATGAAGTAAAAGAACTTGTGAAAAAAACAAGGTGAATCCAAGGTAATCTCAACATTTGGATCCTTATGGGCCGACATTTGGATCCTTATCAGAACATGGGCCATACTGTTTAGGGTTTAGTATGTTCATAAGATCTCAATGGGCCTTTTATTTAGGGGTGTTGTCATGTTAGGCCACATGGACACCCTGGATCCAATTTAATTGGGAGTATTTTGGACTTGTTGGCCCATCATGGCTTCTACAGACCCATACTGATAACCTTAATTTAATAGAATAATAAGCCATATGATGCACATGAATCCACGTGAGAAATTGGATGGATGCAAGCTTTATTTAGAGTTTGAATATCCCAGTAAGTTGTATGGCTCATCATGATTTTGAACCTTCATCTCTCGTGAATTAGCAAAGCTCTTGCTTCTATTTTTATATGTTTTTTAAAAATCTTTTTAATTTAAAAAAAAAATTAATATTTTTTTAGTTTTTTATAATGATTTTGATATGTTAATGTAAAAAAAATTAATATATTTTTAAATAAAAACATATTTTAAAAATACTCTACAAAACAGTTTCAAACACCTTAAATGGCCTTGAGACATGAGACAGAGTAAAGGATATAAATGTTTTTTAAATTATCAAAAAGTTACTGTTAATAGTAGCAGTTAGGTGGACATAAGTAGATCGGACTTTTTTAAATTACCACTGTACAAGGCTTTCAAGGGTTACTTTGGCCATTCAAATCACGTGGGTTGTGTTTGATTTATGATAGTATTTTGTTATTGTTTTGGAAAAAAATAGAAGATAAAAATAGTATAAACAAATAAGATAAGACAAAAATAGAAAATAAAGATGAAGACATAATCATATTTAATAGTAATGTATAAAATAAAATGATTATTTTATATTGTATTTAGTTATGATGAATAAGACATAATAAAATATAAAAATTTTTATTTTACATATATTATTGTCAAACTTATATATTTTTTAAAAATAATTAGATAATATTTTTTATTATTATCTCTTTCTTTAACCAAGTACATTTATTTCTTTACTATGTCCTTATTTTATTTCTCATGACATTAACCTTACAACTTGCAAAGAAGTGTTACCGGTCAAGTTGAATACCTGTGAGTTAGTTTGGTGGGCAATTAGAACAAGGAAAAAAATAATCTGATATATGTCATATTCACAAGACAATCTTATGAAAAATAAGTATATTAACATCCCTGATTATTTAGTTATTAAAATTGTAATATTATTTTTTAAAAAATATCCCGACTAAAAAATTTAAATGGTTAATTAAAGTTTTATGAAATATTTTTTATTTTGTTTTTTGGTTTTATTCTAGCAAGGTTTTAGTTATTGGAGGTGATTATTTTAGATCCGGTTTGATTTTTATTAAAAAAAAGTAATTAAATTGGTTTTTTTTAAAAAAAACTCGAAACTAAATTGAAACCGGTTCAAACCAACAAATAATGTTATTATATACACAATCAATGCTATCACAAACATTTTTTTTTGTGTGTGCAATTGGTGTTTTTTTTTTGTTATGTTATTGACTGGTTTGTTATATAGACAATCAATGACGCAAAGCTAAATTGCATGATTTGCCAATGAACTAGTCCAGTTAACATTGGTTCTTTGACGTTTCCTTTTTCAGGATAATTCTATTAGAGCCCTATTTATATTTTGTTTTTAAAGGCAAATTTGAAGAAATACTCTGTATTTCTTCATTATTTGTATGTATATATAAAAAAAACTGCGGTTACACTGAATTGAATTGTTTCCGACTCTGTGTTTCTTTAAGGCTTTTGAAGTAAATATATTTATAATAAAATGGAGGATATGCTATTATTTATTTTGAATTAATAATTAGATAGCGTGATAACTTCAGAGCTAGCTTATAGCATTAAATCATGCATGCAAATATTCACGGTTCGAAATAAGATTTGCAAGATGTAAAAGCTCAACCTTTTTTTTAATAAGTGGACCGGGGTGAAGGAGCCCTGGGAGGGGAAATTCAAAGTCAACCAAGAAACCATTGTTAAAAATAAAAAGTCAACAAAGAAATTGGATTAGGTGACCAAACCCTAGCCGGTTACCCAAACAAGAAAGGAATGGTTGAAGGGAAGGAGGAGCTCATTTTCTGAACCATCGTAGCTTTAAATAGCATCAAGCCATCAACCATTTTTATATATCAGTCAATTTGGACTTTCGTAGAACAATACATCATCTCTCACCATCTTGGTTGCCGCGGCATTTAACTCGTCGGCAATTGTTCGAGGGAAAGGAAGGATGCTTGAAAGTCAAACTGAGGCCTTTTGAAATAGACCGCCTGCGAGAGTTCAAAATGTTGCTAATGCTCGACCCGTGCGTTTCAAGCAAGTCTAACGAGGACTTGTGATTTATGAAGTGCCCCGTGCGTTTCTTTTTCCTCATTTGTTACGTGTTTATCGACTTTATTTTTTCTGCTCAAGGAAAAAAACATAAGTTCAGCAGTTCTCTAGAAAGAGAAATGGTAAGGTGTGTTTCACCCGACATCACAACAATATACTATCTTTATTTGAGGAAAAACTTTTTTATAGAGATAAAAAATATTTAAAACATATAAAAAATAAGTTGTTATTTAGTTTTATGTTTATTAAAAATCCTGATCAGTCTTAAATATCACTTTAAAATATTTCACTTAAAATAAGTTACACTATTATTTAAAATAAAAAACTATTTATACTAAATGAAATATATTATCTCTCTTTCTTTCTTCTCTTTTCCATTACATTTTCTATCTACCTATAGTGATTATTGTTTCTCCTCTTTTTTGGTTTGATTTTCTCAAAATTCACTTATTTATTTATAGCCCCAAACTTTGTCATTTTCCTTTTTATTGCTTGGCCCCGAGTAACCCCATTTCATTTTGATCTCTAGATTATTTATTTATTTTTGGTTTTTTTTTAGAAACAATGTTAGCATAGATTGAATAAAAAAAAGTGATCAGGAATGACGAAATTGACAGAAAACATATTTCTTTAGAATATAGCTGAAAATTACAAAATTTATGTGTGAATATATAGCTTAAATGCATTGAAAAACACTTTTTTTCCTTTTATTTTTTAGATTTTAGAAAAACATTTTAAAAAGATAATCAAGATTAATTCGGGTTATAAGAATGATTATTTAATCTATCACCTCATTTATAAATTAAAACAGTAACTATATATATAACATATGAATGAATTTATATATATCATTCTAAGATGAAATACTTCTATTATCAATTAAAATATAACAGTATTCAAAAAATGTTATACCTTGTATATAAGTAATGAAATAACAAATAATTCTCATTGCAGTATTTCCAACTCGATCGTCTTCAATACAATAAAGCAATTTCTGTCCAATTCCGCATTGACTCGGGTTCATTATAAGCACTTTGCCATGTCATATTCAACTGAAGTATCCGGATACACGCAGGGAAAAAAAACGATAACACATAGAAATATATTATATTTAACATGAAAACTTTTTGATTTTGCAGTTTTGATTTGGTGCTTAGCTAAAATATTAAGCTTAATTTATAAAGAGAAAGAAAGAAACAAAAAGCTCTCATAAAAAATGAGCAAATAAAATTAGGATATGGTTAAGATTGCCTGTTTGTTTGTGTGTTTTAAAAATATTTTTAAAATTTATTTTTTATTTTTTATTTTTTTATTTTAAATTAATATTTTTTTAGTGTTTTTAAATTATTTTGATGTGTTAATCTCAAAAATATTTTTTCAAAATAAAAAGTATTATTTTAATATATTTTTAAATAAAAATACTTTTAAAAAAAACAACCATCATATTTTCAAACATCCATAATTTTTTTTGAATTTGAATTAGCTTTTTGAAAGATAGGAATACTCTTTTAGAATTTGAATTAGCTTTTAGAAAGCTAGGAGCAACGTTTGACGGGCCAATTCATTATTGAGAAAGACCACGCACATATATACATTGTTTTGATTGAATTGCAAGCAAAGATTGATAGAAAGTTTGAATTTGATTACACTTTTGCTATAGATATTGATATGTTCAGACATTGATCATTGCCTGTCAACAGTCATGGTATATGAGCAATTGTATCCTGCAGCAATAATAGCATGCACATGACCCAAATTGCCCAGATCATCCTTCGAGCGAAAGGGAAAGGAAGGGTTTGTTTCTGCCATTTGCGCACGTGTCATCACGACGGGCTTGCTTGTATGATGTACAATTTGGAGGAGCTCTTACACTTTTTTAACTTTCAAGCTGGAAAATTCAAGCAGAAAATTAAACCTTTAAATCTTCTCCACGTTTCTTTTAAATGTTCTTCGATTCGTAGAAAAAGCAAAGGAAAATCAATTGCATAGACAAAGTTATAAAATCGATTAATATTATTGTTTTTACAATGAGTTCCTATAATATGATTGGTTTGTTCCGTAAAAAAATAGATTTCGTGTAATAATTTTTCCAAAAATAAAATGATTAGTTATATTTCTAAGCGATTTAAGAATAATTATTTTTTCAACTGGATTTACTTTAAATAAAGAAATAAACATAAAAAAATCCAGATGAAGATATTTTCATTACTTCTGATTAGTCATGGATTTGATATTTTTTTTTATTTATCTATCTATTTTCTTACAATGGGGCTCGAAAAACAACTAATAAAATATGATTATTTACTCTATGTACATTATAGAATTTTTCCTAGAAAACAAGAAGGAAATGACGAGTATAGTTACAGGTTATGAAACAAATATTTTAAGCATTATCACCCCGAACTTCGTACCAAGAGGGATTTCGATACCCTCAAAGCAAATATACTTTAGTTTACCGTAATCGATTGGCATCAAGCCCATGAAAACAAGAACATGAGACAATAAACTTAATTAAAAAAAATGCAGGATGCCGAAAGCTTTTTTCAAAAGCTAAAATGGGTTGGTTTGATCTTCTTGTTTGTTAATATAGTAATTATTAAAAATTTATATAATTATTAATTTTAAAATTTATAAAATTAATTAAGATAAACACAAACTAGTTAATATTTTTATTAATAATATAAAAAAAGCTAAAATGGGTGAGTCATGGCTCTTGAATTCTTTGTCACGGGGAGGGGACTGTCGATGGTACTTCTTGGTACGCAAAATCTTTACTGGGATTTTTTTATTTGTCTTGTGTTGAAAGATTGTCTTTAAGAAAATATTTGAAGGTTAGAAATTTCAACATGCAGCTTAGTGTTCAACAAGCATTTAATGGGGGAATCCTCCAAGAAATTGACCAGATCAGTGGTTCAAATGATGGAGCAAAGACCAGAGCACCTATATTCAATTCACAATCTACCTCATGGTCCGAGATTCAACGGTCCCACGGTAATCAAATACTAGCGGCTATTTTTAAACTTTTAAATTGCAAGAGCATGATTATTTTTGCATTTTAAATTTATTTTGAAAATTTTTAATTTTTTTACTTTAAAATTAATTATTATTTTTATATTTTCAAATTATTTTAATATATTAATATTAAAAATAATTTTTAAAAAAATATATTTTAATATATTTTAAAAAACAATTACTATCAAACTTTATCTCTCTCTCTCTGCTGCGTGACTGTTAAAGAAACTAGAGTAGCATCCTGACAGAGGATGGAGTCATGGAGGAGGCAATCTTCATTTCTTGCGACCTTATTAAAAGCAAACCCAATAGGAGCAGTCAAAACAGAGGAAGAAGAAACAAACAGCAACACTCCTCACATAACCCCAGAAATAAATATAAGCAAAGCCCCTACTTTTGTGATGGCCTTTCTTTTATAAAATGCATGTGGAGTGGTTGGGTGTTCATTGCCATTGACGGGGGGATGCCAAGTTAGAACTGGCAGCTGGTGATTAAGTTGTAAAATAAGATCCAAGAAAAAAATAAATAATCTATATAGATTTCAAATTCAAATCAAAAGAAAAGGTTCTTTCTTAATTGCCTTTAAAAATTACATGGAACAGAGATTGTGGATCCATCACGCATGAAAAGCAACCGTTTTCTTTTTTTATGCCACGACAAAGAACCCCACATCATGTTCTTTTTACCATATTTGAAAAGTACGAGAAAAAAAATTATCCTTGCTCCATGAACGAGGAAGGCACATGGCTTCTACGTACATTTAATTATATGTACATCTTTGTTGGATCGTGATTGTAAAAAAAATAATTAAGTGAAGATCAAATAATTATATGTACATTTCATTAAATAAATAAAAAACTATGTATATTAATAATAAAAAATATATACGATAATTAAAAATATAAATAGAAAAATTAAAAGATAGATATAGATTAAGATATTTAATCTTATAAGACATGATATTTACTCAAAAGTATTTGTTAAATTTGTTTATTAAAATAATATTTTATTCAAGCAAGTGATAATAGAAATAAAAATACAAATTAAATTAAATTAAATGATAATAGAAAAATTCAAAGAAAAAACCATCTAAAAATAGAATTATATATATATATATAAAAGAAGCAAAAGTCAAGTGTTGTTGAGATTGATCTATTTTGTTGAGGCCCGTGTGTTTAGGCCTTTATTTTTTTTATTATAACTGGGGTGAACGACATGTTCTCCGCCCTAAATTTTCTTGAAAAAAAAATCAGACAATGCGTATCTTGTTGAGGTAGATAACACGTTGTTTGATTTAACCACATTTCAACTGCTATGATGACCGAAAATCAGGGTTTAATTTTTTTTTTATCTAAAAATTGGATTTTCAACCTTTTTTTTTACCCAAAACACCTTTGGAACCATTATAAAAACTAGAAAATCATTCAAAAAACCAAAGTTAACTCAAAACCAAAAATCAAGCCAAGTTCAGATCTTTTGTTTTTCATGAACTTTTAAGATATAAAAACCTGATATGAACTCTTCTCATCAAATGAAACTATTTGACATAAACCTCAATTATTTTGGTGGCATAAATTGGTGCCAACTATATTTTTCTTTCTTTACCACTAAAATCCAGCAACCTTTCTCTCTCTCTCCTCTCCCAATTAAGGATTAAAACAAAATAAAAGTAAATTTTTGTATTAAAATTAAATTTGAAGAAAATTGAGGCATCGAAATTGTATAATTTACTTTATCTTGATAGTAAAAAGACTAAAATATATTTTTCCCAAAACTTCTAAAATACCATCCATATTTAACATCTTTTTCATTTTGGTTTCTATTATTCCACTCTTAGTATTAACCAAAATATATCTTCATAAGGTTATCCATAATGATTTATATGTAAGTAAACAACACCGATATTTATATTAAATATCTTAAGCGTTTTAATATTTACTATAATATGCATCATCTTTAGGGCTAATTAGTTTTGGGTCCAATCTTATCGCAAGCACTCATTATTTGTCATATATTGTTGAGACAGCATAATTGGTGGTACTTGAATTTCCACTGAGCATTCAAGTAGAGGAAGTTATTTTCTGGGCACATATTGGTAGCTGTTAACTAAAGCAGGCAAGGTGTCGTGGTGCCTAGATCTTTTCACATCCCCTCATGTTACTCGAGCTGTGATCCTCTGTTACGGGCACGGAGAGAGCGGGTCCGTTTAAACATGATAACATAATTAAAAAAGAAAACCCGCCCCTGAGTCTCTACTAAAAGCTTTGCTATATAGTTATAGTGTACTACGGGTGACGTGGATTATTTTTCAAAATAGTATTTTTATTTAAATATATTTAAATGGATTTTATTAAAATTTTATTTATATAAACACATATTTAAAAACATATGAATATAATTATTTTTTAAATTAAAAAAACTAAAAAACAGAATCACTCTCGAACACGCCTTGTATCAAAACAGGCGGTTGTCTAAATTTCTTGGCGTGGTATGACTATCAGATCAACAGCCAAATGCGAGAAAAGACAAGGCTTGAAAATTAAGGGAGGTTTCTTAGCAGCAGGAGTGCTGGATTTTCGGGTTAAATTTAAAATATTTATGATAAAAATGATTTAAAATAATATTTTCAGAGAAGGCTGTAGTATAAATAGATTTATAAGTTGGTTAAAATTCTAATTTTTTTTCAAATCAAGAGTTTAATATAAATCAAAAGGTAATCCTAAACAGCATATTTTTAAATTAAACAAAAATAATAATTTAAATCAATTTGTAAAATTACCATTATGATGTACTTGTTGTTGTTTATGATAGGTATGTAAGATCACCCCGTCAAGCAAGCAATCTCAAACAACTTGTAGAAAGCGAAGGCAAGGGGAAAAATACAGAGCCTCTTGAAAAGTTATCATAATTCCATTGATATACATGGAGTATGTACAAGTTACGTTGTGACAAAAGAAGGCTCAAACACTCTTCTCAACCTCCAATGAGCTTTTGTTCATCAGGGCGACATCTTCCAAGCGCATAAAATTAGTAAATTTACATTTTCCACAAAAGCTTAAGGTCAAACATTAGTATCGCAAAATTTGCCATCCATCCGATTTTGAACAGCTTTGACAGCAGCAACTCTAGCTGCCGTTGCAGCCCTGTTTGCGGCGTGAACTGCCTTGTTCACCTGTTCATCCACCCTGCGCAAGTGAATGGCATTTTCTGCTGTTCTTCTGGCAGACTGCAAGTTAAAGCAATCAACAAGCAAAAGTGTGTGAGAAGATTGAAACCTTTCTCATGACCTCTATCATCAGCAAGGAAGTTCAGAGGTCCAAATAAAATACCTGTACAGCTGGAAGGACCGGATCGGTTACAGGGGGGAGAGAGGTCCTGAGGTTACCGACATCCCATTCCCCGCATCTAGTGTCGCCACCACGGAAGGTATACATGCCATAGCCTTGCTTCCGTCCTTCATGCCATGATCCCTCGTAGCAGTGGCCATTGGCAAAGTGATAAACACCAAAGCCGTGCATTTTGTCTCCAAAGTATTCTCCAGCGTATCTATCCCCGTTTCTGCAACACAATCGATTTCTTCATCAATATTGAGCTCCCAGTGTGTATACCAATAAAAATAAATAAAACCATAACTTGCTTTGAAGAGTATAATTTAAGAAACACACGATCACAACAAAAAAAGGAGCAGGAAACCATAACAAATCCATCGAAAATGAAAACCTGTGAATTAGAAACAGCCAATTCAATTAAACTTTAATCCGTAAATATAGCTGATTACAAACCATAATCAGCCTGCACTCTGCTGTTCGTCAGATACAACTCAAAATAGCCATAAATGGAATACTTGATATATCATAAATTTACTCCATACTCCAATTTCCACTGTTTCATTAAATCATGAACAGTTCTAAAATAGGAACCCCGCAACAATCCAACATCACATGCTTGAAAACAAACCATAAGAGTAAAGTCAAATAAACGGCCACAAATTTAGGAAATAGAAAAACAGAAGCTATAGTTCAATTCAAGAATTCACCTGAAAATTCACCAAATTTCCCTTCTTCCAACCATAATTTTAAATCCAAGATACTTCTACTAAATTAATCATTGACAGTAAAAAACACTAAGACCAGAAACCCAGCTTCACACTGAAAAATTGAAGCTGGGCTCAGAAAGATAGTAAATAAGATGGTAAACCCTACAAAACAACCAATTTTTTTTATAAAAAAAACAACTTCAAGAACCAAAAGGCCTTTTAAAACAGTAACTCGAAGAAACAAAAACCGAAAACAAAATCCAGAAAGTATAAACAAATAAATCAGAGGTCAAGAAATAAATCACCTGAAATGGTAAACACCGAGGCCATGTTTAACCGCACACTTGAATTCACCAACATAGCAACTCCCATCACCACAAGTCTGCACTCCAACACCATGACTCTGCCCATTGAACCATTCACCAGCATAAGAGTCCCCTGTATAAAACCTATAGACTCCATAACCATGCCTTAAACCCTGTCTATATTGCCCTCTATATCTACTCCCTCTAGCCCAACTCTCTATTCCATACCCATCATATCTTCCATCAACCCAATCACCTTCATATCTCCCATTCACAAAGAAATTATAAACCCCACTCCCATTACACTTCCCTTTATGAAACTCTCCTTCATAAAAATCCCCATTACTATAAAATTCCACTCCTTCTCTTATAATCCTCTTCTCTAACTTCTTATCTTTATTGTTGTTGTTAACATTGGGGTCTCCAATAAACCATTGAACTTGCTTTGATTTGGTTCTTGAAGTACAAAGATTGAATCTTTTTGTGTTCACTTCCCATAATTGCTTGAAAACTATCATATTCTGGTTGATTAAGTTCTTGTTCTTGCTTGCAAAGAACAGCGTTACGGCAATGAAAATCAAAGCCAATAAAAGATTCTCTGATGTGGATACTTCTTCTCTTCTCAAGTAGAAGAAGAAAAAGAAGGAAAGAGAGAAAAAGGTGAAAAAAATGAGCGAAACCATAGTGAAAACTGCAGTGAACCGGGTCGAACCAGTTCTTCTTGGGGTTGAACCACACCGGTTCGGCTTTATTTTTTTCTGTTCTTCTAAATCATCTTCTAGTTTTTGCTGCTGCTGCTGCTGGGCTTTGATAACGTCCTCTTCGGCTACAGAAGTTAAGCTGTGAATGGATGATCGGATAGTGGGAGATGAACGGAGTGAAGACTGAGTTCTTGTAAGCTTTGTTTGGCTGCCCTTTTGAGCTTCCATTTCCTTGCTTGTAAGGATGGGTCCTTAGGAGGAGATCCAATCCAACCCACTAGCCCCCACCGTCTGATGATTTTCTTACTGAGCCCTCCTGTACCGCGATATTCTTGTTAATGCTGTGATTTTTGCCGCCGGCGACATATCTCAGACGGCGCACGATAAGCAGTGTCAGAGCGCGCACGTTAGCTAACACAAGTAGAGAAAATGAAACTTTGAAAAGCAAGGGCTCTTGGTTCTAACTTTCTAGAGAGGAGGAGAGAGAGCGTGTTGTGATTTGGACCGGTATTTATGGTGTAATGGGGAGAAGGAGGGGATTATTATATGACCGGGATCTAACGGTTAATTATGGAGTTGAATTTCAGCCGTTTGATTTAATCAAAAGGACATCCAGCGTTGAGGGGGAGATATGATGTGGTCGTCGGATCTAGATTCGGCTCCTTTTTTGGGTTTGCTGTGGCAGGTCGGCACGTGTCATCACATGGTTTTGAAAGGACAATCATCTTTTTGAAGTTCCAATGTTGCTCCCTTGGTCTTATCACTGCTGATATGGCGATGATGTGGGTAACGGTGAGGATTTAGTTTGGACAGGGATGATGTCTTGCAGCTTTCTAGGATATATCCTTACCGTTGATGTGGCTATCTATCATGGAAGTCCATGGTCTGTTCGTGTTCTCATTTTTTTAGCTTTTGATGGGTTTTTCCTTGGTGTTGTTAAACCTTACGCATGGCAGGTCGATTGCGAGCTCAATCGATCACAATTCTTAGCTTCAATCGGATTTTTTAAGAAAAATAGAGATACTCAATTCAAATGTGATAGATTATTTAATATCTTACATTTATTTATTTATTAAAAAAAAACAATATTATTTTAATTATTTTTATAAAAATTAAAATAATATTATTTTTATATGTCTTTAATCAAGTTTGAACTAGAAACTTGCATGGAAATGTATTGATAATTATGTTTTTAAAGTATATTTTATTTTAAAATAATATTTTTTTAAAAATTCTTTCTAATATTAATATATTAAAATGATAGAAACACTAAAAAATAATTTTAAAATAAAATTTTACAAAAACATGAACTACAGTGACAAACTGAGTACGGATTGATATGCGCCGCTGTTATGTTAATCAGGTGAATCAAGATTTGGCGGTCTTGATTGATTTGGAGGCTGGGGCCATCTTGATGAGAAGTCACGTGCGGAAGGTAATGCGTTTCTTTGCAGTAATAATCACACAGGGGCGGTGGAGGTAGGGATTGATGAGCAGACAGGCATTCGGAACAAGGACATTGATTTATGAATTAATCATTTTGATTTAATTATTATTAAACCCCAATTTCGGTGCTTTTTTGTAGGAAAAACTATTTATGCGCATTGATTATTTACTATGCCCAGCTTGATTTTCGTAAGGGTGGTGTCATTAGAATACAAAGAAAAGCAGGGAGTAGGCAGGCAGGTAAGACTATATATATATATGCAGTGGAAAAGGCTAGTGGGGGAGGCAATTTTCGAGAGAGAAAAGCGGCCGTGGCCTTGGAAATTTCCATCACCCGTACTCTCCTTTACATGGACATGGTGTGAGAAAATGTTCTTATTGCTATTTTTATTTATCATCAACGGAGCTTTATTAGTTTCTGAAGCAACTCCACTTTATTCTTTTCTGGGGGATTTAGGGGGTAATTATTTCTTTGTTTGGGTACCTTTTGGTGAAGTCTTCGAGAGAGGTCATGGGGCGGTGTGAAAGGGTTGAATTGCTGAAGTTCTTAGTCATAGCTAACGTATCGTTCGAGATATATACACCTAGTTTATTATGTTTTGAATTAGTGATTGTGATTGTTTTTTGAAGTAATTTTTATTTTAAAATATATTAAAATAATATTTTTTTTAGTTTTTTAAAAATTATTTTTGATATTAATGTATTAAAATGATTTAGAAATATTAATTTAAAATAAAAAAAATCAATTTTTTTAAAAAATATTGTTAAAATAAAAAAACAAATCCTATGCGTCTGGCTTCATGGAGCCGTTCAAGGAGGAATTGTGCAGCCTCAAGCTCTAGCGGGAGTGCCAACATTCTGCCATGGTGTTGCTGGTCGTCTGTGCTAAAGCCTGCCAGCAGAAAAATCTTGGAGCCATAGTTTATTATTTCTCAAAAATACGCAACACAGCGCATACACCCAAAGTTACAGGGAAGAAAACTCTCAAATCTTGCAATATTAAGTCAAAACAACCTGCATAATATATACTCCAGACAAGCAAAGAGCTAATTAAACAAGAAATATTAATAATCACCAACAAATCAAAAATAAATAAAAAAAACATACTCAGAAATCTATATTCCTGAACGTAAATAACATGGGCCTGGTTTGAAGGTTGAATCATAAAAAAATAAAAATAATTGAGTTTTCAAAGTAGATTTTAAATTCAGAAACAGACTCCAACAACCTGAGTATCATAATTCTTAAAAATGGCAATACAAGTTAATTTAGATATCAAATAAAAGAAAAAAAATATTACAACTAATAAATGCATAACAAAAGAGAGTTAATGACTCGATCTGTCCTTCTATAACAATGTATTTTTTTTTCAATTTATTATTATATCTATAATTGAACTAATTTTATCCTTAAATTTATGTTAATTTTCTGATTATATCATTGTGATGAGAGTCTTAAATCAATCCACTAAAATAAATTATACTATTGCATATAATAAGCACGTGTGTATTATTCAGTTATAAATATACCATATATCACAAGCAAATTACTTTGATTTATTTTAGTGGGCTGGTCTGGATATTTTACATGAAGGGTAAATTTGAAGCTTATCATGCATTTACGTATAAAATTAGTTTAAGGATAGATTAGAGAAATATTATGAATCTAGCCAATAAATTTTGTTGAGATATTATCATGCATGGTTGCAACATAAGAACGGGATGCCGGTGCCCTGTTGTTAAACAAGTAGATTGGCAACGAACAACAAAATTAAATATTGTTCTTCGTGACATGACAGCACTACAATCAAGAAAAACTTTCAAAGTTACAGGGAAGGCGGTATTTGATTGCGGTAAGATATTTTTAAATTGTTTTTTAATATAAAATATATTAAAATATTTGTTATTTTTTAAATTTATTTTTAATATTAGTATATTAAAATAATTTCATTTAAAAAAAAAATTAAAACTCATCAAAGATATATGCATGCGCTCATATCAAAAGGTTTAAATGATAATCTTGAGGAATATAATTCAATTGATGAGATCTTGAGTGTGATCCTTATATGTTACTAGTTTGAGTGTTGTAAATTTTAGAATCATTATAAGCTTACATAGTCATTAACTTTAGAGTATCAAAAGATTAGTCGAGATATGTATAAGCAGGCTTGGACACTTACAATTATAAAAAAAAAAAAAAAAGGTTTAAATTACTTAATAGGAATACCCTTCCAGTTACATTATAATATATAATAATAATTAAATTTGAATAAGATTGAGTGTGTGTGTAACAAGTATACAATCACTAGACCAAGCCTAAATATGTTTAGCATGCTATTTTTAAGATAGTTAGTGGAAAAGAAGAAAAAAATAATGCAAAGAGTGTCACCTGAGAAGACTTAGTCTTCAGCTATTTACGTTTTCTGTTAGCAATAATCCCTGAATATCAGGGTGTTGATCTGGTCCTTGGCCATATCCCATGTTCTTTGCTTTTCTGTTATTTCAGTTAGTTGATTCCTTCTGTATGGCTATATATAAAGCCACCAATGATGCTTAATAAATTATTCATTTTCATAACATCAGTAAATCGAGTTTATCATTTGGTATCAGAGCACACGGTTATTCTGTTTAGCAGCAGCTAGAAACCTGTGTCAAGTTTTTTTTTTTAGCCGCAGCTAAAATGACTAGTGAAGGGAGTTTTGTTCAACCAGCAATCCCTCGGTTTGTTGGGCACTACGATCATTGGAGTATGTTGATGGAGAATTTTCTTCGCTCCAAAGAATACTGGAATGTAGTTGAAGCTGGAATATCTGCTGCAGCAGATAATGGTGATCTCACAGATGAACAAAGGAAGGAGGTGGCAGATCAGAGGTTGAAGGACTTACGAGCCAAAAATTATCTTTTCCAAGCCATAGATCGTTCAATTCTTGAGACGATTTTGGATAAAGAGACTTCAAAAGGAATATGGGATTCCATGAAGAAGAAGTTTCAAGGCAATGCTAGAGTCAAACGAGCACAATTACAAGCCCTGCGCAAAGACTTTGAAACTCTCCACATGAAGGAAGGAGAGACTGTTTCTGATTACTTTGCTCGGACCCTCACCATCACAAACAAAATGCTTTTTCATGGAGAGAAACTATCAGATGTCACAGTTATTGAAAAAATTCTGCGTTCCATGACTTCAAAGTTCAACTACGTGGTGTGTTCCATTGAAGAATCCAAAGACTTAGACACAATGTCTATTGATGAACTGCAAAGTAGCCTATTGGTTCATGCACAACGTATGCAAGGAAATATTGTTGAAGAGCAAGCATTACAGATCACTCATGACAACAATTTTGGCAGACCAAGTCGTGGAAGAAGTTCTTTCAGAGGCAGGGGACGAAGACGTGAACGACAAGGTAATGGCAAATCTCTTGTTGAGTGTTTTTATTGTCATGACTTTGGACATTTCCAGTATGAATGTCCAAGGAAAGGTAGAAGAAACGAGTCACAAGTAAATTTCACCGAAGCAATTAACGATGAACCACTACTGCTTATGGCATATATTGAAATTGAGGAAACAGTGAAGTTATGCAGTGAAGATGAGAATTTGTGCAGTGATGCACCAAATACTCTTGATGATGATGATCATACGATGGAGATGTGCAGTGAAGATGAGAATTTGTGCAGTGATGCACCAGATACTCTTGAAGATGATGATCATACGATGGAGATGTTTTTCAGTAGTGAAGACGAGAATTTATGCAGTGATGCACCAGATACTCTTGAAGATGATGATAATACGATGGAGATGTTTTTCAGGGCTCCTGATTTTATTGAAGAGAGATTGGACAAGGAGCTATGCAGCTACTGTGAAGGACCAGAAATTCCTGCAGATGCAGAAACCAAGCCCATGATGGAGATGACTGACAATCACACAATGGAGATGCTTCTCTGCAGCTACTGTGAAGCACCAGAAATTCCTGCAGATGCAGAAACCAAGCCCATGATGGAGATGACTGACAATCACACAATGGAGATGCTTCTCATGACTCATGTCGAGAAAACACTTGATGAAACAACATGGTTTCTAGATTCAGGTTGCAGCAACCATATGTGCGGGCACAAGGAGTTCTTCTCAGAGATAGATGAGAGCTTTCGTAAGTCTGTAAAGCTAGGAAATAATTCCAGCATTGACGTGGTGGGCAAAGGCAAGATTCATCTCCAAATCAATCAACTTTCACAGATCATTACAGAGGTATTCTATATTCCTGAGCTGAAAAACAATCTTTTAAGTATTGGTCAATTACAGGAGAAAGGTCTTGGAATTGTGTTTCGCAACAATACATGCAGGGTATATCATCCAGAAAGGGGTCTCATTTTAGAGACAAGAATGTCTCTGAACAGAATGTTCATTCTGCTGGCCAAGATTCAACCTCAAAATCAACAGTGTTTTCTCACACCTACACCGGATTTAAATCATCTATGGCACTGTCGTTATGGCCATTTGAGCTTTGGAGGTCTTAAAACTTTGCAGCAGAAACAAATGGTGCATGGATTACCCCAGTTGCAGTATTCAAACGTGTTATGTGAAGATTGCATATTGGGAAAACAACATAGGAGCTCCTCCCCGCGAGCTAGTATGTGGAGAGCAACACATCCACTACAACTCATCCATTTAGATATATGTGGGCCAATTAACCCTATCTCTAACAGTCATAAGAGATATGTGTTAACATTCATTGATGACTTTAGCCGAAAGCTGTGGGTCTTCTTCTTGGCTGAAAAATCTGAGGCTTTTAAAATGTTTCAGCATTTTAAAGTGAAGGTTGAAAAGGAGACTGGAGCCAGTATCAAAGGCTTGCGAACTGATCGAGGGGGGGAGTTTACATCTACTGACTTTATTGATTTTTGCACAGCTAATGGGATACATTGCCAACTCACAGCAAGTTACACTCCTCAGCAGAACGGAGTGGCCGAAAGAAAAAATCGAACAATCATGAATATGGTTCGAAGTCTGCTCACCAGTAGAAGAGTTCCAAAAACCTTTTGGCCTGAAGCTGTCAACTGGGCAGCACACATACTCAATAGAAGTCCCACACTGGCGATTCGAAATAAAACACCAGAAGAATCATGGAGCGGTATTAAACCTTTTGTCACTCATTTTCGTGTGTTTGGATGCCTTTCTTATGCTCATGTTCCAGATAACAAACGCACTAAACTGGACAACAAAAGTGTTAAATGTGTTCTGCTTGGAATCAGTGAAGAGTCCAAAGCTTATCGCCTGTATGATCCACTCTCTCAAAAGGTGATTGTCAGCCGTGATGTTGTTTTCAATGAAGAAGAAAGTTGGCCATGGGATGATACTCATACTGAGGCCATACAAGCCTCCCTTGATTGGAATGATGCAGACAGCAACAATAATATTCAAGATGAAACACTGGATTATAATGCAGGCGAAGCTACTCCTGCTCCTGCTCATGAAGAAGACAATGGATTTTTTGATTATGCTGATAATCAAAATGACTTTCATGATGTGGCAGATAATCATGATGCAAGTCATGAAGGAAATTTGGAGCATCCCGTAGCTGTAGAACAAACATTTGCTGATTCTGTTTCACGTGGTGGAAATCGTCCAGTAGCTGAAAAACAAACATTTGCTGTTTCTGTTTCACGTGGTGGAAATTGTCCTCGTCAACCACCAATATGGATGCGTGATTATAAGAGTGGAGATGCTTATTCTGATGACAATCAAGGTAACTTTGCTTTGTTTGTTGATGAAGATCCTGTGTCCTATGAGAATGCAGCTCGAAGTGCAAAATGGAGAGATGCCATGGATTCTGAAATTACAGCAATTCAGAAGAATCATACATGGGATATCACTGATATTCCTCACGGTGCAAAAACAGTTGGGGTCAAATGGGTATACAAGACTAAGCTTAATGAACGTGGAGAAGTTGATAAGTACAAAGCCCGCCTCGTCGCCAAAGGATATACACAACAATATGGGGTGGATTACATGGAGGTTTTTGCACCTGTGGCTCGCATGGATACTATACGGTTAATTCTTGCACTAGCAGCACAGAAGGGGTGGTCATTGTTTCAACTCGACGTTAAGTCTGCATTCCTTCATGGTGAGTTGGATGAGGAGGTGTACATTGAACAACCTCCGGGTTATGTGATAAAAGGAGCAGAAAAGAAGGTGTGTCGCTTGAGGAGAGCTTTGTACGGTTTGAAACAAGCTCCACGAGCATGGTATAGCAGGATTGAATCTTATTTCTTAAAGGAAGGGTTTGAGAAATGTCCGTACGAACATACTCTCTTCTTAAAGAAAACTGAAGAAGGTACTCTTTTAATTGTGTGTCTTTATGTAGATGATCTCATATTTACCGGAAACAATGAGATGATGTTTAATTCATTTAAACAATCCATGATGAAAGAATTTGATATGACTAATCTTGGTCGAATGAGATATTTTCTGGGTTTAGAGGTATTTCAACGAGTTGATGGAATTTTTATATGTCAAAGAAAGTATGCCCAGGAGGTGTTGCAACGGTTCAACATGGCCGATTGTAATGGTGTATTTAATCCGATTATTCCAGGATTCAAGCTGGTCAAAGAATCCACCAGCACAGCAGTTAATAATACTCTATACATGCAGATAATAGGAAGCTTGATGTATCTCACATCTACTAGACCAGACATTATGTTTGTGGTTAATATGCTTAGCAGACACCTGACTCATCCTACAGATATTCATCTGCAAGCAGTAAAAAGAGTGCTTAGGTATATCAAAGGCACACTTGCGTATGGAATATTTTATAAGCACGAAGGCAATGAAGAACTTCTCGGTTACACCGACAGTGACTATGCAGGAGACTTAGAGGATCAGAAAAGCACTTTAGGTTTTCTATTCCTGTTAAGCTCTGGAGCTATATCATGGTCTTCAAAGAAACAACCGGTAGTCACTCTTTCCACAACTGAAGCTGAATTCATTGCTGCTGCATCATGTGCTTGTCAGGCAGTATGGTTACGAAGAATGTTGGAAAAATTGAATCAGAACTCCAAGGGAGCAACAGTAATGTATTGTGACAATAGCTCTGCCATTAAACTCTCGAAAAATCCTGTCATGCACGGTCGAAGTAAACATATTGATGTTCGTTTTCATTTCCTTCGTGATCTAACTCGAGATGGGGTTGTGACGTTGCTGCATTGTTATTCTCAAGAACAATTGGCCGATATTATGACTAAACCTTTAACACGAGCAGCCTTTGAGAAATTGCGCATGTTGATGGGTGTTTGTCAGAATCCAGGTATAAACTGAAGAAGATTCGTCAGTTTAAAGGAGGGAAATGTCACCTGAGAAGACTTAGTCTTCAGCTATTTACGTTTTCTGTTAGCAATAATCCCTGAATATCAGGGTGTTGATCTGGTCCTTGGCCATATCCCATGTTCTTTGCTTTTCTGTTATTTCAGTTAGTTGATTCCTTCTGTATGGCTATATATAAAGCCACCAATGATGCTTAATAAATTATTCATTTTCATACCATCAGTAAATCGAGTTTATCAAAGAGAACTATTTCTTTGTTTTATTTTCCATCGCGGGCATAATGATGACAATGGCATCCACTTTTATGCAGATCTATTTCTATATATCACGATAGAAACAGGCAGGGGAAATTTTTATTTTTACAAAATTAAAGGTAAATATTAGAGGTGATGATTTTCAGTTTGGTTCGATTTTTATATAAAAAAAGTATTTGAATTGAATTTTATTTTAAAAAAATCAAAACCGGTTACAACCGATCGATTTTGGTTCGGTTTTTTAAAAGAAAACCAGTTCAAACCGGTTTGACTCGATTTTTTCTAGTTTGAGTTCGATTTTTTCAATTTTAAGCTTATAAAATTGAAACCAAACTGATTAGTTTTTTCAAAATTTTAATTGTTTTAATCGGGTTTTTTTCATGATTTAGTTTTTTTAAAAAAAAAATTAATTTTCTTAATTTAATTGATTTTTTTTTTGTTTTTTTACTCAACCCTAGCAAAACATATAAAAATACTCTATCTATTGAAATACGGGGAGACGGAAGGCATCCTTCATTGCAATGGGCTTATATATTTATACTACAACAATGACAATAGTTTGTGTTGTTTTTCTAATATTTTGTTAATTAACTTTATTCAATACATATAAAATATTTTATTTTTAATTAATTTATGTATTTCATTTAATAAAAATAATCCTACAAAAAATCATGTTAGAAGTCCACCTCGGATAGGGAAAATTGCTATGAACCACCATTTCATCCCAAAGAAATTTCAGTCAGACTTCGACTAGATTGATTGTCTTGCTATGCGGTGGGACAATTTTTTTTTGTTTTTAATGTAAAAAGAAATGTTAAGATGATATAAGTGGTTTTTTTAAAAAAAAAACAAGACATGAGTTATTAACTGGACTAAGTTTTATAAGGTTGGTTAATATAATAACATAAATAAAAAATACATTGAAAATAAAAATAAACTGATAAAAAAATTGACAACGACAAACTTTTTTTTGCTAAACCAGGATAACTCAGCAAAAATAAATTGAATAAAACTATGAAGTTTAATCACCAAATAACTCAATATTGAAGGACAAGATAATCAAGATCTTTTTTAAAATCAATGAAAAATCAAATAAAAAAATAACCAAGCCCAATCTAAAATCAAATAAATAATGAAGGAAAAACTAAAAAACACGAGTTTAAAAAAAACAAGTAAATTTGAGCGAATCTCCTAAACCCATGTTAATTATCCAAACTCGCAATCCGTTAAATCTCATACCCGAGCTCAATGAAAAAATTCAATTCCCGGCCAACTTTATATTGAAAGATGAAATAGAAAAAAAAAATTAAATTTAAAATTTTGTCAAAGTTAAAAAATAGCAATCAAAAGAATAAAAATTAAATCTGACAACAAATTCAATTTTAAAAACTACAATAAACAAAATAAATAGCAATAAAAAGAATTAAGACCAAAACTAACACATGAAAAAACAAATAAATGATAAAATTGAAAAAAAAATTAAATTTAATGAATAATTTCAAACAAAACAAATAGAGATTAAAATAATAATTATCAACCCTAAAAGAGAAAATAATTAAAGTGTTGCCATGAAATCTTGAAGGGTTAGGTGTTAAATTTGAAGAGGAGAGAAGGAAAAAAAAAAAAAAGGTCACAAGAATAAAATCCAAGCCAAAATGATTACATGCCTGATCTACCTAAATAATTAAGGATTTTAAAAAAATTTGAAATTTTTTTACTTCAAATTAATTTTTTGTGCTTTTAAAATGTATTGATGTTCTAATATTAAAAATAAATTTTAAAAAATAAAACATTTATTTTATTATATTTTTAAATAAAAAATATTTTAACAAATAACTTTCATTAAACTCCCAAAGTTCTAAAACAATGTAGCATAATCCAATATATAGTCACCAGACAACCCTTCATATGCCGCCAAAAAAACATGAGGGGCATCCACACGAAGACGCTTGCAACATTTGACAGTTTTCTTTTATTAAACTTAATATTTGTTAAATTACAAAGCAGCCTCTAAGTACAACTCAACAATACAAATATATCATAATAAAAAGACGAGGATACCCTTTAACACTATCCTTACTTTTTTTTAATTATAAGGGCAAATATGTCTCTATACCATACTAAAAATATAAAAAGACAAAAAACTCCTCTTTGCAAGTTTATTATTTTTTGCTTTTAAGAATATTTTACTATGCAAAAACAATTGAAAAGACAAAAAAACATCTAGACAAAAATTATATATTTTTTTGCTTTACTAATTTATCTCTAATTAATTTGCTAATGAACAATGTTTCCTTTAAAAAAACTACCTCACCCAAGGACAGAAACATAAATACATTCTTACAATCCACATGCTTTGTTTCTTATGCCACAGTTTATACCTGACATCCTTTAGTTTATATATATATATATATATATTCACCACTGAACACGACAGACGCTAATAACGTTCTTGTGATATAGCATGCCTAATCAATGCTCCCTAACCCATTTCCTGTTTTCTTTTCTTTTCTTTTCGTTATATATATGAAATTATTCCATTGGCAACGTCTTCAAGGTACATTTATAATAATAATATTATCAAGCTTCCTTCTAAAGGTACACTGAACATCGCTAGTTTCTGCGCTGTATCTTTGTTGGAGACAAGTAAAATTAGCTGTCAAAAATTGCAGGCGCAACAATAGATAGATAAGATTCACATGGAGAGCGATATAAAATCTGCTCCTCATATTATGAATCTAAGTGAACGATCGATGCTTTTCGCCTTTTACATGAAGGGATTATTTTATGTATATCAATCAGACAACTTTCCATGGTAGCTCACAGTCTAAAAGCAGCCAAAGACGAGTGGAATATTACCAGCCATTTTCGTATTTCTTGGACTCTTGTAAACATACCAGTGTTTGAATTGTATGTTTTTGGATTCTTCCCGCAAAAGCTTGCCTACTCGAAACTGGACACTGTTTATTCACCCGTTGCTATCACCCCATCACTGTTTTGATTCACTAACGTAATGTTTTCCCACCAGGTTCTAAGAATCGAAGTGTTCTTGGGCTCTCTAAATTACATGCGCACATACTTTTGCCTTTTCTTTTTCTCTAGGCGGTAATTGCTTTGCTCTTAGCCTTTCTTTTTCTTTTTCGTGTTTATATCATTTGAACTTCTAGCTTGTGGCTGTATACCCTCTGTTAGAATATTGTTTGGTAAAGCTTGCAATGAGAGTGATGTTTAATGTTCAGTATTCTGAAATGACACCAAAAATTCAATTCACAAGACTCTCAAGTCTCGATTTTTTCTGTAAAAAACAGTGCTCCCAGCAGTGTTAACTTCAATTTACCACGGAAAATATGTTCCAGAGCCTAGGCACACCATCAATGATTCTGTTATGTAGCAAGTGAGGCACCCCAAGCAGCCACTGATCCAAACATCACTTGATGAACTGGACATTATCCTAACATGATCGAGAAGTTTAAGCTTCTAGAAGAAAAGAAATAATAGGATTTGGAGATGCATGTGCCTGCAGATTTCATCAGACTTCAGTTCTTGTTTATAACAATGCTAATTAGTCATGGAATGGATTTCTTAAATAGATTTTTTCCCATCTGAAATGCTGCACTGAAATCCACTATCTGGTAGCCATCAACCTCCAAGCACAGGATTACAAACTGATGTATGTGTTTTTTGATTGTTCAATCACCATGCATAGATGCCATCTTTATCCAGCTTGATTCTGAATTTTTAGCATCTAATTAGATGCATGAGGATTTGAACTAACCACTGAGCAAAGCAGCCGTACCCCTTCTTGAGTCGAAATAATCTAAGCAGAGAACTAAATAAGCAGTCATGTCCCAAACTTCACCAGTCTAGCCAAGCACATTTTAGGTTTTCCTAAGCTTTCGATGGCGCTATTAGTGCATTTTTCATCCCAATACCAGTTGGATACCACTGACTATGAAACCAATGTTGTTTTCTTTTAAAGTCCAGTGGTGACAAGGAATGGCCAACACAAACATGAAAAGAGTCGTGAAGAAAATCCCTATCAGCTGAATTGTGAAACGGCCAGTATAATCAGAAAGGACTGTGAAACAATATCCCGGAACTGTGCCGTAAGGTGCTATAAAGAATTGAGCCCTGGGGATCTTGAAAAGTTCTTCCAGTGCAGTCACTGTATTGGCCTTTGGAAGCCACCCAACAGCGCTGAAAATGTCCTCTTTTGGAACAAGTTCTGGCTATAGTATGCAATGTCAAGTAAGAACCAAGTGCTTGCTGTCCCCAACAATTGCAGTCCATGACGGTGAAGAAATTCCTTGGATAATAGCCCAAAAGAGTTGCTTTTATCAATCCCCTTCGCCTCTTCTACCTCCTCCTGAGCTTGCACCTCAATGCCTATGACTTTCGACATATCTTGACTGGCTTTCTCTGCATTCCTGGCTAACAAGGCTGTGTAAGGAGGAGTTTCAGGCATCTTCATGAGCCAATAATAGGTTTAAAGCAGCCGGCAATGCACCAAGCATTAAAACTATCCTCCAAGCACAATCCGATTCCGGCACAGTAGAGCCAATTGGATCAACAGAGAGGTTTGTATGCAGCACCATTTTTTTTGCAGAAACAGCCAATGCCACGAAACTGTTCAGTCAGTTCGATTCTCCGAGATTTTAGAAAATAAAACCAGACTTATTTGGTTTCCCGAAGAATTTAACGAGACTGTTCGCATCAAAACATGAAAGCTGACACTTCTAATATATATATGAAGAAAGAGAAAATAATTTAAATTCTCAAGAAATAAAAGGGATGCTTTTCTCTTTATTTGTATTTATCTCAAAATAAAAGTGAAAAAACAAATAAAAAAAGAAGTATTCGTTCAAAAAAAAATTATATATAAAAAAATGAAATATAAAAAATAAAAAGTGTAGACCAAATTTATGACACCTGGTTTCTGAAGCCTGACACGATAACCTGAATATTGTTGATGTCAAGCTCATGGCCATTTTTTTTTAGTCCGGAAACGGATGCCACAAATCTAGTCTGTCCAGGGCTCACATGTCATAACGCCACGGCCACACCCACATTGTTCCCGGGACAGAAAAAAAATCAACTATCCATGCTGTAAAAAATCAAAAACTATTATATATTTTGAGTATTTTTTTAAAAAAATTAAAATTAATTCATTTTATTTTTTAAATTAATATTTTTTTAATGTTTTCAATATTCTTATATTAAAAATAATTTTTTTAAAATAAAAAATATATAATTTTAATATATTTAAAAAAAAAAACAAATTAAAAAACAATCATTACAACCCGCACTGCCCCAACCCGATACCACCTTCTTAATTCAACCTGGGGCAGTAATTTGCCCTAAAACGCCAAGCCTTCCAGCTTTGTGTGCCTAAGGTTACAAGAATTCCGTTTTCATAGGAAATCAATCAGTTATCCAAAGTTCTCTAAAACCGCATACTGATACAAATTACACAAACATTAACCACAAGAATAAGAAACAATAATCAAATTGATAAATATCAAAAGATTCTGGGAGAAGATGCCTTCTATTATTCTAATAACCCTGACCTCCAACATGAACATGGATCATTGAAATATCAAGTTCAGAATACTATTCCCACACGAATGGCTTCATTTTCTCTTCAGCTTCTCCTTCATCCTATCAACTGCAGCCCTCAAAGTTCCTTCATCTTTGCAGAAGGTGAATCTCACCAAATTCTTTCCATCTTCCGGGTTCAAGTAAAATACACTTGTTGGAATTGCCACAACCCCGACTTCCTTGATCAGATACTCACAAAATGCAATATCGTTTTCCAGGCCGAAAGGGGTGTGATCAACAACAACAAAGTAAGTACCACTTGATGGAAATACTTTGAAACCAACAGCCTCCAACCCCTCAACCAATATTTCCTTCTTTGCCATATAATCCCTCTTTAGCTCAACATAGTAGGATTCTGGGGCTCTGAGAGCAACTGCAGCTGCCCACTGCATAGGAGTGGAGGTGGCGAAAGTAAGGAAAGAGTGTGCCTGTCGCACTCCCCATGTCAAGTGAGGAGGTGCTATTGCCCAGCCAATCTTCCAGCCTGTCAAGGAGAATGTCTTCCCTAGGGAATTCAAAGTCACAGTCCGTTCATACATTCCTGGAAGAGAGGCCATTGATATGTGATCCATTTCAAAAGCCAATTTATCATAAACTTCATCAGTGAAAACCAGCACATCATTCTCAATGCAAAGCGATGCGATAGTACCAAGCTCCTCCCTAGAAAACATCTTTCCAGTTGGATTATGTGGAGTGTTGATGAGAACTGCACGAGTATCCTGTGTGATTGCTGATTTAAGCTCATCTATGGGAACAGCAAAATCTGGTGGGCGCAATGTGATACATTTTATTTTTGCACCGGCCATTGATAATGTGGCTTCATATGAATCATAGAAAGGAGCAAAGAGGATTACTTCATCGCCAGGATTTATCAAGCCTAGCATAGTTGCAGCTATAGCTTCAGTGCACCCAGATGTAACAGTAATTTCTTTCTCAGGGTCCACCACAAGCCCGGTATCTTTCTTGAATTGCTCAGCAATGGCAGAGCTGAAATCTGGAACCCCATATCCACGAGCATATTGATTCTTCCCATCTTTAATAGCTTGGATGGCTGCTTCTTTGACAAACTCAGAACCATCAAAATTGGGAAAGCCTTGGCCCAGATTTACCGCTCCATGTTCGATAGCAAGTGAACTCATCTGTGTGAATATTGTGGTTTTGAACTTCTCCAGACGCTTTGCAACCTGCTAAGGAGGCCAAAATATTAGAAGGAAAACAGGGACTCCAAAAACAAAGATTCCGAGGCATGTCATTGATTAATTTGATATGGAAATATTCATCAAGACATGACAGAACGAAAGTATTGCTTCATATAGTGGATTGACTTAAGCTGAAGGAATCCATCGTGCTTGACCAAATATTCATGGGGTTAGAGAAAAATCAAGCAGTACATTTCATGCGATGAATTACCACTATACAAGTTGCGATCGAGTTTTCAAGGAAGCCCGGTGAACAACCAGAGTGTTTTCATTAGTTTAACCACAATACTAACTCTATTTCAGCTCCGACCAAAACAATTAACTCCAGCATATCACATTCAGGCTTACATTATAAACAACAAAACCAGAGACTCAAGACTTCTCACCAACTTTGCTTTGTGAATCAAGAGCACGACACATCTAATTGTCAAAGCTTTCCAACAATAGCAACCCACTAATTGCCCTAGCTAAAAAGTTCTCTTTTTTTATGCTCCTCAAACATTAACCATTACCCAGGCAAATCATTTGATTGGAAAATGAAGCTAAAAAAAATTTAACAAAATAATCCTCACAAAAATACAAAATTGGACAATGGATCGAACAGAATCACAAATGGTCTTGGTCCTGGTTCAGAGGAATTAAGCAAAACGACAACGAAAATAGAGTTGATCACAAAAAAAAGGAACAAAACCCATATGAAGAATAAGCTATGCGCGTACGAATTAGCTAAGAAAATATTAATAATAAAAAAAAAAAGAGGAATCGGATTACTTGTAACGGCTGTTGGGTCTTCTGGGTTGACTCATTTTGAGTGGAAACTGCATCTTTGAGGGAAGGAGAGGAGGCCATGAGAGAAGGGTAAGAAGAGATTCCTCTCCTTGTAGAGCTAATAGCGGCAATACTTTTGTCAGGTAGAAGCAATTGCTTTGAAAATGAAAAGGTGAAGAATGATGAGGGTTTAAAGCTCAGTGGCGTTAGCACCTTACAAGGCGTCCAGATACATCGACTCCGCATCACTACACAACATCAAAAACTCCAGTACCGTCAAAGGGGCTGCTACCTCTGACCAAGGATTTTTTGGGCAAGGTATTGTTACACCAAAAAAACACTAAGATGGAGTGTTTATTTACAAGTATAAGGTGGCTTAACCCATGCCATTACTGTCGCTTTGATGGTGCAGTATTTGGTCAAGAGACATGTCAAATCCCATCCATGCTTACTAAATACAAAATAATATTGTTCGGAATACTGCTGAATTATGCATGCATTTTCATGTCGATCGCAATGTTTTTCATAGTAACTAATTAAATCGATATAGCATCTTGCTATAAGTTTTAATGATAACCTATATCATTCACGAATGACTGCACGGTCCTTACTTATTTCCCAGATAGATGAATATCATGCTTGGTTTTAAATTTGGGCAAGGACGTGATTATATGAGAATGTGCTCTAACTATGTTTTGAAAAAAAATTTCAAGTTATTTATTTTCTTAAGTTTTTTTTTTTTGGATTGATTTGATAGGTTGATATTAAAAATAAATTTAAAAAATAAAAAATATTATTTTAATATATTTAAAAATAAAAAAACTTTAAAAAATAATTTTATAAATAATCTTTTTATTTTTAAAATTAGCAGCTTTGTGAAAGAAAAAACATCCGGGTTTACCTGAGCATAGAAGTCCAGGAACTCAGGAGGATTGCCTAAGGCTGTTAGGCCTCTGGAATCTGGGTGTAGCCCAATTAAGAATTATGTGGGCCTCCGTTAAAAGGCCAGCTTAGTTTAAGACTAGAGAGCCATCTTTGAAACATTTTGGGTCCAGTCTTTCTAACTTAGTAAATTATACTCCTGCTACCTCACTACTTAACGCCTAACGTAGAGTTGTCTTGTATTCTCACCTTTCCAGTTTGCAACTGATTAACTGCAAATTAATGTCCCTGTTTGGTCGTGCTCCTGCAGAAAATAAGGAACAGATTCCATGGTTCATGAAAAAATGATTCCATTTCTTGAAATCTTTAAAGGTATTCTTGAAGATTTTTTAAAACAATATCTTTTATTTAAAAAAACATTAAATTTAAATTTGTTTTAATTATTTTAATGCTTAAAAATTTTAAAAAAATATATTTTCAAACAATTTTTTTTAAAAAAAAAAAAGCATCCCATACTATAATCTCAATCATCTCTTAATAGTAGCTCATTTAGAATATTAAGGATTGGATTCAATTGTTTAAAAACTTAAAATTGAATTCAATTATCATCAAGTTTGGAAATCTTGAGATTGAATACAAATCCCACCACCAGCTGGGAATTGCTACAGTAATATGAACTTTATCACCCCATTAAACCATTAAAAAACTCTAAAAGGCGTGGGGAAAACACTGTAGCTTCCCCGCGCCTTTTAATTATACTTATATATAATTATTATTATTATTATTATATATTATAATTATATTATAATATATATTATGTTTCATTTTTTTTTCTTTCTGTATTTGTTTTGGTTTTTTATGCTTTTACGGGCTTCTTTCTTAGTTTTTTGACCTTTTAATTTTTTTTGTTTAATTTAGTTTGTTAATTGATCCTGAGTTTGACAGGTTAACCTGATTTGACGAGTTAACTAGATATTTTCTTTTTTTTGTTTTTTTTCTTTTTAATTAATTTTTTTTCATTTAGTTTAGTTTGTTAATATTAAATTTCTTTCTATTTAATTATCTGACATTCATGACACGTATTCCAAGCTTTACAGGTTAACCCAGTTAATTATAGGTTGACCCGTCAATTTTTTTTTCTATTTAGTTATTAAACTTTCATGACGCGAATCTAAGGTTTAACGGGTTATCCTGATTTGAAAGGTTAACCCAGTTAATTTAATTTTTTTTTTCTTCATTAGTTTTTTTTTTCATGTGTTTTTTTTTTCTTTTTAATTATCATACTTTTATGACACGACCTTGCAACCAGACCCACATTCAAGGCTCTTGGGTCTGGTGTTACAACCAAATTCACTTAAACTTGAGTCATATAAGTTTAATATTATTATAAATACTGCTATTAGGTCAAGCGCTGCAGCTAAACTAAAGGCTCTTGAGTATATCTTTGCAAAAAGACATAACACTCTTAGATCTTAGCATTTTTTGATATTTTTTATGTAAGAAAAAAAAATAACCCGTGACGTATGCCTTTGTTTTGTTTTCTTTTTTTTTTCTTTTCCTTTTTAAGCCTTTTACTGTGGACTCCACAATGCAGTCCATGGTCTGTTTTTTTTTTTTGTTTTTTTTTACATGTTTTTTTTAACGCGTGGGTTTTGCCACTGTACCAGCTTTGTTTTTTTTTTTATCGCTTTTATTTCTTCTGTTTTTTACATATAATGTATCACTGTGCACACAGTTAAACACTTGATATTTTTTTGTTTTTGTTTTCCTTTTTTTTTCGTTTTGCCCATGGGTTTTTTTTTTTGCTTTTAATGAATTTTTTTTGTTTAATTTAGTTTGTTAATGTGAAAAAAAAAATTAATTTAATTATCATATTGTCATTATACGGATCTCGGTTCTTTTTATATATTAAGCTGGTTGAAAACTTAGCTTTGTAGCTTCTTTAAAAAAAAAAAAAAAACACTATGGATTACTATAGTGTTTCCCTTACATGATTTTTGTTTGGTTGCAGTGTTTAGCTTTAGCTTTCCCCGTGTTTTTTCATTATAATAATTATTATATTGTATTATACTATATGACTGTTTTTTTCTTTTGTTTTTTCTTTTAAATTTTTTTTAATGAATTTTTTTTAGTTTGATTTAGTTTGTTAATGTTAATTTTTTTTATTTAGTTATCATATTTTCATGATACGAATATCGGGTTTGATGGGTTAACCTGATTTGACGAGTTATTTTTTTCATTTAGTTTAGTTTGTTAAAGTTAATTTTCTTTCTATTTAATTACCAGACTTTCATGACACGTATCCTGGGCTTGACGGGTAACTTGGTTTGATGGGTTAGCCCGGTTAATTCTGGGTAAACCCGTCATTTTTTTTTTCTATTTAGTTACAAACTTTCATTACGCAAATCTCAGGTTTTACGGGATAACCTGGTTTAAAGGGTTAACCCAATTAATTCAATTTCTTTTTCTTTTTCTTTTTCTTCGTTAGTTTTTTTCTTTTTGTTGATTTTTTTTCTTTGTTTTTTTTAATTAATCTATTTAATTATCACACATTTATAGCACGACTTTATAGCCAGACCCACATTCAATATTCTTGGGTCCGATGTTACAATCAGGCTTACTTAAACTTGGGTCATGCAAGTTTAATTTTATTATTAATATTATAAATATTACTTTTAGGTCAGGCGTTGCAGTCAAACCCAAGATTTTTTGGTATAACTTTACAAAAAAACCTAAGATTTTTAAATTTTTATTTATTTTAATATTTTTTATAGAAAAAAATGACCCGCAGCATCGCGCGTTTATCAAAGCTAGTAAGATATTTATTAGTTGTGTAGTGACTAAAAGATCAATTTGGCATTAAAGTCTTGTCGTGGCAGACTTGTAATAAAATAACGTTTGCCGGGATATTGATTTAAATGACAAGATGTCTTCCAAATCAAACGGATTCGAATTAGTTTTAAAGATCATATTTTTAGAAACAAATAGAAGAAATGAATGATGATCTTGTGTTCAATTTTCTCTATAATATCTAGTAAGCATCCCAGCAGTATGAAGAATGGATACCTCTTCCTCGCCTCACATGCTTCGGCCAATTGCTCTCTTTCAACATCTTGAAAAGCATCAACTTGATGCAAACTGGATATATAAACAAGAGCATTGCCTTAGTAGATAAATTTTGATGAGTAGCACCGTTAATAGGCTGTTTGTGAATTGTAATGGCGCCTGTCAACAAATCGTCTAAGGCTATTGCGGTGATAAGATTATTTATTTTTATATTTTTAAAATATTTTTTAAAAAATAAATTTTTTATTTTTATTTTTTGCTTCAATTAATATTTTTTTATGTTTTTATATCATTTTAATATGTTGATGTTAGAAATAATTTTTTAAAAACAAAAAATATTATTTTAATATATTTTAAAATAAAAAAAATATTTTAAAAAATAATTATTAGTGTAATTTTAAATACTAGTGACGCATTAAGAGAGGCTAATGGCATCCACCAACATCCCCTCGGTCCAGGACATTATTGGGGAACACTGTAAGAATGTGGAATTAAAGATTAAAGATGCTCCTGTGTGTCGGCCGGGGAACTCCATTTTGCTGTTTTATTTTTTTTATTCAGGCGCCTGTATGTGTTCTTCTAGTTTTGATTTTATATTAGTCTTTATTTTTTATATATTAATCCTCTACTTTTAAAATTGTTTTTGTTTAATTCTCTTCATTAAAGACAATGCCAAATCTTTCCATAATCTGTACCACATGGTTGGTACATGTAATGATCATAAATACACATGTCAACTTGTGCTAGGTCACGTGGTATGCCAATTTGAAGGATTTTATTCCCGTCTTCATGGAAATATGATTGCATAGAGAAAATCTTAAAAATAAAAAGTTGATATCAATACAAATATTAGCTTCAGATTTATTTATTTTTTAAATGAAGATTATACTCCGGTATTTTTTACCTATGTATCAAACGTAAGTATTTATACGTATTCTATCACATTTTGCATCGGTAATCAAAATACCAACAGCCAGGACTTCCATGTGTTTGGTTTTGGTAACGGGGGTACATAGTATTTATATAAGAATATTTTTGAATTAAAATGTATTTAAAAAATATTAAATGAAAAGCTAAAAAGTTATATAAAAAATGATGATAATTACGCGAGGTATAAAATAATAAATAAACCAAGTATAAACTAAATATTTAGGAAAAACTTATTTAAAAAAAACAACCCTAAAACTTATAGTTTGATCGTAGCTACAATGTCTAATATAGTAAAAATATTAGAAAAATCTACAAGTATGCTATTTATATAGTAAAAAATCATTTTTATTAATATATATACGGGATAGGTGGCTAGCGCTATATCGTAAGTTATTTAATTTTTTCATTGTAAAAAAAATATCAAGATGTTGTAAATATTTTTTTAAAAAATATGAAATTCTAGCCATTGACTTAAATGAGTTTAATAAACTATTTTAATTTAATAATATGGTTAAGAAATAAGATACTATTAACAAATAAAGCAGAAAAGGTAACAACAATTCAATACAGAAAATAGACTCTTGTCAATATTATGAAAATATATCTTTACATAATTCTTAAACACATCTTAATGATCATATTTACTAATAAATTAAAAATTAAATGAGGACGAGATAATTGCATGGAAAGAAAAATAAAAAAAATATGAATCTTAACTATTGACAAATAAAATGATGAATGATAAAATTAAAAAGAAAATAATTTAAAAAAACAAAAAAAAAAATTAACTTGGGCCTGTTGAAGCCAACACGCGAATGAATTCTTAAAAATACATCCTCCAAAATGAATCAAACATGATTTTTTTTTATCATATTTTTTTATCATTCAGCTTGTGCAAAAATCAAATCAAATTTATAACTTAAACATATGACCAAGGTAACCATGTGGAAAGCAGACTGAATAACATCATAAAGCTTGATTATCAAATTAATTTAATATTAAAAGGTAAAATAAAAAATAAAAACAAAATAATAATAATAAAAAAGATTTGAGTAAGACCTGGTGAATTCGCCACATTCATTACTCGAACATGATATGAGGATAATTATATAGAAGAAAATGTGAAAAAATAAATATCAATTTCTAATGAATCCAATGATTACATATTAAATTAAAAAAAAATAATTAAAGCTAACTCGATCTAATTTTTAAAACCCGGAACACGAATTATAAGGTTAGATTAAAATACTAAAAGCAAATATAAAAAAATAATAATCTCGAATTTTCATCAAACCAAAAAAAGTATGTGCTGAAAAATCAAGCCAACAAGATAAAAACAAAAAGGGAGGGATGAAAAAGAAAAATAATATCATGTGCTGAGGGTGATGTAAGACGTGGCTTCACTTGGTCTCTTGATCGAATCTCAAATGTTGTTTATTAGTCAAAAGGTCGGCCCGCAGTAAACAGTATGATAAAGACACGTTTATTAAAGAGATGCATCCACTGCTGGTGGTCACATCCATGGTCCTGTATGGACGGCCACTTGAGAAGGGTATCTTTACTATTTACACGAGTGGACACCTTACTTTTTAAAATATTTTCTATATTAAAATTATTAAAATAATATTTTATATCAATATATATAAAAAATTAAAATATAATAAAATTTATTACTATATAACCTATCAAAACAATTTAAAAATATAAAATAATATATTTTAAAACTAAAAAAATATTCTTTTTTAAATACAATTATACCATAAAGTTAAACATAAAAAAAAGATCAAAATGATAGACATTACCAATAATTACAGAAAAAATGATCTATCACGAATTTACGCGGAAAAAAGAAACATGATGTTGTGTCGTATTGATATTTATCCAGGTATTTTCACACTCTTTTAGAAAGCGAGAATAATCTTGTTCGGAATTTATGGTTGTTCTTTTTAATAAATATATTTTTTAAAAATTAAACTTATATTTTTATTCTTGTATAAATATAATAATATTTTAATTGTTACACCAATCAGACAAGCAGATAAAGGTTTGAAACTGAGGTTTTACAGTGGGAGAAGGGATGAAGTAGTCATTTTGCCATTAAATTACTAGAATAGCTCAAAGCAAGCTGCTCGTCAGCGTCCAGGGACCAATTGATGGTGATGAAAGAACAGGTTTTAAACATTCATAATCGAAGTCAAAGCACCATACAATTGGTCCAATCTTTAATTATAAGCAGATATTCAAAGGGATAGCCATTAAAATGAATGCAGCCCAGTTCTTCCTCTCTCTCTCTTTTTTATCATATAAATATTATATAGCATTTGTCAACTTTTGTTATTAATTAGGGCCACGAGATTCACCCGTATGTACCCAGTAAGAGATGAGATTCATTGTCTATCATAAGGACCGCGAGATTCCATTCTTTAAAATATTTTTTTTATGTGCAGTGGTGCTGAATGCTGACGCAGTACATGTTCTTATGTTCGTCGAGCCAATTAATTAATTTCCCTTGCCGGAGTTGGAAAACCTGACCATATCAATATGATCCGACCCTGACACAGAACATACCTCCATCTGTTAAGAAATTTAAGTTTTCTTGTAAGTTTGTTTTAAAATTTTCCTATCTTATCAGTTCAATCAATCAGATCTAATAATTATAATAATAAATTATGTTTTATTCGTTAATTATTTTTAACAAAATTTTCTTAATTTTATCTTCAATATTAAATTTGTTGAAGAATAAATTATATAATTTATTTTATAGAATTATTATTGTTTCAATAAATTTTTATTTTTAGATTGGTGATTAATTTTATTACCATATATTTTTATGACACAGTTAGGAATTAGGATCAATATAATATATCATTGTCTCAATAGCTTTTGTTAAAAAAATAATCATCTTGAAATTTTATTAAAAATTAAATGATATTTTTACTAATTATCAAGATTACATTTCAATTCATGAAATTAAATAATTTAATTCCGGTTAATTTTTATATAATTTAATTTAAAATTCAAGTTAATCAAATAATTATTATTTTCAAAATTAACACATTAAATAAATTTAAATAAAACAGTTAATTTTTTTTTTATAGCTTTTCCTCAATACTCTTTCAAATTCAATTTCGCTGAGAAGGGACAACCAGGAGCCTAGGCAAAAAAAGAAACCGAAAATCGAGGAGCAAAAGAGCAAATAACAATAAGAAAAAAGAAAGAAATTTACAAATCAGGTTCAGAAGGAGAGGTCCAAATAGAGGCTGATAGTAAACGTCTAGATTTCCAACCAAGGACGAGCCTGTTGCTAGCCAATTCCTCCACCCTGTACCCATCATTAAAAACTCCCAGCAAAAGCTTTGCTTGACAATGATTGGCAAAGCTTACTTTAACTGGCTGAAACCCCCCCGCAGCCAACCACTCCCCCCATGGGCAAACCTCTTCTCCACGTGCCCTGTAGATCCGAGCCAATGACCCGGAAATCCTGGGCCCCAAAATCACTCTTTCAACTAAAGCCCGAGCCCGACCCTGCATCGGAAAACCCGCCTCCATCGAATCATAAAAGGCAGAGTAGTGGTGCAATGAGTCCATGAACCGACCCACAAACCCTCCATCCCCAATGGGCCCCACCTCCTCCTCCACCATGGTTATTAATCTCGGGTTCAATGTCTTGGCTCCGGATAAAAACGAAGCAACAGAATCGGGTTCCCGGTAACTAAAATGAGGAAGGTGTAACATACAATTCATAACCAATGCCTCCCCTCTAGCTGACTTCAAAGCAGATGGTCTAAATGTTTCATCGGAGTCTAACCTGCACTGATGGAAAGAAAAGGGTTGACCGATTGATGCAGCAAAGGCCACTAAACGACGTCCCGTTTCTTGGACGGTCCCTATAGACCTCCGACTACTGCCACCCCTTGACAAAGCTGTGATCCTAAGGTGTGGGGTTGGTGGGCCATTCTTCCTGGAAACTAAAGCTTGCATTAAAGAAGCCCATTGGATCCCTTCCATGATATCATAATCCACGATATGAATCCTCCTATCATCAGCTACAGCTTCCAAAATTGCCTGATTGGCAGTGAAATGACCAAACTTGACATAGGGCGACATGTCTTGCAATAGCTGAAAGGCTGCAAGAGCATCATTTTGATGGTGATGTTGTTGAGGATCGTCGCGATGGTGGTGATGATAAGGCCCATTGTTGGTTACCGAATGATGTTTATTACTGTGAATACCACCAGTGCCTTCTAGTAAACCTTGCAAGGCATCAGTGAAATAAGCAGCTAATCTTTCCATGTTGGTTCCATCATTTGGGGACACCAACTCCTTGAGCCGAACCAATATCACCCGAGCCAGATCACCGCTCTTGTTTAGACCAGTAAGTGCCTCAGCCGCAGCTACCAATAGATGAACTAACCGCAAGCCCTTGAAATCGTTGCTGCAGCTTGTTTCTTCATCGACGAACACAGTGTCGCTTGTGGAGTTACTCGTGTCTGGTGTCAAGCGACTACTTTGATTCATTAATGCCCCATCATCCATCATGGAATCGATGAGGTCTTGAAAGTCATCGTGGGGGCCAGATAAGGCCTCCCAGTCGACCATTGGAGACCAGTCGTTCCAATTGCAGCCATGGTAATGGTCATTTTCGGTGGAAATGGTGGTGGCTGTGGTGGTTGTGCTGCTATAGCCGGAAAAGTCAAGCTCAAATTTGGTTCCATCTATAGCCATGGCCATGGTTGAGCTGAACTTACGAGTTATTGTGTATCAACTATCAACTTAGGGTGTTAATTTTAAAAGGGGTTTTGGATAGGAGAAAGAGCTGAAACAAGAGACAGTGAGGGTTGTCTTTAAAGCTTTAATTAAGATTATCGGCCATGCTTGGGCTGTTGATTCTATGCTAGTTTGGTCTTATATACACATTTCTGGGGTCTTATCAGGCAGTACTGTTCAATAATGAAAGTGGAACTTTGCACTGATGCCCTTGCATTATACGATATTCATCCTTAATGGCTCGATGGATTTTCTTTTTTCTTTTTATTTTGCAACAACACTAATTAATTGTTCCTACGAGGCACTCCCGATTAGTTGCGTCTCGAAATATGATGATATCATGACTTTCATACGAGTAAATTAACTAGGACTTATTTATTTATTTTGACAGCCTAGAATCATTTCTTGGGCGAAAACTTTTGCTACGCACTAGGAAGAAAATAAAAAACATTTATTTGAAGTTTACTTTCAGAGGGTGACTAACAATTTTTTTACAGTGTATTTTTACTAATAATTATAAATTTTTAAGAAGATAAGCATTTTCCTGTAAAGGAGTGCACGTCTAATCTTAGTCAGACTTAGCGGCTTCGCAGTATGCCAAGTCTTGAAAACACTAAATTAACATAATTGGATTTGATAATATACCAAGTTTCAGGCACAATGACAATAGCTAGATCCAAGAAATGATTAGTTTTAATATTATAGATTTTTATATAAAATTATATGAAAACTATTTCTCAACAAATAAGTTTGATTTAATTAAATAAGTTCATATTTTACTAAGACTTTTAAATGTGTTAAAGTTTTTTTATGACTAGCCATAAAACTATCTTTTAACTAAATAAAATGAATTGAATATAATTTATAATGTAACTCAAAATATCACAAATATAAAATTATACTTAATCCTTCATCCTCTTTTGTTTCACAAAAAAAAAAACTCATTAGCTATAAATACACCATAAAACCTTCAAAATAAAGGTTTATGACTTCTTATATTTTAAAATAAAAATACTTAGATTTCATAGCATTAATAAATTTAAAACTCAAAAGCAATATCTTTATTCCTAGAGTTTAAAGTCTTTTAAAAGTGATTTAATTATTTTTTATAAAGATACTAACTTTATTATCGGAGGATCTTTGAATCCCCTCGATTTGAACTATTTTTGCATGTATTTAAAATTTTTATTGTAAGCCTCGAGTTTTTTAGATGAAAAAAAAATTCAATGACATAAACATATTGATTAATCATTATCTTAGACATTAAATAATCTTTTATTTATATATCTTGAATTTTGATACATTGTCGTAACAATTTTTTTTTTTTTTTTTGCATGGACCTTAACAAGTGGGCTCTAGAGTTATTTTCTAGGTTATCATCATTTTCTTTTTTCTTACCTTTAAAATGTTTTAAATTTGAAAAAACTTCAATTTTGTACCAATATTATCTGGACTAGATAACAGATAAGCACAACCTTATTTTTAAGTTGCTCGAGGCAACGATCTCTAATCGCATTCAAAACCAAGCAACTTGTCCAAACAAATGGGACAGGCACCGATGAAAACTAATCTCCTAATTTTAGCTGTCCTAGCAAGTTGTTGTAAACTGTAATAAATGGACAGACGGTTAAAAGTGAGATGAATGAAGAAAATCACGTAAGCATATTAATAATGGAACAAATGAGGGGTATGAGAGCAAACTCTCCGCTCTTAGCGGCCTACCCTCGGCTCAAATGACAGAGACTGACCCGTATGTTCTGAGCGTAGAAATCATCAAAATGAAAGCTCAGGTTTTAACCTCATATACATACACGTAATCCAGGCCCCAGAGTGGCAGTTATGATTCAGTTTGCCCTAAAGACACTTCGAGTTTGACGAGGCACTCTTCTGGGACCACGTCATCATTTTGCCATGTCATTATTTGCCGGCTCAACCCGTTATGTTCATCACTCCCTCAAGTTTGGTTTATTTGCCATAAGAAAGAAACTAAACCATCTGGTGTTTTTAGTGTAGTTAAAAATAGCGTGCATTCTCTTGTAATTTACTGTATATTGTAGTTTTTTTTTTTTTTTGGTTTCTTTTTTATCCTCGAGTTGCAAAATTAGTGGTCATTTGCTTGTATAATCTGTTAAAGAAAGATGAGATTAAAAGACTTGAGATTAAAGTAAAAAAAAAAATATAGGAAAAATGGGCGGTGTTTTGAAAGTTAGCGTGAAAAGTTGAGTTTGGTTTTTGTACTTTCTAATTAAAACTTTTTAATTCATTTTAGTTTTGATAATTCATTTTGATCCACCATTTTATTTTTTTATTTTACAATTTCTAAATTAAAAAAAAATTCCCGGGTTTATTGGGTTAACATATTGAGTTTTATAACTACGATATTAAGTTGGTGTTTTATTCGTTAATTATTTTTAACAATTTTTTCTTGATTTTATCATTCAATATTAAATTTATTGGGGAATAAATGACTTTTTTTTTTTTGCTTTTTAGAGAGCTATCACTAACTCAAAAAAGTTTTTATTTCTAGGCTGATGCTCAATTTCATTATCATATATTTTTATCATATTTTTATATAAAAAAAATTAGTAAACTCAATAATGGAGTTTGTGACACGGTTTGTTACTGGACTAAGATTGATCCAATATATCATTTTCCCAATGGTTTTTGTTAAAAAATTTATTATCTTGAAATTTCATCAAAAAATAAACTATATTTTTATCAATTATTAAAATCATATTTGAATCTATGAAATCAATCAATTTAATTCAGGTTAACTTCTGCTCAATTTAATTTGAAATTTAAGTTAGATAAATAGTTAAATTATAAAATTTCAAAATTAATTAATTAAATCAAGTTGAATAAAACAGTTAAACACTTCTTCACTCCTTAATATCTTCTTATATTTTAAAAAATTTGTCTAACCTCAAGAACATGATACTAATTCAATAAACCAATATGTGTGTGAATATAAGGACCAATATCTTCTCCTATCTCATCATTATGCATGATGCTGTACTTGCTAATTATGCTCGATCATATAAAAAATATTATTTTTTTAATTTTAAATTATTTTTTTAAAAAATATTTTTTATTATTTTTATGTTTCTGATATAAAAAATAAAAATTTTAAAATTTTAAAATATTATTTTAATATAAAAAATATTAAAAAAATGAACTATTATCATAATATGAAACGGAATCATAATAAAAGCTTGAAAACTCTTTAAGATGATCAAGGGATGTTATCAGCGCCGGAAAAAACCAATTAGTCTATATCCGAGGCTAACGATAAAAAGGTATATTAATGCCTTAACTTCACAGCTTGGTTTCGTGTATTTCGGCACTATATATTTATATATATATATCGATTATGGCCCTGAACAGTGACATCTCCAGGGCTAGCATTGTTTCAGTTATTATTTTATCTCTTCTTCTCCATTTTTTTTTTTAATCTTTTTCACTGACAACCTGCCGTCCTCAATATTGTTGAACAGGTAAAGCTTCTGGTGAAGGTTGACAAAAGTTTTGCATGTCATCGAAAAATAATGTAAATTTGGATTATAAAATAGTAAAATTACAAGTAAACTTTCTTAATTGACTATGTATTAATAATTCTAGTCAAATAATAAATAGTAGCATAATATAATAAATAAAACCAAAGTAAACTAAACAATAAAAAAATTCAAATATCTTAAAATATATATATATAAAATAAACATACAAGGGTAAAGGGTAACCTATCGACAGGTTTATTGAAAACTCAGAATTGATTGAACACTTATTCATATAAAATCAAGAAAACAATTCATCTTATTCTTCTTATAAACTCAGTTTTATTTTATTGATTTTGAAAGAATCAAGTTCAATTTTACTATCTTTTAAGTTTTGTAGTTATATACGTGTGTGCAGCAATAATTAAGATCTGCGGGAGGTTCATATTTGTATTTGCGTTAAAGTTATGAGGCATGTATAGGCAAAACATAAGCCAGAAGCACTTCGCTTTGGAGTCTAGCAAACTAACCCTACATACCTTTCCTTCTTCTTGAGATACAAAGAAACATTTGCACTTCATCATAACTTTAACCATCTAGCTGCATTTGCAGAACTTAACAGCTCCAAATAACAGTTGATCAATCGCACCTATATATATATATATATATATATATATATATATTATCCATACAGGTTCTTCGAGCCGAACAACACTCTCTCTGTAATTGTCTAATAAGCTTCCACGTGGAGGGATAGTTTCGAGTCTTCCTGTCTCTTTACTAGGGGGCTCAAGCAGGTTTTATGGTGTTCATTAGAGACGTCATGCCATTAATCAAAAGTTCTAGTAAAAGAGGAAAAATAAAGAAAAGAAGAACGCATAATTTAAATCAGGAGGAGTAAGAGTGGAGAACAATGATAGAGTAGTAGAAAACTCGAGAGAAGGCTGTGATGGCGACATAATTGTCTTATTAAAAGAGAATCGACCCATATTCTATGTCTAATTTGATTTTTAAGAAATATCAGCTTTTGCGGGGTACCGTAGGCATCGGCGGGGGAGTTTTCTATGGCTTTAAGAGAGTGACTTTATTGCTAAAATACTTGCAAATTGGAAGATTTTAATTATAGATTGGAGACCAGACGGGTTAAGGTTGTTTGTTGATAGGTAATTTTTCTTCTTCAAAGTTTAGGGCATACGGCTGATCGCATAATAATTTGGTCCAAATCCAAAAAAGTTGCTGTTAGAGGAAATGTTGGTCAATTTAATTGGTTAGGCCAATTATTGAAGGAGTGTACAGTGTCATAAGCTAAAAAACAGTTGTCATCAGGCTGACGTGTGCATTCACAGGCCAAACTTGATTTTTATTTATGTACTAAATTTGTTTTTTTTTTATATATATTAAAACTAGCCAAAATAATTTATATATATATATATATATTTTTTTGAAATTCAGGCTAAATTTCCTTGTGATCAAGTTCATGATGCATGCAAAATATAAAAATTATTTTTTTGATATTCTTAAAAAAAAATGTAAAATCATGTAAATTAATTTCATTCATATTTTTTTATATTAAAAATGCAAACAAACTTGGACACATGTAGTTTAAATCATGATTGTATTTTTGTTTTTTAAAGAAGGATTTTTTTGTTGTTTTTATATTTATTTTTTTACAAAAAAATTGATTTTTTTAATATACAAAATGCTTTAAATATGAAAATTTAAAAAAATAACATGGAGAACCCAAAATTATTGCATTATGGTTCTTCAAAACTTGAAAATAATTAGAATTAAATTATGTCGTGTTCGGGAAAACACAAAAAAGAAAAAGAAAAAAATAACAGAGGTTGTGAAAAATAGGTTAGGATATTTTTTCCGAATACACCATTAGTTAAAAAACACATACTTGTAATTTACCAAATATGCTATTAGCTAAAAATATATTTTTTCTTCCATAAATTTTATTCTTACCAAAATGATCTTAAACCTTAAAAGGTTCTGCCCAGCCACATGGAGTGGGCTTTATGGCCACCAAGACCCATGCTAAGACCTAAGCTCAAACCAAATTAAATACGCAAATCTTTCATATCAGCCCAAACTTCCTATTTTAAACCGAACAGGCCCGAACCATAAACAAATACTAAATGGCTTCTTTTGTTTTTGGAAGATCAAAATGAAGAAACAAAGAATTTGCCTCCAGACCCGATATAGCCACACACACGCACGCCATATCATCTTAGCACGAGTAAAAGCAGAAACCAAGAATATCCACCATCTAAACCACGACTCCTCTTCATAAGCATGCTAGTCTAAGAAAAAAAAAAAAAAGCAAACTAGACGCCATATCATCTTAGCACGAGTAAAAGTCTTAGAATTTGACTGATGAAATATGACATTGAACTTAAATTAATTACTTTATCAGTCTTGAAATAATAACACCTCTAAAAGGTTCATAAAATTGAACAAGTACTTTATATCGATCCCACTATATTAGTATCAAATAGAAATTCAAAATCATCAATCTAAATCCGCTCATCGTGTACATCTAGTACCAAGAAAGGGAAACAAGATACACATGCAGTTTCCTTGCTGTTATGGCTGGCAAGTTGCTGGTGTATGTCGAGCACCAAACTTAGACTTGGTTTCGGTTGATATCAACCAGTACTTGCTAGTTTTTCCTTTTGGTTTTAATGGTCAAAATGCCCCCCTACAAATTATTGTGTACCGAAATGAGATCACGTGTACCCAATGAAGGAAATCAGACTCCCTAGGTGATTTCCATCGTAGCATTCGTAATGATATGAAGATAATGACTTACAAAAAGAAAATCATTGACATAATAGGCACGAAAACACATGAGCATGAGATATATAAAAACAAATCAATCTCCTCAATCATAGAGTATGGTCATCATCCACAAGACAGAGATTAATGATTTTTAGGAAATCTCCATCATAACATGCATGCCATAACAGTTTTTATGCATGTGCAATTCTGAATTGTCTGAGCATACAAAGAAGAGATATAAAAAGCTTTTCTTTCTCCAGATTCATCACTGGGCCGTTTTAGCTCACCCTAGAAGGATAATGAACATATTAATTAATGCAGTGCTCACCCTTTATTCATCAAATCTTTTGTCTGAACCAGGCAGGCAAAACAAAGGTAGTCGATGACACCTAAAGACTTGGTGGCACAGTCAGAATGTGATCTTTCTCCTATGAAGTGAAACAGTGCCTTTTGCCACTATCCATGTCAACAGTAAAAGCCGAATTTGCAGCACAAAACCGTTTTAAATCATTGCAAAGTTCTTGGTTAGAGATAGTTAAGCACATGCTGAGTTATTGACATCGCTATCTTTCAAAAGATCAGACAAGTAGAAAAAAGGCTTGTGCGTATTACTAGTCTCTATGGAGCAAGAATTCAAGAAATAAAAGAATCACATCATAAATTTGCAATTAAGGAAGTAGAGATAATTCAACTCAATTAATCAACCCTGCATCTTTATTCAAATGAAAATTCTACATCGTATCCAAAGAAAGCAAAAAATAGGAACCTGAAAAAAGAAATATGATAAAACTCACTTTGCCAAGTAAATTCAGATGAGTTGTAGACAGTTAGACATTCTGACTGCCATTAAATGGTCCTCCCTTTTGGTTTAGAGAAACATGGATGGCCCTGGCTGCTGCTACAGCGGAGTCTCCTCTCCTAACAATTTTCTCCAGCCCTTCAACTTTCTCAGACAGCAACCCAACATTCGAGTTTGTCGATTGAACCAATTTGTTTGCAGTTTCTAGGGAAGTGCATAACTGAAATAATAGCCAGAAAAAAGAAAAGAAAAAAGAAAATCTTATTTTAATCCTGTAATATTTAATGGTACCAAACCATTCAAATTCTATTAAATAATAAACTGCGCTAGAAATCACTCAAAATATATCCTTAATTAATATACGATCAGCTTTCGAACCTTAAGAGTAAGAGCAGTCCATGAGTGATCAGTTCCGTCAAGTGCTTGATTCAAACGGTCATACTCTTCCTGTACAAAAAAATAAAAATAAAAATGTTAATAAATTAATTGTAGTAACCCTAGCATCCGTGTTCTCTGTATGGGAATTGAAGAGAGAGAAGAACCTGGAAGAGTTTGGTGAGGTCTAAGGATTGAAGGCTGTTATTTTTGGAATCAGAAACTGATGATGGAGGAGACAACCGATCAGCTGCAGCTGCTGCGGTGACAACATCCTTTTCTTCTTCCTCCTTTTCTGCAAGATCGCTTAATAAATCTCCTATGCATAGCAGTGGCCCTCCTACTCCTTTCATCTCTCCGATCCAACGCTCTCTCTCTCTCTCTCTGGATTCCTTTTCTTTTCTTTTCCTTTTCATCCCCTGAGTTTTTCGGTTTTATACATTTTACCTCATAAGAATCACGCCGTTTCAACTTTACCCACAGACTTTACTTATTTCGAAAAACCGGGTAATATGTGAGCCGGGTAATTGAAGCGGGTGGACCGGTTTTCACTTAAACCACGGAGACGAGTGCAGCACATACTTGATACTGCACAGAAAGAAGCAGGGCCCTCTAACCCTATTTTCTCACAGATTCATCATCTTCTGGAACGGTGAAATCTTATCAGGTAGTTTTGGAATTTTTTTTTATTTTTATGGGTATCCGTTAATTTTTAAAAAATCTATTTTCTTCTCTTTTATGTCTTTATTGGAATTTGATAGCTTGTAGGGTTTATCACATCATCCCCATGATTTCTTCATTTTAATCAAATCAATTTTCTCAACAGAGGGAAGAACAATGGCAGCAGGGCAAGATAATGTTAAGAACCTTGAGGATTGCTCGGTTGCCAAGTTAGTTTCATCTTCATTTTTACTTTCGATTTGTAAATGTTTCTTTTATCGTTGCTTTTATGAAATTGAAGACTTGAAAAGATTTTGATTTTCTGGGCTGATCGCTTTGGTTTCAGTTACTTGAAAGTTTCCCTTAAGTTAGTGAGTTATACTCTCATGTGACTGCTGCGAGGAGTTTGCGAATGTGCATTTCCTTTTGATTTAGGCACAGTTTGATCTTTATTAGAAGGGAGAAAACTGACGATTGGACATTTGTTTGTCACACTGCTATCCTAGCCATATCTAGTATTGCACTCATGAACAGATTTGTGTCTGGTTTCTGATTTGGTCTTGGTCTTTGACTTCGATTGAGAACACCAAGTTTTATGTCTTAGTTTCATTCTAGAAGGCCATGTCCCTCAAACAACACTAACACATGAAAAATATTTATGCAAATAATATGTGCGCGTAAATTTTCTTCTTCTTCTTTGTTCATTTACCTGTTGTTCCGAACAAAACTATGATGATAACTACTGAATGATCTATATCTGCAGCGCACTAGGTACATGGGTTTTCTCAGTTGCAGGAGCTTTGCTTGCGATTCCAGTTGGGATAAAACGAAAATCATTTGGACCCCTTGTGTTCTTTGGTACAACAGGTACAATGCTTGATATTATAATGGGGATTACTCAATGTGAAAGAGAACACGCAGAACGCAAGGCAAAGCTACTAAAAGCCCAGAATTCTGCTGGGGATGCATCATTTACAGTAACAGGATCTGAGTCTTGATCTCGAGCTCACACAGTCGTGTACCTGATGGTTCAACTTGCTTGCCATCAGAACCTAATGCTCACACAGACGGTGAATTGGCTTCTCCTTTTTGTTACTTTGTGGTGATTCTGTATTCTGCTTCTTACAGTCCTGTTTTTCACTTTAAAATAGTTGATAATGATGTAACTTCATATTTTGATCAGCCAAGAAGACTTCATTTTTTATAAAAAGAAGGTTTTTCAAGAAGCCTTTTCATTGCTCTAAAAAAGAATTCATTGGTTTCTTTGTTTATGAGAATGGTTTGTGAAGGTGAAACCTTTCGAAGTCATTTGGGCACATCTGACTCATTGTTGTCAAAGTCTTGATTAGTAAAATCAATGATTTTATGAGTTAACATGTATCTAACATGCAAAATTAAACTAAAAACTCGAAAACCAAAATCGGGCTTGTCATGTGCAAAATCAATAAAATTGATAAACTTGGTTTGATTTTACGAGTTTACTAAATTTATATAAAAATAAAGTCAGGTTCGAATTTGGTCTTAAAATGTCTAGTGACTAATTTTGCAAGATCGGATGTATCTCTCAAGCCATATATCGAATTGAGCTGAAATTTCATAGGGAAATATTAAACACATGAAAATATATTGTGGTAAATCTTCAGGTTAAATAGAGTTCGGGAACATGTTATTTAAAATGGTCGAAGTTACTAGACAAATCTTGTTAAATCTTTCAAACTAGACCTTCGTGTATTGTTTGAGACATATATGAAGCTCCAGGTGGAATTTTATTGCGATTCAAGTTGGGCTAAAAACTAGACATTTCAAGCTTTCTAACTATATATAGTAGGCCTAATAATTTATCTAGACGAGAAAGAACTACATGTTTGAAATCAGGAATAAAATCTGTTAAGAACATGTGAAAATTAAAGATTTAGGCTATATTGAGGAATTTTAGCATAAAAACTTTGTTTTTATTATCCTATTTTATTTATTTATTTAATGTTGAATAATTATATTAAGTTTAGGTTTCATATTATCTATCTCATTTTATTTAAATAACTTATTAATTATAACGTTCTTGACTTTTTTTAATCATATTTTAATGTAATTTAATTTCTTGGCTGAAATTCTCAATATTGGATGAATAAAAAATTCTTGTAAGAAAAAGCTTTTTTCAGAATTAATGAATCATTACCACACTTGAAAATTATGTTATAGCCCATTAAAGATTCTTGTAGAACTATAAAATTTCCAAAACAAACTGTCATATCTTTATAAGAAAATGATCCTTGTCAAATAGGAAGTCCACAAGTCAAAAGAATGTAAATAACAAAATTCATACAACTTGTTTTGACCTGTATCGCAAGGCCTCTCTGAACTTTGATTGACCTGAAATTTTACCCCAACATAGAAAAATATTCTAGGAAACTCTAGGTACATTTTCAACACGATTCAATAGTTGGATTGAGAATTATGATTGTTGCTGTAAAATTAGACGGTAGGTACAATTACGCTATAATCTTGATTTATTTGTTTAACCCTTTCTTGGATTGTATGAGTGTCATATCATGGATTGCTTCAACCATTGCCTCTATCATAGGGTATTTAGAGAAACATAACAATAGACTTCATTGAAGGCTTGCCAAGTTCATGGGAAAAGGATGTTATATTAGTCATTGTTGTCAAGTTCACTAAATATGAACATTTCTTTGTTATAGCTCATCCTTTTATTGCTCAAGAAATTGCTCAATTATTCTTAGATCATGTTTATAAGTTCTATAGGTTATCTGTAATCATTTTTAATCACACCAACAAAATTCCAGTAGTTTATTTTGAAAGGGGTTGTTCAAGCTATTTGGAGTTCAACTACTATTTAGTCTATCTTATTATCCTCGAACAGATGGATAGACTAAAAGAGTTAATCCATGTTTAGAAACACATCTCAGTGTATGACAATGCATAGTTCAAGAAAGTGACATGATTGGTTGTTTCAGGCTTAATGATGGTATAATTTTAGTTACCATTCAGCTATTAAAATGACTCTATTTCTGGCACTTTATGGTTGTCCTACTTGCAGAGAATTAGATCCACATGAAACTACCTCAGTAGCAGCAATTGAGGAAGTGGTTCAACAAAGGGCAGGCTTGGATCAATGGTTACAATTGCAATTATAAAGGGAACAGAATAGAATGAAATAAATGGTTGATGAAGGCATAACTGAGAGAGAATTCCAAGTGGAAGATTTGGTATATGTGAAGTCCCGGCCTTATAAACAATTGAATACAGCACTCAATAAGAATATCAAGTTAAATCCTTGTTTTTATGGACCTTGTAAAACAATACAAAGGGTGGGGAGGTGGCTTATAAGCTGCAATTACCAGAAAGGGCTTCCATTCACACTGTTTTTCTTTCATAATTGCTCAAGTGAAAGGTGGGAAATAATGCAGTCACTTCAGTACTTTCATTGGAAAATGATGGAGGCAGAGTCAGGGTCAAGCTTGTAGCAATCTTTGATAGAAAGCTAATGAAAAAGGGCAATCATGCAGTGGCAATGGTACTTATATTGTGGTTAAATCTATTAAAAGAAGATGCCCCTCGGGAAGAGCAAGAGAAGTTTTTTAAGCAATTTCCAGAATTCAATGTCGATTCTTGAGGACAAGAATCGTTTAAAGAAATAACTATTGTTATGAGCCAGAAGTTTAATTAAGGATTAGCAGCTGCAAGTGAGGAATTATGGTAGAAATAACATGTAAAGAATCTAACAGATGCGAGTTAGTTAGTTACCATGGTAGTTAAGGGATAAAAAGGGCATGTGATGGAAGTTAATTAGACAAATGTTAGTTGAAGCTATTAAGAGTTAGTTGGAGTAGTTCGTAGGTTACATTCATTATACATAAGCTATTGTCTTAGAGACGTGGAAAGCAAGCAATAATAATTGAAGTTTTGCAGAGAATTTGTTATTCTCTCTCAAATTCTTTCTTACTTTCCCAATATCTAAGCAAGATCCTTGGCACGGAATAATCAATCGATTGTTTTCCTCGTCTTCATTATTGTTGTGTACATAAAGATTTTTGGCATGCACTGGAGTTCATTTAGGGCTTCTGAAAGGGTATTTTCATTTTTTGATCTTTTCAGGGAAAATAACATATTTGTTTCTAAACTATCATATCTGCTCTAATGGAGTCCCTCGCCCACCAATTTTGATCAGTCCATACCCCTGTCATCATCAATAGCTAAATAAATGAACTAGTTATAGGGTCATTATTTATAGCACAGAGATTCGATATAAACTTGTTTTTCACCGATCACCACCAAGATTTTTTGCAACTCGAAATTTGAATGGAAGAATGACCTTATGCCTCATGGCTTAATCATGTGCGTGTTTAAGGAATGGTTAGCCATAGATCACATCAACAAGTTAGTTAATTTATAGAAATCTAGATAGGTCGGAAACTCAATTTGATCCAGTTGAGTATTTGTGATAAGCTTGAAAGGAATTCATCATTCCCCTTTCTTTTATTCGTCAAAGACAGGTATGAACATTCTTGACTCACAAAAATAGTTAGGACAGTCAAGATTGCTGCTTCTACTCATTACCCACATGAGATTTTGCATTTCCCAAAAGCAAAATTACATATAGGATTCAAATGAAACTGCCATACATATTAACAGCATGTTTGAAAGCCAAAAGGGCCATTTTATTCACAAGAAAAAATATTGTCATATCCCAGTCCAACATACTGCATTTTGTTATTATAAAAGCTAAGAACCAGCTACCCAAGATAAAAGGTAATGGGATGCATTGGTCCACATTACAATAACTGAGAAGAAAGTAAGAGATCGGCTCCAAAGCACCAGACATGAGCCACAAAATTATGCCCGATGGAACTGGCCTACAAAAACAAGGGCCAATTCCGCTATGAAGCAGCTTTAGTTAAAAACAGCCACCTTAGCTAAACTCCCACAGCACGGAGCCCGCTATTATCTACACCTTCTACTATATGCCTTAGCATCGAAGGTTTTTTTAAAAACACATTAAATATCAGTTATTCTTAAAAAACCACGGATTTTCCTTTTTTAAGAAAAAAAAAATCTAAAACTATACACTAGAGTTCTTATCTACAGAAGAGCTCTTGTGATCCCTTATAAAGCTCAGCTACCTTCAATTCTGTAGGTTCATTGAGTTGAGAAACTTTATCCAACACTCAAATTGCCAGCTCATGTGATGCAGTTTAGGTAAAATATGAGCTCATGAATAGACGCACCCCAATATCAGGGGGGCCGTCATCCCCGCCAATTGCATGAAGGGCGACAGGGATTGTTGAGAGAAGACGCACTGTGAGAGGGAAAACCAAAGGATCAATTTCAGATTTCAAAATGGCATGGGAATGCTGGCTTGCACTACATCCCTTGGTACTCTTCATGTCAGGTTCCAAGTTATGATCGTAAGGATTTATGACCCATGCAACCTCACCAAGCGCCTTGTAATACCCCGAGCCTGCTCTCCTAACTGAGCGTTTGGAGGTGCATATACTTAGCACCAGTGTCGATGTGGCTTCAAGCCATTCCACTGTCAGGCCTTCAACTTCATCATAATATATACGCCGTTCAATCTGAATGCATGTGTGGTTGCATATGAGACCGTTTTGCAATCTAGCAAGAACTATGGATAATATATAGGTATAGATATACTCACAGCTAGTTTGTTGATATAAATGGACATAAACCTTGGACCAAGACCCAAAACTCTGGCATCAGACAATAAAACCTGCAGGGTAGAAAGGGAGCAAATGGATTCCCGATCATACATATAAACAAACATGCTATAATCAAGTGAACCTGGAGCACATATTAACCATTATATGGCCAATCACCAAAAAAAAACTACCTCAACCTAAATTTTTTTTCATCAATTTTATTGTCCTATTCAGCGTTATGCATGAAGCTTGAACAAATTGGACGATTTAAAGAAACAGAATGCTAAAGCACATATTAAAGGATGGTAAGGCACTGAACATTAAGAGGTCCCAGTGGAGAAAACATACCTCCTTCCTCTTCACCGAAACCCACATGTACAGCTTATCACAGGCATCCTTGACATGCCTGCTAGCCAGCTTTCTCTCATTACAATAAGCTGCAACATGTGAAAGTAACTCTGGGCAAGGAATTCTATGCTTTAATGCTGCAGCTGATAATGCTTCCTTGCCTTCTGCGGATTCTGCAACATCTTTGCAAAAACAAATACCAGTGAAACATCTTGTCCCTTCTTCCCCTGGCCTCGCTTTAAGAGACATTCTTCTATCCATCATATACAATCGCTCCGCTTCTATTGCTGCGGCCAGTGTTCGATGGACAACAATATCAGGATATCGGCGCAGTGGTGAAGTGAAATGTGTGTAGAGAGGAACAGCCAGTGCATAATGACCCCAATCATTCATATTATCTTTCAAATCACCACTACAAAAGTAGGTCGCCAACTGCATTGGCCTTGAAGCATAGTTGATAAGAATATTAAATAGCTCAGAGTCATCCTTGAGCTTTTCCTTGATGCACTCTAAGGATTGTTGGAAGTTACCAGAAGAAGTGTCCAATTCTAAACCATGCTTGCAACAAAAAGCTTCAAACTCTCTGAGTTTCCGCATATTAGGTTCAGGGTGCCTCCGCAGTAATGCACTATCTGGAAAAGCTCTAGATATGATTTCAGCAGCAGTGAAGTTTGCCAAAAGCATAAACTCCTCAACAATAAAATTAGAGTCCTTTTGTTCACAAAGACTGCTGTCATATGGAACTCCATATTCATCAAACAAGAAAACAATTTTAGAGCTTTCAAGCCGTAGAGCCCCATTATCAAACCTCTTTTCCCTTAAGGTCTTTGAAATTTCATGAAGAGATATAACAGATCCAATTACATCTGCCCATTCAAAATGACCATGCAACTGTGGAAGGCTATCTCCAAAGGTGTTGCAAGTCTCTGTATCAATCATCCCATCGACAATGTCCTGGGCGTGTTTATATGAAAGCTTGCAGCAAGATTGTATCACAGTGCGGTCAATCCAACGATCCACAACATTCCCAGAACTGTTGAAGTCCCAGAAGATAGAGAATGCAAGCCTATCAACTCCAGGGTTAAGAGAACCTAAATTCTCTGAAAGCAATGGAGGCAACATTGGTATTTTGCGCCGCAACATATAAACACTGGTAGATCGAAATTGAGCTTCCATGTCTAAGGCTGTGTCAGGTAAAACAAAATATGACGCGTCCGCAATGTGGACACCCACTCTGACAAGGCCACTGGGTAACTTTTGAACTGAGAGAGCATCATCTAAATCAGTAGCACTAGAAGGGTCGATGGTAAATATGCACAAATTCCTAATATCTTTTCTATTTTGTATTTCATCTTTTGGCACCTCCCAGGTATTGCTTGGAAGACAGGATAGTGATTCAGGAGAAAATTCAGAGCAACAAATTGCATTTTCATGTAAAATAGCATTGATATGTGACTCCATTTCACTGCCCCGTCCAAAAATACATGAGACATGAGCTTCTGGAAAGGGACTTTTGTCACTCCAATTATCGATCTGTGCAGCTACCAACTCCATTTCAACTGTTGCATCTTCATTATCCAACCTTTTCTTGATGCAGTCAGGTAAAACGCTCACAAGGACCATCAGTTTTGGGAATCTTGGATCAGTGGGCATCATCTCGAGGTATTCACGGTTTGAAATTGATAGCGAGCACTTATTCTTTTTTGCATTTTGTTTACAGCCTTCCCTGTAGTAAAACCATTGCTTAACATTGAGAAAACCAACAATAACATCTCGACGAGGAGATTTTTCAACGATAGCAACAACTCTACCAGTTGGTCTTTTTGATGGGTATAAACTAAGCATGGCACAAATCCTCCCCACACTATCTGAAACTTCATCCTGCCCAGTAGAAGGAACAGCGAGTGAAGACTCTGAAGCTGACTGGTGATACCCATTAACATAATTATCATGAACAACCTCACCAGCACAAGCACTCTCATCATAATGAACCCCCTTCTGGGGAGCCAAGGAATTTCCAAAATCAGCACACTCCAAATCCAAGTTCGTTTTACTTTTACCTTTGCAGCCACCACCAACTTTTCCATTGGCTTCAAGATGTAAATTGCTATCTTCTGCTGTGGGATTGTTTGATGGTGCATTTGACCCTTTCATTTTGGTCCAGAATGACAAAGGATCTACCTCAATGACCACAACATCACCATCCATCTATACAGGAAAAAAAGTTATTTCAATCAATACCAAAAAAAATAATCATGTTCCCATATGTTATCATCAATTCTTTTAGCTGTATTGGAAAGGTAGATCATGCATCATGTTAGAAATGCAAGTCTTGGTCATTTTCTAACTACTCGGTGAGAAAGTACCAACCAACAAATAGAATTGAAAAAAAAAATTGGAGAGGCCCAAACTTACAGCCCTGTTCTGTGCAGCAATTCCACTGATAAGAACATCTGTAGGTACTCCCTCAATTTTGCAGTATGCCTACCAATAGAAAATGATATATGCAAATAGCTAAGAATAAAAATTTTATATGGAGCATTGAAAGAACACTTGCAACCAATAGAATCAAATGGAGCATATAAAACAAACCTCGAGTCTATTGTGAGCATTTACACGAAATAACGCTTTAAATACATCACCTTTCTGCCAAGAATTTAAGATAGAAAACACATGTGAGTCGACAAAAATTAACGAGAGCTGCTATAGTAGCGATATTATTGCACTAAATAAGAAGCTAACCTCTAATGCCTCGTTAACAGTCTCCGTGGACCAGTATGGAGCAAAGATTTTACTCTGAGCTTGGCCCTCAAACTGGTGAAAAGGAAGCAATTTTCCATTGGGGCCTCCACCAACAATTGGTTCAGTGCATGACTTAGCAGGCATTGATCCATCAAGATTAGATAGCACTAGCTCTTCTTGTTGTTCGTTTACACGCATAGTTGGCATAGAACCATAGGCGATCCTTGACACTGTGGTTGGTCCATGCTCACTGAGGACATGCAAGTCTGATTCCAGCTGCTTCGAAGATGAGCAACCCATAGACGATGTATAACACCTTGTTTTGCCACCATTTCCAACAGACACTGATGATTCCCCACGTAGATCATTTTGTGAACTGAAAGCTGATCTCATGAAAAAATGAATAGAAAAACCATAACATCAAGATTGTTCTGACAAATACCAGAATTATTACTGTCAAGGTTTAATACCGACTCCAAGATCAAGCAGTTAACTCTGCTAGCGTACTCCATGGTTGCCAGAGGATTATTTACTTTTTAACACATCTAATGACAACATTATTTACCTAAACGAGGAAGCTAATCGATCCTATTTTACAAAAATTGAGCATTGCTCTGTTTTCCAGAATTCTTTCCTCGCGAAAAATCTGACAAGAGAAAGAATACAAAAAGGAAAGACAACAAAAATTTCCAAAACACGAATCTCTCTTCTTCTACTTTTACCGTTATAAATCAAAAATCTTACAGCAGCTAACTGTACTTTCCTCAACAACCTAAGAAGAAAATAAAAGAAAGAAAACACGATTAATAATTATAAGCGAAGAATACCTGGATTGGGAGAGTTCTGTTTGGATCGGCGATTAGATCGGCGCTTATTCTTCTTCTTCTCCCTATCACCACTATCCTCAGACCTCACAACCACCATCACAGGCGATTGCTCACTCGAACTTTTCATAATTCCTCAGAGGAAAAACAATTAAACAGTAACGACAAAAGAAACGAATTGAGAAAAAAAGGAAAAAGAAATCAGTCAAAAATAATGAAGTGATAGATAAAGAAAACCCTAAAGCTGAGGCACCTTCCGATTGTTAAAAAAATTACGGAAGAACCGATAATAATGGGACATAAAAAAGAAAAGAAGAGGGAAAAACAAAAGAATAAAAGAGAAACAACAACAACAAGAAAGGGAAAGAGAGATGATAGGGTTTATGAAGACGTGAAGGTGGGAAGTTAGAAAGGGAAAGGGGCGTTATGATTGGTCGGCTAAGACAAATGGCGCCGACAATTGATTCCTTTGTCTACTCTCCCCTAGGCCCTGACCCCAGCCAGCCCAGCCTCTTCGCTTTCCTTTTTTGCTTTTACCTTTTCCTTTTCTTTTGCTCTCTCTTTGCTTCCCTTTCTCTTTTTTTATGATTATGATTTTTTTTCTTTAGTGGGAGGTTTGTGCTCTGTGGGAAGGATGGATGGATCATGTGCCACGTTTCAGTGTTGGATTGGTGAGTGCCAAACTGCGCCGTGGAGATGAGGGGGTATAGAATTTGAAACTAGTTACATGCCCCGCGCGATGCCGCGGGTCAATTATTTTTTGCATTTCAAAAATAACCAAGATCTAGAAGTGTTATGGTTTTTTGTAAGGTTATACTCAAGAGTCTCAATTTTGGTTGTATCGTCTGATCCAAAAGTAATGTTTATAATATTAATAATAACATTAAACTTGAGTTAACCTTTAGCATAAAAGTGTCTGGACTATAAAACCAGATCCAATAGCATTGGACGTGAATCTGGCTGCAAGGTCGTGTCATAAAAGTATAATAATTAAATAGATTAGTTAAAAAAAACCAATAGGAAGAAAAAAACTAATGAGAAAAAAGAAAGAAAAATATGAATTAATTGGGCTAACCCTTCAAACCAGGTTAACCCGTCATACCTGAAATTCGCATCATGAAAGTTTGATAATTAAAAAATAAATAAATTAATGGGTTAACCCATAATTAACTGAGCTAACTCGTTAAAAAAAACAAAAAAAAATGAAGAAAAAAAAACTTTTTAAAAAAAGACAGCTCAGCTTTTACTGTGGACTGCACTGTGCAGTCCACAGTAAAAGACTGAGTCCTTTTAATTATAGTTTAATAAATAAATAGAAAAAATTTAACATTAACAATTTAAATTAAACAAAAAAAATTAATTAAAAAAAAAACAAAAGGCATCAGCCTTTTTACTGTGGACTGTACTGTGCAGTCCACAGTCAAAGGCATAAAAATAGCAAAAAAAAAAAAAACTAAAAGCATCAGCCGAAAACTACTTAGAAAAAAATTTAATATTAATAAACTAAATTAATTAAAAATAAAAAATAAAAAAAACCTCTAAGAAGAAAAAAATACGAAATAGAAAGAAATTTAACATTAACAAACTAAACTAAACAAAAAAAATAATTAAAAAAGCAAAAAAAAATTATGGTTAACTCGTCATACTAAGTTAACCCGTTAAACCCGGGATCCGTGTCATGAATGTCTGGTAACTAAATAAAAAAAATTGAACATTAACAAACTAAACTAAACAAAAAAAAATTAATTAAAAAGAAAAAAAAATATTTTAAAAAAAAATTCAAGTGATGAAAGTTTGTTAACTACATAGAAAAAAAAATTGACGGGCTAACCCATAATTAATTTGGTTAACCTATGAAACCAGGTTAACGCTTAATTAATTTAATAAAATAAATTAAACAAAAAAATTAATTAAAAAAAACCAGAAAAAAAAATCTGGGTTAATCCGTTAAACCCGGAATGCGTCTTAGAAAAATTTGAGATACGAAAAAATTTAACATTAAAATTTTGTTTTAAAAAAATATCCATTAAAAATATAAAAGGAAAAATGAAGAAAAAAAAACTTAAAGAAAAGCAAAAAGTAAAAAAAAAAACAAAAAAAAAATACATCTCAGTTAAAAAAAAACAAATAAAAAAAAAAAAAACTTAAAAAATAAAAGCAAAAAAAAAAGAGACAGCTCAGCTTTTACTGTGGACTGCACTGTACAGTCCACAGTAAAAAACTAAGCAGTTTTAGTTATAGTTCAATTTAGGGGTCTGTGTGCTGTATTGGCTGGTATTTATGGTCGTATGGACGGTGGTAAAGTAGACTGGAGAACAGACGGAGTTTTATAATCTATAGTGGTACACGGGGTGTTTAGAGTAATGATAAAAGATTTTTTTAAAAACATATATATTCAAATATTTTTTATTTTTAAAATTTTATTTTTAATATAATACATCAAAATAATTTAAAAATATTTAATTTGTTTTTATTAAAAACAACGAATTGGGTGGGTGTACCTTTTGAGTGGAAATTTTCCTACATCTAACCTAATTGAATGGGTTGGCGTCAAAGTCATGTGATGGATGTGGATATTTCAAGGGAGCAAAACCAACCATATTCTCTCTCCTCATTATTTAAAGTCCTTTATTTTTGTGGTTTTTTTTAAAAAACATTTATCTATTCCTGACAAATTTTGAAAAATTAATTATTAATTTGAGTATAAAAATATACTAGGAAAAAAACTAAAAAAAAATATATTTTAAAACTTGAATGAAAGGGCAATTTGGAACTTGACCAATCAAATTAAACTAGTTCGAGGAAAAAAAACTTAATTCACTTGATGAAAATTAGATCATCTACTCATTAGCTCTTTTTATTTTTGTTAAAAGAATATTATTTTAATTTTTAAAAAAAATATTTTAAATTTAATTTTTTAAATTTAATTTTTTAAAATTGTAATTTTGATATTGTTCTTCATTGATCCTAATTAAATTTTAAAATTATGAAGAAAAAAAATTTACTCTGTCTAATTATTTCATTCGTCATCCAAAACTAACTAGGTATCTTGGATTTGAACCCCTAGATATAGTAAAAATATCCATTAGAAATTTCATCAAAAAAAGATTTACAGCATCTCTGTAATTTTTATCAATATAATTTATTTATTTTTGTGTTTGGCTAATCAAGCCACAAGATAACACGTGGGCTGATTTGATTTTTCTTGAAAGAAAGATAAACTTGTTCGCTATGGATTTGCATTGTTGGCTCGTTCTATTTTGTCCTTGGTTAAAAATAAGTATATTTTATGTTATTTTTTATGCTTTGCTTTTGAAATAAAGTATTTTTTTAAAAAAAGTTACCATAACTTGACTTGTATCCACACAACAAGTGATCCTAGGTCGAATCAGAAAATATGTGATTTTGCCTTAACCTAGTCTTTTATTCGAGACGGGGCTCTTGATATAGTTCATACTTCTACTAACATAAAATGTTTAATTAGGTTCCTTTCTCAAATAATGTCTCATTATATCCCTGTAAAATAAAATTTAATTTAATCACCACCCTTCCCCTGTTAACACCATTAAAATCCCAGGGTTGATCAATGAAATCGCAACACGTGGAAAACAAATCAAGTCCACGTATATTCGAGGGTTAACCATTAAGTCTAACAACGTTGATAGACGACAAGTTTTTATTAAATAAGAACTTCATTATGAAATTATTAAATATAATATTATATTAATAAGGAGATTTAATAAAACATTTTCGACTAATAAAATTACAAATTACATGGAAAGATCATTGAAGACGTATCTCAGTGCCTGGCTTCTTGTGGATTTGTCATTGGAAGTGAAAACACTCCTAGTGGGCCCCGGAACAGGACAAAGAACTCTGCATACTTTAGCCCAAGAAGTAAAAAGTAAATATCGCTAATCTCATCCATGTTTGATATTTGACATAACAGACAGGCCTTCCCAACAGTGTCTTGTTATCAAGTTGCCCTGAATGATGTTTTATTTTAGTTTTTCTTTTCACTCGGTGTTAAATATTCTCTTATTTTTTTAATTTGAATGTTTAAGAATATAATTGTGATTGTTTTTAACACAAAAACAAACAGAAATCCCTATAATTCCAGAGTTATTAGACCCACCCCAAAGACCTAAGAATAGGCTAGACAGGTTAACCAAAAAATAAAAATAAATTTCTCTATTTTCTTATAAAAGATTAAAATAACATTGTTTTGTGCTTTTTAAAATAATCAACAGGTTTCAAACCAAACTTTGACCAGATTGATCAAATCAGGAGTCAACCTTAGCTTTTGAGTAGATCATGTCGGGCCAATCACTCATTCTATTTTTTTAAAAAAATTGATTTGACCTAGGCCCCGGATTGACATATCAAGTCGATTTAGGTCTTATAGCATTGATATCCCTCAAACTTTTTTAAAATATTATTTCATATTTTTTGTATATATTTTAAAGTCTTTTTTATTTGGCATAAAAAAACCTCATCTTTATCAAAGTTTTTAAAAAACTAGTTATGTTTTTTTATTTTAGGACTACGAGCTTTCCATGGTCTTTTCTTTTTTGAAAAAACCTTGGTTTTTGATGTTTTGTATATAAAAATATCTTATATACGTGGTTGACATATCATAGAATGAAAATTAATTTAGGAAATAAAAAGTTGTTAGATCCAATAAAATGCATGATTTAGACTATAAATTTAAAAAGTTAACCAGAACAATTCAAGTCTTTTTCTTTTTATTTTCATTCAATACTCCTGTTTCTAATTTTGTTCCATTAAAAACTAGGAGATCTAATTGAATTCATGATCTAGATTATGCTTTTTTTTAGCCTTTCCGACCTCCATCTTATTTCACTAGTGGTTTTTATTAATAAAAGAAAAAAGAAAACTCTACATATGCCTAGAGAGATCTGATAGAAATTTAAAAATTGAAGTTCAGATTTACATTTTATGATCATAGTTCTGTTTCATTTGAATTCATAATATACGCACAATTAAGATTTCCTTTTTGAGAAGATATATTTCGAAGCTATTTTAGTTTTTTTTTTTTTTACCTTAAGTGATTTCCGGAGAGATTGTATGATAATTAAAGAGTTACCAAGTATATTTTATTAGTTAATTCTTATGTATACTGTAAAAAATATATTTAAAAGAGAAAAATATTAAATAAATATATTTTTATTACATTTAAATATATATTTTTTCACTTTTTATATCTATTTTTTAAAATAAATTCAAAAAATAATTAATAAAATATCAATTAACTATAAAAATTTTCTACGAATTGGGCACCACAAAGCCAACTTTTCTGATGTCAAATTTGAAACGCCGAGATAAGTACTTTGGTGAATAGTGGTTGGAATCCATCAAGAACAATCTCTTGGAATTCTTCAAAGATGAAAAAGCGGAAGAATGCCTCCCTTGAAACGTTCTGTTAGCAAATTGTATATAAACAGGGATGAGTAAAAAAACTAATAAATCAATTAAATCGAGAAAACTGAAAAAAAAAAAAATTGAAAAAACCAAATAAAAAAAAAATCAAATTAACCAATTAAAAAATCACAAAAAAAATTCGATTCGGTTCGATTTCGGTTTCTAAAGTCTGAAACCGGTTCAATCAACCATTACTTAAAAAAAAAAACAAGTATAAATAAACATTTCCTAACCCCCCCTCCCCCTTCTCTGTCTCTCACTTTACCCTCCCCGCCCCCCACCCTCTCCTTTACTTTACCCTCTACCTTTGATTTTTCTCCCCTCCCTTATGGATTTGGTTCCTTTGGATTTTAATTTTTTTGTTGAGTCTGTGCCACAAATGGAATTAAAATAGTAAATCCATTCCTTTTCTTTTGTTTTTCATATCCATGGATTTCTACAACCCCTACCATTTGATTAATTACAATGAAATGGATGAACTTTTGCTTGAACAATCAACGTGCAGTTGGACGTGGTTGCGGTCAAGGTTGTGGTTGTGTTCAAGGTTGTAGGAGAAGCAGAGAGGATCATTGGGTTTGAACCGGTTTGGAAGGGGAAAAAACCGAACCGAACCGAAATTAATCGGTTTGAACTGGTTTTTCGATTCGGTTCGGTTAAAAAAAAATTTTAAAAAAAATTTCAGTTTGAATATTTATTTTGGTTTAAAACCGGACCGAACCGGAAATGCTCAGCCCCATATATAAATAAGACTTGCATCCATCTCCAACGACAAATCATGGTGGGAAACCAAAGATTAGAGGAAACAAAAGGAAAAGAAAAGATGCCACCTTCCGAGACCTTTCCGGAGAATCTAAACGACGACATCAGAAGAAGCACGAGATTAAACATAACAAGTTTTATATACTAAATAGCTGCTCGTAAATGGAGCATCACAGAGAGTTGCGAAATCCTGGATGGCTCTCAAGCAAGAACCCAAGAACTCCCTTCCTCGCCTCTTACAAGCACAGAAAACCCCATCTCCATCTCACTATTTTATTTTATGATATACGCTAAAAATGTACTTGAAATGAGTAACAACTACAAACATTACTGGTAAGCAAAATTGAGAGTTTCCTCGACAAAAGCAAGCGTCTCAAGTTCAATGCCCGGAAGATCCATCACCCCATCCATAGGTGAACTGATTGGGTCAATGTTATCACACACAGAAAAACCTTCTCCATTAATGAAACCATCAAAAAACTGCCCAACACCATGCCCAATTTGAGACTGTTGATCAAAACCAAGCAGCTCTTGACTAGCTGGTGGTGATAACGTTCGCCCTTCCCATAAATCCGAAATGCATTGCACTTCTTCGGAGCTATCTCCGATCATTTCTACACTGTTTTCTTCTTTGATTGAGCTTTCTATATTACTCTGTGTGGCCACCATTTCCACATTGCTTTCAAGTCCATGACGAAGTGAGGTCATGGTATAGACATCGAGCACAGACAATGGAGATGATGAGAACATAAGCCATCGAATTCTTCAGATTCTACCTCTGTATCAACACGCAAATTATTAGCTAAAGAATACTTACCATGTTAGCAGGCATAAATAGGTTTTGTTAAAAAACAAATTGGGTATAAATAGGTTTTTATACTCGATTGTATAAAAATTATTATAGATGATTCTCAAGTTATTTTATTAAATTCATCTATAAGAATTTTTTATTTTTAATTATGTTTTCAATGACTGCACATTTATTTATTTATTTTTATGCTGGAAAACAGTTTACCAGCTAGTTGATATTATTACAGGTAAAGCTGGGTAGTGGTGGGGATGCGGATCGAGTAGCCAAAATACCTTAACAGCTAGAAGAGAGGAGAACAAAGAACATGAAAGAAAGAAAGATGGAGGAGTTCGATGCTGGGCGCAAAAGCCGATGGTAATTGTGGTGGCGCAACCTCAGAGCGGAGCTTGCAAGATATGCTGGTGGATGGTGGGTATTCAATTGATGAAATCTTAATTAATGGGAGATTTTATGGTTAGACTGGAAAATAGAGGAGATGATGTACTGCAATTTTGATTTTGTTTTTTACTAGTAAAGGGCAGACAGGTAATTACCAGGTTGTGGGTTATTTGACAAGAATATTCCATAATAATTAACTGTTTTTAAAAATATTTTGTTTATAAATATATTTAAATAATATATTTATTATGTTTTAAAAATTATTTTTTATACAAGTATATTAAAATAATTTAAAATTTAAAAAAATTAATTTAAAATAAAAAATATATATATTTTTAATTTTTTTTAAAATATAAAAACAAACATTATCTAAAAAAATAAAAATAAAAAAAGTGGTTGAAGCCAATTTTTTCTTTTAAACTCTTTATTTTTATGTTTCAACAATGTTTTTTAAAAAATTTAAATATTTATTATTATTTTTTTACTGTAAATTAATAATTTTTTATTATTTTGATGTATTAATATTAAAAATAATTTTTAAAAAATAAAAAAAATATTATTTTAAAATAATTTTTTCTTTTTTAAAAAACAACACAATCAATCTTCATCCCTCGCACATCACATTCCAATAAATGAAAGCAAAGTCAAATCAACATATATATGGTGGAAGTGACAGTACATGTTTGAAAAACTTCCCCAGTATGATCCAACCGTCTTGTTAGGCGACTGATTCAGAATTGATGTTTTGGCATCTTTTGTTTATGTCGTACAACCACGCTTTCAATTTTTAAAAATTATTTTTACCTATTAATATTAAAAATAATTTTTTTAAAAAATTATTATTTTCATATTTTTTAAAATAAAAAATACTTTTAAAAAAATTTGTAACACAGAGAAAAAAAACTAAATAGCTAAAATTATTTTAATAAAAAGATTATAGCATCAGCCTTTAAAATGGCTCTACTTGGTTTTTACTTTTACACAGCCCAAGCATACTGTCGGTAAAAAATTTCTCATCGTGTGTGGTCATGGGGATTTCCCTTTTTCTTGTCTTTCACAGCACACAAGAAAGAAGTCAAAACCGTGGTATTGGTAGCTAAGCTCTCACAAGCTGTTGCGCACGTGGCAGCCTGCAAATCGAGTGAATAGATTAGGTTGGTGCCGCCCGGATTTGATGGGATTCACAGCACAGTGATCCAGAGCCGTTGATAATTGCATCATGCGTAGAGTGTAGACAGCGAGTAATTTTTTATTTTTATATTACCGGTAGGCGATAGCAATCCGCTCGTCCAGCTGGGGTGAGGTGGCCTTGGGCATTTCCCGATCAATGCAGGTAGTTTTGAAAAAACAAAAAAGCGAAGGCGTTACTCGCCATCTACTTACTTCTCTTGACGCTTGGACTCCACGTACTAACATTAGATACAACTTAATAAGTATCGTATTTTGTGAAAATACGATAAAATAATACTAATAAAATAGTTTTAAATTTGGGTGTGTGGAGATATGGATAAAATACTTTTTAGCGTTCTTTTTTTTTTTCTTTTTAAGACTGGTTCAAATATAATTCTAGGTTTTATGAGTTAAAAAATTAGTCATTTGACTAAATAAAACTTTATTCCAACAACTTTTTAATTTACTAATTATTTGCAATTGTTTACTTTTAATAATATTAATTGATGAAATAGCATATAAAGGTAGATGATGATGTTTAATATGCTAATTGAGGGGGGAATTCAATGTACCCTCATCAGAAATTATTATTTTTAAAAAAATTTATTGTTTAATATTAGGATTGTTGAAAATTGAATTTTATAATTTATTTTAAATTATAAAATTATTTTAATATTATAATTTAGATAATGTATTTTTATCTTGGGGTTTAATAATATCTAAATAAAAATATATTTTTATATTTAAAAAGTATTTGGACGGACCGCAATGATAAAGGTCAATGATCTAATGGTATTCTATGTTTTTAAGAATTACCGTATCTCCATATCGAAGTCGTGCTATGTCCGTATCCTCATAGATTACCGTCTATACGTATTGAATCAACAAAGAGATTACTATTAAAATAAGGACATAAACCTGGTGGCTAAATATAAAGCAATGAGATTTGATACTTTGGTACTGACTGTTTTTTATTTCAAAAGCTCTTTTAAAAAAATTTAATTTTTTTTTATATTTTTATTAACTTTAAATTAATATGTTTTTAGTATTTTTAAATTATTTTGATGAGCTAATATTAAAAATAATTTTTAAAAAATTAAAAAACATCATTGACATATATCTTAACACGAAAAGCTATTTGAAAAGCAACGGCAACCACACTGCCAAACAAGCTCTTTGTATACGTGTGTGTGTGTTTTTTTTAAAATGAATATAATTATAGTTGTTTTTAAAATATTTTTTATTTTAAAATATATTAAAATAATATTTTTTATTTTTTAAAAATTATTTTTTACATAGAATATCAAAATCATTTAAAAATAAAAAAATTAATTTTTAAATAAAAAAAATTAATTTTTTTTAAAATACTTTTGAATTTAACTTTATAGAGATTTGGCGATTTATAGTGCCGCTGTCTCACAGGGATATTCAAGTCCAGTATTCCGGGCTATTGATTCTTTGTACCTTCTTCATCTAATCAACTTTAATGTTCTGTCAATACTTTTTTAGTCCAATATAAACAACAACATTAACAATACTCTAAAATACATGGGAAAAATACCGTAACTTTCTCCATACTTTTTATTTTTGTTGTACTTATATAATATAATTATAATAATAATAACATATACTAAAATACTCTAAGCTGTCTTTTTATTTTTATTTTTCTTTTTTTAATTTTTAATTTTTAATTTTTGTTTTTTATGCCTTTATGGGTTTATTTTTTGCTTTTTTATTTGTGTTTTTTTTCTTTTGATGAATTTTTTTGTTTAATTTAGTTTGTTAATGTTGATTTTTTTTATGTAGTTATTAGATTTTCATGACACGGATCCCGAGTTTAATGGGTTAACCTAGAATTTTTGCTTTTTTTTTAATTAATTTTTTTCGTTTAGTTTAGTTTGTCAATGTTAAATTTATTTCTATTTAATTATCATACTTTCATGACACGTATCCCAAGCTTGACGGGTTAACCTGATTTGACGGATTAACCTAATTAATTTTAGGCTAACCCGTCAATTTTTGTTTCTATTTAGTTATCAAACTTTCATGACACGAATCCTATATTTGACGGGTTAACCTATTTTGAAGGGTTAACTCAGTTAATTCAGATTTTTTTTTTCCTGTTGGTTTTTTTTTCTTTTTAATTAATCTATTTAATTATCACACTTTTATGACACGACCTTGCAACCATACTCGCATCCAAGCCTATTGGATCTAGTGATGCAGCCAGACCCACTTAAACTTAGGTTATGCAAGTTTAATGTTATTATTAATATTATAAATATTACTCTTAGGTCAGGCGTTGCAGTAAAACTTAAGACTTTTGGGTACAATTTGACAAAAAGACCCAATACTTTTAGATTTTAGTTTTTTTAAATATTTTTTATGCAAAAAAAATTAACCCACAACATCGTGCAGGTCATGCAACTAGTTTAAGACTAGAATATGTAACGTAAACATTGTAAGATTGCAATTCCTAATATGATTATGAAAGGAGCATTGTAATAACGGATGGAGGCTAATACAATATCATTGTAATTTTTTTTTTTTAATGTTTCCCTACAAATAAAATCCAATGACTTAATATACTCTATGTGTAATAATCACATAATAAAACAAAAATTATATGAAGTGTAATGTATATGAAAAGCTAAGAGTTAATTCAAATAATTATAAGCTTCTTGGATATAAAATAATCAATTGGATATTATCTCCACCATCCCGTTGAGTAAAAGATGTTGTTCCCAAAATATGCTATATTTTCAGAGAAAGATTTTTTTTAAAGGATTAGTGGGAGGAAATTAGAACTTAAATAAGTTCAAGAACCACAAACTAACATTTAAATAGAACTAGAGCTCGAGGTTAATTTTAATGTTTTATGTTCAATATAAAACTCAAAAAACACAAGAACTTCGTAGATCTGGTACATGTCATTCATCATTGAGATATCAACTTTTTATGGAAATCGATGATGACAAGTTGCTCATACTTAAAAAAACCTACCCACTACATGAAAGCAATACGTAACATTGATAATGAGAAATGGCTTAAAGCCATGAAATCTAAAATAGATTACATGTACACCAATCAGGTATAAACTATGGTTGATCTATCTAAAATGATAAAACTCATTGGATGTAAATAGATTTTCAAGAGAAAAACTGACATGGATGACAATGTACAAATATACAAAGCATGACTAGTACATATTTTAAAATTTGTTAGTAGGGACTAGTTTGCATGCTCGACCTTGCTTACATAGATATTAAAAAAAAATTAAAATTCAAAAAAATACTTGTGTCATGCAAAAAGTTTTAGTATGGTTATTAAACTAAAAAATATATTTGGTTTTAAAATTTTTATCTCATCAAGAAAAATTTTAATTGTAAAATTAAAGGTTGATATATATGTTTAATAAAATCAATTGAAAATTATATACGTGATGAAAGATAACAAATATGTTGCAATACACAACAAGTGTATGATATTTTGTTTATTTTAGTTTTTTATCTATAGGGCAATTTGGACTTTCTATGATTGTCTATTAATTTATTTACAAAATGGGTTTGCGGGAAATAAGAAATATTGGTGACAACATAACTATGTCAAGCCATCATTGAATGACGACCTTTACTTAATAATTTTCATGTGTTTGATAATGGCGAGGTTTGTGCCTGTTCATACTTGAACATCAATAATGCTGTATACTATTTAATCTTAAATGAAGACATGCTTCTGTCATGGTGTGCATGAAATGGTTATATAATTATCGAGGGGTTGGGCTGTGGCTATTCTTTTTAAATGAAAGGTTGGCATGGAATGAAAGAGGCAGGACGATGGCTGTCAGCATGTTGTTTGAGAAAACAAGATATTTTAAACAAATGGTTCTTAAATTCACGAATCACCAAATGTCCTGCAGCTATAATAAAAACCCCTCCGGTTTGACCGGCAAGAAATTTTTTAAATCTGAACATCCTCAGCTGCTGCTATCACCAAGTAAACGCGTGCCCTGTCCACCTTCGTCACAAATCAGGCAGCATTTAGTTGGTGCTGAGAGAGAGAAGTCAACGGCCATGAAGCTGAATAGGAAAAAAGAAATGGAGAAATTCTGGCAGACCAATTCCAAATCCACCAAAACCTCTGTCATCAAACGGCTTACTTTTCTCTTGTCTGTTCATCATTCAACCAATCCACCATATGGGAACCTTGTTGTTATTCTTGTCCACCAGTTTTTTGTTCCATGTTCTTGTATCTGGTGTTACTTACACTGAATTAATCTCTCCGAATTTCACTGCTTCAAACTTTAAATTTGTCGACAACGCAGGGGCTTTCCTGTTCTCACGTAATGGAACATTCAAAGTTTCTATCTTCAACCCTGGAGCACAAAAGGCCCACTATTACTTGTGTGTTATGCATGCAGTGTCTGGCACCGTCATCTGGTCTGCTAATCGCGATGGTCCTATCTCAAGTTCTGGTAAGATGACTCTCACGGCAATTGGAATTACCATCGCCGACCAAGATGGTAATGACAAATGGTCAACTCCACCACTAAGATCATCAGTAAATGCACTGCTGCTAACTGAGACGGGCAATCTTGTTTTACTTGACCAGTTTAATCGTTCTCTTTGGGAGAGCTTCCACTATCCAACAGACACGATTGTCATGGGACAGCACTTACTCGAGGACACAATTCTATCCAGTGCTGTATCAGATGATGACTTGTCAACCGGTGATTACAAGCTGACTGTCAGTGATTCAGATGTCTTGCTGCAATGGTATGGGCAGACATACTGGAGATTATCTATGGATGCCCGACCTTACAGGAACTCTAATTATATAAATCAATATATGGAAATTAATGGAACAGGTCTCTTTCTCTTTGGTCGTAATGGATCAGCAGTTGTGACACAGGTGACCTTGCCTCCATCCAACTTCCGAATTGCTCAGTTGGATGCTTCTGGCCAGTTCGTGATCAGTAGTTTTCTGGGTACTGACATGAAACAGGAATTTGTAGGGCCAATTGATGGTTGTCGAATTCCATTTGTTTGTGGCAGAATTGGACTGTGTACTGGCACTACATCCAATGGCCCAATTTGTTCATGCCCCCAAGGTTTCCTAAGAGGCTCCAAAAATTCGAGCGGCTGCGCGCCAAGTGATGGTTATTCTTTGCCATTGGCTTGCAATTCAGCCAAGAATGTTACTCAGTTGAATTCATCTGATGTTTCTTATCTGAAGCTTGGCTATGGTATGGGTTACTTCTCTGTTGATTTCTCTGAGCCTATAGAATATGGTGTGAATTTGTCAGTCTGTCAAGATTTCTGCACTGCTGACTGTTCTTGTTTGGGAATTTATTATCAAAATTCTTCTGGATCTTGCTATGCATTTGAAAATGAATTAGGTTCCATTATAGCAAGTACTACAGATGATGACGATCGTTTGGGCTACATTAAGGCTTTAGGTGGAAATGATTTACCTTCCAACAATGGGTCTACTAATCCAAGACGAGACTTCCCTTTATTTATTCTGGTGCTGTTACCTTTTACTGGGTTCTTCATCGTAGGTGTTTTCAGTTTCCTCTGGTGGAGAAAACGGAGTTTTTTGAAGATTAAAGAGACAAAACTAGGCCATGCAAACTCGATTTCTTCAGGAGATCTGGACGCCTTCTACATCCCAGGCTTACCACAACGGTTTGACTATGAAGAGCTCGAGGTAGCTACTGATAATTTTAAGACCAAGATAGGGTCCGGTGGGTTCGGTGTTGTATACAAGGGTACCCTGCCTGATAAATCAGCTGTAGCAGTAAAGAAGATAACCAATTTAGGAGTCCAAGGGAAAAAAGATTTTTGCACTGAAATTGCAGTAATCGGAAATATACACCACGTCAACCTGGTGAAACTGAGAGGATTTTGTGCCCAAGGGAGACAGCGCCTTTTAGTTTATGAGTATATGAATCGTGGCTCACTGGACAGGACCCTCTTTGGCAGCGGGCCTGTCTTGGAATGGCAAGAGAGGTTTGGGATAGCCCTCGGAACCGCACGTGGGCTTGCATACTTGCATTCTGGGTGTGAACAAAAAATCATTCATTGTGATGTCAAGCCAGAGAATATTCTTTTGCATGACTGTTTTCAGGCAAAGATATCTGATTTTGGCCTCTCGAAGCTTCTAGGCCCTGAACAATCTAGTTTATTTACAACAATGAGGGGTACCCGTGGCTATCTTGCACCTGAATGGCTAACTAATTCTGCAATCTCAGAAAAAACTGACGTTTACAGTTTTGGAATGGTACTGCTTGAACTTGTAAGTGGAAGAAAAAATTGCAGCATGGATGGCAGTAACAGTGGCTGTGACCAATCGATTTCATCATCTGGATCTGGATTTGTTTATTTCCCACTATTTGCATTGGAGATGCATGAGAAAGGGAATTACTTGGAGCTTGCTGACCCAAGGCTAGAGGGACGGGTAACAAGTGAAGAAGCGGAGAGATTAGTACGTGTTGCTCTTTGCTGTGTTCAAGAGGAGCCATTATTGAGGCCTACAATGGTTAGTGTTGTTGGAATGCTGGAAAGCAGCACTCCTTTAGGCCAGCCAAGAATAGAATCTCTGAATTTCTTGCGCTTTTATGGACGTAGATTCACTGAGGCTTCCATGATTGGGGAGGAAAATGAACAGCGGGACATTATCTTGTATCCAGAAGCAAATACAAGTGCTACAAACACAACAAATGACTCACATGCTTGTTTCTCCTATATCTCTTCACAGCAGATCTCAGGCCCAAGATAGCGTAAATGGATGAGATACATGTTGCTCATGTATAGATATTTTGAATGAATGGAAACCACGCAATGTATTTGGTTTAGAGTTTCAATTGTTCATAGCATTTCCTCTAGATTGAAGCTATGTCTTCGTACTTGTTGCTAAGCTCAAAATGAGTTGAACGAGTGGGTAGTCTGTCTTTGTATTATGTTCTTCAACTTTAATTTATTATTTTTCTGCTACACATTTTCTGATGAAGGGCTGAGTTATGAATCTACCAGTTCACTCTCTCTATACGTTCTCTGCTGCTTCATGTCTTGCAATATGTTCCTGTCCTGGGGATCTTTGCAGTGACTTATTTTGGGCAGTTCTCATTTTGTTCTGTTGCTTGCACGAAGTTCACAAGGTACAGTTATGATTTATTTTTATGTGGTCATGGATTTTCTGATATTTTTTTTGCTGCTTATCTTGTGGTTTTAAGATGTTTCAGAATTAACTAGGTGATCTTATAGGAGTTCAATGTTTGGAATGGCAAATCTCCAGTTACATTTGTGCCACGAAGATTAACGCTGATATATAATTTCTTCTTGTACCTGGCACTCTGTCTAGTGGACTTTTCATTTTGTAAAACAAAATGCGTTCTCACCATGTCTGAGAGGGAGGGCCTTCCAAACTAGTGCTTGAAGAGGATGGTGAAAGTTGGCTGTCTTGATATCAATAAAGCACTTCGAACTGCAGAACAATCTATTCATTTAATGCTTGACAGACCAGAAGTGTCAGATGAGTTCTTACGCCTTTTCTTATTCGTGTGTGCTCATCCTTTATTGACTATCCTATTATAGAGTTATGGTTATCCCGTTGCATGGTAGATATGTATTGCGATCCTTTATAGAGATCAAACTGGATCATACCTTATACAACGTTAGTTAGCCATTTTAGAAAGTAATCCTCCTCTATCTTTTCTCTGAGTCATCACATCTTTTGACATCTAATTCATTTTAGATTATGCCAGGAACTGAGAAGGGAATGGGTGCATGAAGAGAAGGAAAAAGGTGCAGAGAAGCATAGAAATCTCCTCTCCTGTTCATCTCTGTAAGGTCTGTTACGTGCAACAGCTATACTTCGTTAATTAAAAATGGTCAATATGTCTTACTTCACCTTATTGTTATTTTATGAATCACTTACGCACAGACACACTGTAATCTGTAGATTGATCCGGTCATCCTTTTTCTATGCCAACAACCAGGTTTACTCATTTTAACGGCTGCTGGGATTTTCAAGGAGTTCTAAAATGTTCATTTTCATCCGAGCACTATATCAATTGTTACTTCAATGTTGAACAGAAACATAGTAATTGTTTTTTAGCGTTGGCTTGTGTTCTACCCGCGAACATGGAAGGATTACCTGTGTGATTTTAGAGATATACCCTGAAACCATTTTCATCTTCTTAGTAATGCAGGGACGATTGCTAAATGATAGTTGACTCTGCTCGCACCTCTTACCCTTGTGTTAGAAAATCGCTCACTCTGCAATAACACTGAAAGCACACACTGTAATTGGTGAGGCAAAAAGCAGGTTGAGGGGACGAGGAATCATGATGAGCTCCATATTTTTGCTTCAAAAAGAAGATCTAAAGCTCCATCCATTCGGAATCTAAACGTTCACCACAACTGGCAGTGGGGACAGTCTTGGACCCTTTTTTCCCTCTTTTAATTAGTTGCTTGGAAGTCTACAAAACAATCAGGAAACCACTGGTTGAACAGAACAGCCAACACCAGATTGTAATGAAACTCGGTGTAGAGAGCAGAGCCTACATGACGGGGGATATTAATCGATACATCATGCCTAAAGAGGATGCCCCGATGCCTTGCTGAGGAGACAAATAGATTAGATAATAATAATAATGTTGACTACGAAGAAAAATGAACTTACACATGGAAGAAAAACGTTAGCTGATTGCCATGTCTATTAAATGTGGGTGATGCTATTTCTGCTTCAGCAATTTCAAATTTGAAAGTGTTGTAGCGATTACTTTTTATGTCGAAATACATGTTAATGATGTTTTTTTATTTTTTAAAAATTATTTTTGATATTAGCACATCAAAACGATCCAAAACATGCAAATCTTATTAAATTTTAGTAAAAAAAAGAATTTGAATTTTACGAGAACACGGTTTCAATCGCGTTCAAATGCTACTGTCTATACTTCCTTTTTTCATCTTATGTTTTCATGGTTCTGTAAGATGGCCCTCCTCCTCTTGAAAGTCATAAACGAATGTTGATTTTTTTTTTTTTGGAGAAAGATTGTTAAATATTCTAAAAGATGACACAAAGTAAACCATAGATTTAGATTAAAAGATGTGAATGATCTGTTTCTCCTGCGTAAGTTGTGGATCTAGATAGCCATCGAGGGTTCATTACCTCGTTTGGTATCGACAAAGAGTGCATCGGCAGGTATTTGACAGCGATCCAATCGCCATCTTTCCATCCAGGCCTGAAGGCCTGGAACTTCATTTGGGACAGTACGGCGAGGGAAGACATGTCAATATGAGGTTCAACTTCGAGGGCTAGTTCAGGTTGTGGGCATGGAGGATACATATTTCCAGTCCTTTTAACAGCAGCTTCTGCACCTCGTCTGCAAATCTCAATAGTTCCTCTTTTATTTTCTTCTGTGAATAAACAATATTGGCATGCAGGGTGAGCTATAATTTCTGGAATTAATGGAGGGGCCATTATGAAAAACATCAGGATAAGCTAGAAATCCATAAAGATAATAATAATAATAATAAAAAACCTGAGGATGCGAAATATGTATTTCTATAAAATAAGTCTTAACTACTTGAGAGAGTATAATGAAAAGAAATTAAAAATTAGATTCAAACGTAAAGTTTTAAAAGCTTATGTGCGACATTATTAAAAATTAGTTCCTCTTTTTGTTCGTTTTCTAGCTTGACAAAAGCTTGTTTTTTTTACCAGTAGCACAAGAATTTAAATAATTTAAATTAAAAGAAGTATTTCTTGAATAAAAAATCTCTTACCTTATGAATTTTTTTTTTAATGAAAAAATATTTTTTATTTTAATTTGAAGAGTAATTTTCATAATTAATGAAATACGATTCAGAATCTAAGAAGAAGATCACACAAGAATTTTAAAAAATATTTTTTTATTTTAATTTGAAGAATAATTTTCAAAATTAGAGCAGAAGCTTTTCCTTCATTGCATGGTAGGAAATTGGGAGGGAGCTGGGCCATGGCAACATTGTCTTAGGCCTAAAATCACAAGGTCAAGTATCGAGCCCAAAATTGTATGTTTATTTTCCTCCTATATCATTTCTAGCCAATCAAAATCAACCGAACACGTAATAAAAATAAGGTATGTTACCGTTCGAAACACGCCAAAAACCCCCATCCTTATATATTATTAATATGAGCGTAAAAAACACAACGGCTGAGCTCTCTCCATAAACAAGGAAAGAAAGACTAGAAAAATTATCGAAGAAAACTCGAGAAGAAGAGACCTTGGAATTAACCCTCACCCAATGGCATACGTTGAACGAGGTAAGCGCTCTCAGTCTTTATCGCGATTTTCGTCCATCTACGATATTGTAAATCCTTTTTTAGTCTTTAAGATTTCAGGGTTTTATCTATCCAGTTCTAATTGTGAATTCATCAATATTGATAGCGGAGTTTTTGGTTTGATTGATTCATTCTGGGAATTAGGGTTTTTCTTTTTGAAGTCAACGCTTCGATTGACTTGGTGAAGGATTATTTGTGCCTAAAATAATGAATTAATGCATCACAGATTGACATAGATCATGCTTTGAGATTCTTTAATTAGATTATCTGTTCTGTTGTTGTTAATGTCATTAATGGCGCGGAGGTTGATCACCGTTAGAAAAGAAGGTCATGCCATAATCTGGTGTTTGGGCCTATAAGATACACCAACTTATGGTCCTTCACGAGTTAGGCAGGAGTTTAAACCATCTTAAGGTGGAAGGTAATACATGTTTCAGTGAAATTGATGGGATAATAAACCCAAGGAAGATGATGCCATCAGTGTTTTCTCCTGCACACGCAATCTGTTTGCTGATATCATTAATTCTTGATCGCTAAACATTTAGTTTCTTATTTTCTGGGGACTGTTTCTAGCTTTCTTTGATGCTGGAAACTTTTCGTGAACGTCATTCTGCTTTTCTGCTATTAGTTTCATTGTTGATGGTCTTCTCTTTAAGCATAGTGTATCATTTGGAAGTTGATGATGTCCTGTGCTCTCTATTAACTTTTCCCTCATGTTTCTTGTATGGTGTTGTTTGGCGTATATCATTTGTGAAAATTGGATAATGAAATTAATTGCTTGTAAAATGCACTTTAACCATGTGGCCTGTAATGCAGCTGGGTGGCATCATTAAGTGAAATAGTGATACCAAGATAAAGCTGTGGCTGATTCATTGCATGGTTGATGTGGGCAATATATACATTTCTTAATTTTGGTGTGAATTTTAAAGGAAGAAAAAAACATATTGAGGATTGAATTTGTGGAACGTTTTCCTCCTCCTTGATTATTTTCAGCAATGTGGTTGTGTCCTTGTTGTCAGGTGTATTGAAATCCAAGCGATCCATATGGCGACTGAGAACAATCACTGATTTCTTCTGGGCTATTGTGAATATCATAGGCGTGTTCTTTTCTACTATGTTCTCGGTAATTCAGTGATTTTCCCTTGTTGTTTTGTCCTAACAAGCCTGTTTTGGTACTTGTCTTCTACCTCTAGATACTTATCTTCTCAATTCCTTTTATTTCTTAGATGGAAAAGACAGATGCTTACAGAAAAGGATCTGGTTCTAGCAAGAAATGGGATGGTGGCCCAGGAGGTCCTGGGAGTGGACCATATGGTGGTGGCCCACGTGGCCCACCCCGTGGACTGGACAATGTTAGAGGGATTGACCATAGTGAGTTTATTTTGCTTGTTTATTTATTTTTGGATATTCATGTGTTCGTTTTTCAACCCTTTGCTGAACACAATTTTGATATCCTTAACTTCCAGGTTCCTTGCCTGCCTGTGGCTCCTGCTGTGGCTAAAGTGTTGAGGTACCAGTAGTTCATTTGCAGTTGGAAATATATTGTAATTTGTGTTAACAGAACTTCTAAGAACGTTTTTATATATTGTAATTCTTGAATGTTACAGTTGTTACTGCGTGAGCTTTTTGCGAACAATTTGTAAGAAGCTATTGTGATATTTCAGAGTCTCTAAATATGAAGCAGTAACTTTGTTCTTCGGAGTCCACCATCCTTCTTGCACAGAGTAGATGATGGTCTACGTTATCTGCCAAATCTTCTTCCAATGGTCATGAATGGTTTAGCCCTTTCTGTTCATCCAAACCCCGCGCCGGCATGTAATGTAAGGTAGAATCGGGACTGTGGTTTTGAGTTTGAATTTGAAAATACAGAATTAGCTTATGGCGACTTTTCATAAATAAAAGCAATCAATTCAGAACTACATGAACAATTTAGGAAGAAAAATCTACTGTGGCCCGGAAATGCATTTTAATTTACGAGGGAAAACGTAGCATGTCCTGGAAACGCTTTCATTTTTTTACGAGACTAACAGATGGTTTTTCGTTGTTTGTGACGAGAGGCTTTAATTTCATGCACAACAGCCCTTCTGTATTTATTTTTTCCGTTTCACCATTTTCGTTCACATCATCCTCTAATAATTCTATTTGAAAATATAGTTGAAATTATGTTTTTTTTTTAATTTTATTTATTTTTTATTTTTAAATCGTTTAAATGTAATGATTTTAAAAATAATTTTTAAAAAATAAAAAAATATTATTTTAATATAATTTTAAATAAAAAACATTTGACTATAACCAGAATTAAATTTTCAAACAGGTAAGATGATGTGAACGCTGAGCAGCTATGTGAACGCTGAGCAGCTAAAATGGTGAAACAGATGGGTAACTAGAAAAAATAAATATATATAGGTCCCGTTTGTTTGCTGGAAAGTAGTTTTCTTTTGGAAAGTGAATTTCAGGAAAATAAATTCCGAGAAAGTATTTTTCGATGTTTGGTAGTATACTGGAAAATAAGTTGGAAAACACTTTCCAGTGTTTTGTTATATCATGAAAAATGAGCTGCAAAATAACTTATTAATATTTTATTTTTCTTAAGTTTATCAAAATAATGAGGAACAAATCTTACAAATTAAAAAGTTGAATGAGAATGAAATTGAAAAAAAAATATAATCTTATAAATTATCTCAAATAAAATAAATAATAATCAAAATAATAGAGATCAAATCTAAAAAATTCAAAAAAAAATGAAAGATGAAGAAATTAAAATAATAATAATCAACATTTCATAAATTATTTCAAATAAAATAAGTAACAATCAAAAGAACGAGGACCAAATTTGATAGATAAAAAATTTCAATAAAAAAATGATAAGGAAAAAGCAAATAACAATTATAAAAAATAAGGACCAAAGTTAATATAAAAATAAAATTTTAAGAGACGAAATTGAAAAATAAATATTCAAAACAAAATATATATAGCAATCAAAAGTTTGAGGATCAAATTTGATATAATCAATAAATAATGACATTTCTAAATTTTCCACAATTTCCGGAAAGTGTTTTCCCCCCAAATTTTCCAGGAAAACACTTTCTTAAAAACCAAGCCAAATATTCCTTTTACTGTAAAGTGTTTTCCATTGACCAACTTTTTTAATGGCAAACAAACATAAGAAAGTTTGGAAAGTGCTTTCCCGAAAACCACTTTCCGAAAAAACAAACACAGCTAAAAGGAAAATACTATCCTGAAAATCAAGCAAATTTTTCTTTGACTAAAATTGAATGAAAAATATTTTTTATTGATCAACTTTTTTAATAACAAACAAATACATGATAAATAAACACATAAAAATTTAAAAAATAATTTTTCAAAAATTACTTTTCGAGAAACAAACATTATCACAGTAATAATGTCACTTAGTAGTTCCGTGTACGTAACTCTAGCGTGGAGTTCAATTTTCATCTTCAGAAACAATATCGCGGGTCTTTCCGAAGTTGCTTCTCAATTACTTCATCCTATCTTGTTTGAAATCGATGTCACTTAACTTCATGATTTCAACAACGGTGCACATGAAATAACATATGATTGTAGATAATATAAGGCAATTTTAAAACCAGATGCGACACCCTTGCCAAGAGAACTTCGTAATAATGAAATCCATCTCTCTCCTCCGCCCCTTCATGTATTTCCTTGCATTTAGTAATTTCACCATGGCTATATATATTCATTGTAATAGTAAAATGACATGTATAGCCTTGCCATAAAACCTTACTACCAGAGACATTTTTTTCTTTATAGATTTGTTCCTGGTAGTTGCATCTATTTCATGTTTTAATAAACAGTAAAATAAAAAAACAACCAAGTTAAAAAAATAGAAAATTGTCGGGGCAGGATAGTTTGTCTTTTTCTTTTCTTATACAGTTAAATTACAAATATCCTCCTGGAGCCATATAAATTAAATCATGGAATCAAGGATATTAGGATCTTTTTGTTAATGATTGATTTCATCAAGGATAATAATATTGTTTAACATTTAATTAATATTTTTAATTGAAAAAGTCATTTCACGCTAGCATGTGAAGTCGTCATGAGTTATATAATTAAATGAAAAAATTATTAAATTTAATAGAATTCATGATTCAAGTAAGAAGTTTAATAGGTTAATTTTAATTAATTTAAGTCGATCTAATATGTTATATTTTAATTTTTAAAAAAAAAATTATCTTAAAAATATTTTTAAAATCAAATTATATTTTTATCATTCCTTATAATTTTTTTAATTTGCAAAAACGATCAGATTATATCAAAAAAAAATTATATAATTTAATTTAAAATTTAAATTGAAAGGTTTTAAGTTAGATGTGTTAAATTGAAATTAATAATATATTATGAGAGAATTTTTTAGATCTATTTGTTTGCATTAAATTGTTTTTTATTCCCGCCGCAGCGCATCTCAAGGAATTATCTAGTCTACTTCAATATAATATCATTGCTTTGTTTTAGGGATAGCTCACCATGCATCAGCGCAGCATACTCACAGAGTCACAGACACTAAGAAAAAACAAATTCAACGAGACAAGCATCATCACGCCTCCCTGAATAAAAAAAAAATTCCCCAAAAGATACTTAATCACCAGGTTCAACCAGAAGATCAGCTTCGGAGCCACTTGCTTTTGATATAATAGATTTCACACCTGGAGATTTAATTAGTCTGCAAGAAAAAATAGCATTACAAAGAGTAATACAACTAAAATTAAAATAAAAAATACTAATATTGCCTTGCATTGGCGAAGATATAGCAAACAATATTAATGACAAAATTGATACGTGGCAAACCCTAATGAGGCCTGTTCCAGTGACATGATCAGCATGAACAGGGGTACTGTTCTCGATAAGATTGATCTTCACTGAGTATGTACTAATTTATTGCTTGGTTTCATTTAACTTTAAAATATACAGATTTTCAAAAGTCAAAGTTGTAGATCACAATTAAAAAACCCAGTTTGAGAATCCTCAATTTAGCATATCAATGGCTAAAATCAGTGCTAGTAAAAGCAAACTAACTGAAGCAAGCATAACAGAAACGGAACCGTAACAAAAATAGAAACAGAACCAACTCTAGAGTTTCCAAAATAGAAGCAAGATAATTGAAAGGGTAAAGCAATAATCACCTGAATTACAAAATTTAAAAGATAGGGCACGGCTTCTTGTTCTTGTTCGTATTTTAAGAGGGAAGCGAAAGAAAAGAGATGAAGTGGCCGTTCACACATGATAGCGTTTCGTTAAGGAAAACAAAATGCATCTAGCTGGTGGGACCCATTAAAATTAAAGATTGAACTGCAGGTTTTGAGAAGCAAGCTTCTCGTCGTGGGAAAGGGACTCAACAGTGGAGCATGGCTCCACTGCGCACTGTTCACGCGAACATATATATATATATTTTTTTTAAACCCACACCCAAAGTTTTTTTTTTTCCGAAAAACTAGTGTAGTTAATTAATTACACTCGTATTGTTCACGTGAACGTGAACAATATTATATTTTTTTTTATTTTTAAAAAAAAATAATTTAAGGTGAATTAAATTTACTTGTATTGTAATCTCAATTTTATTCATGATAATATTTTACTTAATTTTATTGCATGTAGGATAAATCATGAAAATTGTAGTTATTGCCAAATGAATTTTGTACGTATTAAAATTATTGATTTTTTTTAAAAAAATTGTATTTTACTCGAAAATTAATATTTAATATTATTTAATAACATTACATAAATTAAAAGGATATCGCATGATAACGTAACATTACATAAATAAATACGGGAGCTGTCACTTATTGCCCGTTCTAAATTTGGGATGATCCTTGAAAGCGGCACTTGCCCCTTTTTTATATGTATATATAACCTTCCATATCGTAATTAATGGCTGCCCTACGAACGAGGCTTTTTTCCCGTAATAATAATTAATGGTTAAAAACTCGTAAAAGAAACCGAGGGAGAACCTATGAAACATGCATTTATAGCTCGGAGAGAAGGAGCTAGCCTTGAAATCTCTTTAACCATTTTTATTAGAAAGATAATAGATGGAGACAGAAAGAGTACAGAACATTGCATCTACATTCGAACTAGATACAATCCCGGAAGCGTTTATCAGATCCGAGCATGAGCAACCTGCAATCACCACCGTTCATGGGGTCAACCTTGATGTCCCCGTCATCGACGTAAGCGACCCGGATGAGGAAAAGATCACCCGTTTGATCGCTGATGCTAGCCGGGAGTGGGGCATGTTCCAAATTGTGAACCATGGCATACCGAGTGAGGTCATAAGCAAGTTTCAGAGTGTGGGTGCAGCCTTCTTTGAGCTACCACAAGTAGAGAAGGAACTCTACGCCAAGCCACCAGGGGCTAAGTCTATTGAAGGATATGGAACCTTTCTACAAAGAGAAGTAGAGGGCAAGAAAGGTTGGGTTGATCATTTATTCCACAAGATATGGCCTCCTCCTGCCATTAATTACCGGTTCTGGCCAAAAAATCCACCTCCATACAGGTTTTAAGCTTTTTGTTAATCTCTCTTAATTTCGTTCACCATTTTATTTATTTTCAAGAATAATTACATTTCACCATTTTTTCCAATGTCGGTAACGTACAAAACCGAAAGGGTTTAAAAATGAGCAAGTAACCTCCCATAATAAACAAATAATGAGAAGAAAATTTGCAAAGATATTTTTTTAAGAATTGCAACAGTAAGTTTATTTTGATTAACTAATTGTCTCAATTTGTTTCGACGTTGTGTTAGTTTTCTCTCGTCTTCAAAAATTGTTTAGCATTAATTGGCATATCGACATGACGGCATCTTTCTCTGTATGTGAAGAATTTTAACAAATATTTTAGGATTATATATATATTTTAACAAACATTTTTTTAAGAACTGCAGGGAAGCCAACGAGGAATACGTAAAGTATCTGCACGGGGTTGTAGACAAACTCTTCAAGAGCCTGTCGTTAGACTTAGGGCTTGAAGAGCATGAACTCAAAGAAGCTGTGGGCGGAGATGAGTTGACATACCTTCTCAAAATAAACTACTATCCACCGTGCCCCCGTCCTGATCTAGCTCTTGGGTTGGTGGCTCACACTGACATGTGCTCCATAACAATTCTTCTTCCCAATGACATTCAGGGCCTCCAGGCCTGCAGAGATGGACAGTGGTATTGTGTCAAGTACATACCAAATGCATTAGTCATCCACATCGGCGACCAGATTGAGGTGCCTCGATCTCTCTCCAAACTAAATGCTCCGAGTGCTTGCTAATTACTATATTTCTGCTAACAAATCCTTGTCTTTTTACAGATTTTGAGCAATGGGAAGTATAAGAGTGTGTTCCACAGAACCACAGTAACCAAAGACAAGACAAGAATGTCATGGCCTGTGTTCTTGGAGCCTCCACCTGACCTCGCTGTAGGGCCTCATCCCAAGCTCGTTAATGAACAGAATCCCCCCAAGTACAAGACCAAGAAGTATGGTGATTATTGCTATTGTAAGCTCAACAAGATTCCACAATAGGTGAAGTCAGGAGGAGGATACGACTTACGAGTGTACTTTTCTATATTTCTTGTGTTCGCGTAATTGTGTTGCAAGGAGAATATTCAACCCTCAACAGAAAATTCCTTTTAACATGCGAACAAAATATGAAATCTGCCGAATATTTTTACTGTGTCATAAATCTAATGCCGATCCTTAATGAGAGAGGTTATTATGTAATATATAGAGGCAATCAACCTCTCTTTGTTTATTGTATTAGTTACCTTTCATTTTGAATGTGTAACTATTCACTTTCATTTTGAATTTATAACAACTCCCTTTCAAAACTTAGCTTAGCTGCATTAGTTTTTAATTTCTTCTAACTTGGTCTATAACACCTTGATATCAATGAATAAACAGTGGCCTTTATTATTATCTAAAAAAAAACAGTAGCCATTATTTCATCTTTTCTCCTTCTTTTTTTTTTTTTCTCATCACGAGCTATCAGGGCAATTAAGATTTCTCATCTTTTAACTTGGAACTTACTATGTAGCGATATTATTTTTTTAAATTTATTTATTTTATTTTTTGTAATTAATTTTAATTTTTATGATTGTTGGGATAAAACTGACTAACACTTATTGTGTCTAAATTTATCAGGTATAATCTGGTCTCATCTTGGACCTAAATTTATCTGGCTGACCTATAAATATATTTATTAGACTATTTTAACAAAAATGAATAGATTTGCTTACATGGTGGAGTGAAATTTGATAAAAAAAAAAAAAAACTAAGAAAGAGAAGTGGACACAATTAAACAAAGATTGGGTTAGTACTGACAAGTTAAGTGGCTGGATTCGGGGGGCTGATAGAATTGATGAAATAGGGGATGGGGGGGAGAGTTGTTCTGATTTTAGTTGAATGAAGAACAAGAAATAGAGAAATGAGGAGGTTGTTGGGTTTTAATTTATTTTAATATAATTAATTTTAATTTGACTTTGTTCATCTTAGTTTGCAACATACCCATTTTCCATCTTTTTAACTTTTTTAAAATTCATTTTTGATCCAAAACTTTATTTCTCTTACTTTTTAATTTCTAGTTTGAGATAAAGAGAGAAAATTACTGGATTCTAATAATAAAAATAAAAAATATAATTTATTAATTTTTAATTGAGCAATGTAATTTGTTTCATCATTTAATATTTTGTTGATTTTTAAAGAGGTAACATAATTTGTTTCGATTTTATATTTGTAGGTTTGTCATAATTTAAAATAAATACCCCGATATTTAATTGATTCTGGATTTTATGTGTCTATATTTATTATCATATTATTAAATAAAAAATTATCAAACCCAATTAAATTCATGACTCGTGTCATGGGTTCGATTAATTAGAAATTAAATTTTATAATTTATTTTGATTTGTTTTTTATGAAGTTTTTAAGATTCAAACAAATGTCCTAACATTAAGTTGATGCATGATTTTATGAGTATTTTTTTATTATATGATTGAATAAAAAATAATCTTAAAAAAATTTAAACGCGATAAAGTTTATAATTCAGATTATTAATAAATTAAACTACAAAACCCAAATCGATCTAATAATTCATAATCTCAGTATTTTTTAAAAAATCATATCACCTTAAAATTTATGTTAAACTCAGGCCATGTTTTTGCTTGTCTTCCAGCTTTTTGAACTTGCTAAATTAATTGTGATGTCTAAGACAACTTTACAACGGTTTGATTTACAACACGGAATAGGCAAAGAAGACGGGTGAGGTTTCAGTATAGGAGGCCATGGTATAGCAAGGGCTACGAAGCTCGTTCCATATATTCTCCTACTGCTCTCATCAAATTATGAAATGATTAAAAGAAACCGCCTTGGCATGTTGACGGGCCTTGTGTCATCGGACATGGATTTTGCTTTCGTTTCATTTTTTCCCATCATTTTGTTGCAAACAATTGCCATACCCTGTATCTCAAAAACTCTAAATAAATTTTAAAGAACCCCATGTTCATCAAGAAGTTATGGGAAATATTATCACATCAAAATAATTTAAAAATATAAACAAAAATTAAAAAACAAAACAAAAAAAAAATTTGACTGCTACGTTGTTTCAAAATCTAAGAGAAAGAGTCTATCAACCGACGACCACCTCCGTTTGAATTACTCTACTCGATTCAATTCAAAGCTCATGGTCTCCAATATAGGCCCAATAGAAGGCATTCGATGTGGGCTTCCTTGAAGTTTTCATTCGACTCGCTTGTATCAAAATTTATGAATATGCCCCGAAGACAAGCTTCAACTTACGGGGCTGAGCTTGATAATAATATTGAGTCTGGAAAAACGAGGAGGAGGACATGCTTCATTAAAGGAACATAATAAGTTAATATGCGTGATAATTGAATGGAAGTTCAATTGCCCAAGAACTTGCATATAATCTCTGCAGGCACCAAATGTAAACTCACTTGAAAATTGTAAATCTTGATTATGGCTGTCCTTCTTCTCACCAGCAAGGAATGATCATGATGCTCAGCTAGTTATTCATTGAATTCCTGCGATGAGATTTGCAGGCCATCCTCTGGAGATCAAATTTTTCCCATTGCTGGAGATATCGCTCTTCCCAGCTGGTGTAAGATGATCATCGTACTTCGGAGTCTGCCCTTGTTCATCATATCTGTCTGTCTCTTTCACATCCCCAGCATGATCTGTTGATGATGCTGCATTTCCATCTGACAACCTCCAAAATGAAACATCCTGTTAGTTAAAACCAAGAATTCATGAATCAAAGCCATATCAACTGATAACAATGAATGATTTAACGAACAAATTGTAGAATGCATCATGACATCGCAGAGAGTCGCTATATAAAAATGTAGCTAGAGACCCCCCCAACTCTCCAGCTTCCCATTCTCTCTCCTTGGTTTCCCTTTCTCTCAGCTCCCACGCACTCCCAAAGGAAACATTATCCGATATCAATAGCTTGCTTATAATCTTACTTTAGTCAGATACTAATTAAAGGATATTTAATATATGAACACCCAACATTTATTTTTATTGTTAAATGAAAAGAGCCTTTAACACGGGGAGCTTGTTAACCTTCAAGCAGCTCACCATACAAGGTCAATGCACATAGAATTCAAAGATCAAGTATCAAATATATATTACTTTGTTACACTAAACTAATTCAGCTAGAAGAATTGTTAAGCAATTTATATAATTCTGTCTTTTATTTGATTATATGCACAGGCAAAGCTTAAACAAATTAAATATTTTTCATACAAGAAAAGTGGCCAACAACTATTCTTTAATTTGTTTTCATTATTTCGTGGCAATGACTTGACGTATATAATAAGAGGCTAATTTTGATGGTTGGCCAATCAGGCACAAACGGATAGAAAGAAAAGCCCCCACTTGGCCACCCCATATGAGTGGTCAAAACTGGATTGGATAAAACGCTAAACCCTCATCATCCGTTTGTACATGCCAATCGAATACCCTCCAGATCATCCGACCTCCCAGCTACTGGGTCCTGCTTTACAAACTCATAAAACCCCAAACTCTGACACTCGTTAACACACAGCACACGCCATACTACATGCACTAACGCAAACATTCAGCCACTGACAAGCTCAAACCGAGTTGACAACCTTCTAGGTTCTTCTGGAAGCTCATTTCCATGGCAGAGACCAAGAGATCCACTGGCACGGTCAAGTGGTTCAGCGCAATGAAAGGTTTTGGCTTCATTGCTCCCGATGACGGCGGAGAGGATCTGTTCGTCCACCAGACCTCGATCCAATCCGACGGCTTTCGTACCCTCTCCGACGGACAGCCCGTGGAGTTCTCTGTCGGTTCAGGAGAAGACGGCCGCACCAAGGCCGCTGATGTCGTGGGAGTCTCCAGATCTCGCCGTCCTCCTCGTGGCGGCCGAGGTGGAGGTGGAGGGAGAGGGAACTATAGCGGAAGGGGACGAGGCGGCGGTTATGAGAGAGGCGGCCACTCAAGGGGTAGGGGATATGGAGGCGGCGGAAGTAGCGGTGGTGCTTGTTTTAATTGTGGACGGTACGGTCATTTAGCAAGGGATTGTTATGAAGGTGGCGGTGATGGTGGGAGATACGGTGGCGGTGGAGGGAGGAGATATTCTGGTGGAGGTGGAGGTAGAGGTGGAGGATGCTATAATTGTGGAGAGGAAGGGCATTTTGCGAGAGACTGTCCTAATGCTGATAACAAGTGAGAGAATGTCGGTGGTTTCAGTCAATGATCACACGACTGCGGTGTTTTTCAGTAATTCTTTTGTGGGTTGTTGCTTTAATTTCCAAGGTTTAGTGATTGCTTCCCCCCCCCCCCCACCCCTATTTTTTAACGATGCAAATCAGCATAGAAGATGGAACAGAATTGCTTCCTGTTCTATTCATTGGGTGTTTTTTTCTATATATATATATATATGTATTTGGTAATGTTGGTAATTGTTTGCGTAAGATATAGGTTCTTTTTTTATCGGTTATTTTTAACATGCAATTGATCACATTTTATCGGTTAATTTTAACCCTAATTTAAAGCTGGATAAATATTATTGGGGCGTGAATGTGATAGCCACTGTCTGAAAGTGATGGCATGCTTCTTTTTTTTTTTGGATCTCTCGGTTGTGGATCAGATAGCAGTATTTATCTTAATAGTCATAAGTATTTGGTGAACGGATGACTATGCATATACTTAATTTTATGGCTAGAATTCATGCAATCTTATCCAAAATTTGGTAGCCTATGAAAGGTTGAAATTGTATTTGCTAAGATTGGAGTTCTCCCGGGGCTAGACCAGCCACTCCCTGAAGGGTTTCGTGTGTGTGGTCTTAATATCCCGCATCTCCTGTTTGGCTCCATGATATATCCGCAGTTTTGTTGTCTACGGTCTTTATCGTTCACAAACTTCTACGAGAGATTATTGAAAACAAAGAGAAAGAATAATGTCGGATGAATGTATGCAATAATTACAATAGAAGGGTATAATGTTGAGAGGATTATGTATTCTTTTTTAACTGTAACATGCTGTCTCAAACACAGAATGATGCTTGCAATCTATTATTGCATGCAGCTGATAAAAGTTTACTAGTTCCTTGAAATTCATTCGAGTGCCAGCTGGTTTCAAGGAAGGCCCAACTTCACATTTTTCCAATCTGTGAAAGCCAATTCTCTTGTATTCCGGGCAATTATTTAGAAGCCTCCGCTACTTACATGATGGTGTTTTTCAGACTACAAGGATTTTGACGTGTGAGAGAGACATCATCACCTGAGTATCAAAATTAGCTCCTGAAATCATGTCTGATTTGTCCAAAAAAAGTGTCAATATACATCCCATGTTTCTTTGCCCTCTTGTTTGTTTACGTTGACATCAGAGTGTTTTGAGTTCTGATGAAATGTGCATCGTGCTTTTTATGAAACTTCAGGATGCTGTTTCTTTGAATGGAGACACATGTAAGGATTGACTTCATGAGCAGCATGGCTCAATGTTTTGATGTGGTTTTAACTATAGATCTGTAACGGGCGTGGTGAAAACTTGTTTCTCTTATCCTCTATTCCCAACTCCTAATTAGGTTTTTTGGGAGGAATCTTGTTAATAATTAGCAAATTAGCATACAGGCGGCCTGTTTTGGTTATCTTTGAAGAAATCCCCGAGTTAGTAGCATACAGGGGTACTGTTAGTAGCTTGCCTGTGTCATTTCTGCTCCATATGAGAAAAGAAACGAAATTGAGAATTGCTTGTTTTTCTTTATCCTTTTCTTTCTACTCAAATCTGTGAGTTGAGAATAGCTGGTTCATCTAGCTGGCCTTTTACCTTGGAGTTAACTATAAATTTGTCCCAAACTATTATATATACTTGTCCCAGGTGAGCCCGTCATCTACTGAGGGTTGATTCAATTAATTAATCCCATTGTTATTAGATTTGATGGTGCAAAATTGATGCTTTCTAAAACATTTTGGCGTCATCAATAAAGATCTTTCGACGCTGAAGTTGTAGATCATATTGCTGTTAAGAGGGCATGTGGTTGTATTTTTTAGCTCGCATATATTTTTCAGAGTCTCCGATGTTGTTCTGAAATTGGGAAGGCTCGCGGGAGTCATGTTTGTAGATGATAGGAATTAATTGAGTAAAATCTCAAGACATGGGGCCCTCAATTGAGACTTTTGGTAGGTGGGAGAACTCAATCAGCTTGACTAGCTTTGTACCTTGCAGTTGCTTTGATTTTGGATATGGCTGCCACCTGCCAGCATGTCTTTTCCTCGAGTGGATTTAAAAAGATGTTTCAACATTATTTTTTAAAAATAATTTTTATTTTAAAATATATTAAAACAATATTTGTTATATTTTAAAAATTATTTTGATATAGCACATTAAAATGATTTAAAAACAACAAAAATATATTAATTTAAAATAAATAAAAAAATTAAATTTTTTCGGAAACATTTTCAAACCGCAATGAAAACACTGATATTAATGCTCTATAAGAACGGAGGGCTACGTGAGAAGTCTTTGTTGTTGCTAGTTGGAGCATGAAGAACAAGGCCCAGTTACGGCCACAAATTCAAGCCGCATTGCATAGTTTTCCATAGTACTTTCCTTTGCTCCCTCTCTCTGCTATATCTTTTGACCTTTATTCTTGGGGTGGATTTTACTCTTGTGCGAGACTGGGGCCATGGTTAATTGGTGTTCCGTTTTAATGGCCAATACTATTCTGTAAATATAATTCCAAAAAACAAAAACGAAAACGAAAAGCTTTGACAGGGACCAAGTCCTGAAGAACCATGACGAAAGTCGCGCTTTTAGAAGTGGGCAGCCATAAAATATCAGGAGAAACTTCCATGAACCCCAATGGTTTTGACCAACAGAGCCATCCGTGAGCTCAGCTTTTATCTGAACCCTTTTACCGCGGGGAGGGTGGTCATTATAAAAGCCACTTTGGGTGGCTTTCGCGAGCCGCTGTTCTCAGTCTTGAGGAATTTCGCGTCTCTTCTTTACCACTGGTCAGCTAGTGATATGGTAACCATGCACATGCAAACGCACAGAAAAATACCAGAATGAGTAACTGTACAACCTCTTCATAAAAATTCAACTGCGTGAAATCCCCCAAAACAGGCATAGAAGTAGTTCCCATTTTCCAGTGTCCCGGATATCTTTCTGCCTATGACCTAATGTGGCCGTCAATGCTTGCCACGGCTATTAACACCCAGTAAGCTAGGTCATATTGCCCAGATAATTTTGGTTATATTCTAGACTACTTCACTTAGTTTTGAAAATAGGAACTTGTTACCTCATAAAATCTGATACCAACATGGAACGGCAAATATGCATGGGTCTAGGGTCTGGATACATGCTCGAGACAATCAAGAGAGTCCAACTACTTGGCGATGCAAGTTGATTCACATCACATGAGGTGCGTCAGATTGTCAGAGGTGACGATGGAGGACCCACACCCGTGTACCTTATCTACACTATAGGCTTGATAGACGATCCCTGATCAAGATTTGATTCTTGCTCTACAAGCTTACAATATGCATGCATATAATAAAGTTTGATTTACTTGATACTTATTATATTGTTGTTGTCTAGTAGATGATGTTGTTTTCTCTTTTCATCGCTGCTTCATGTAACAGTCATCGCATTTGTCAAGCTGGCAAGTTCCTGCTAGCTAACTCTTCAACATTACGATTCATGTTATATGTTCTCATTGTTCATCATGGTATAACGAATAAGAGGCTGCTCTATCCTTTCTCCTATATATAATTTTAATCAAGTCAAACTCTCTCATTGCTTCTGTACGTACCTTTTACCTTTCAGATCATAGAATATGATGAGAATTGAGATTTATATATTTATTTTGCAGTGTCCTAATCTTGTATGTTCTCAGTTTTAGTAGTAAAACAAATTAATGCATAGCAATTAAATATTCAAAATGTTTTGCGATGTTTCTTTATAGCCTACTATACTTTTTTCACATTTTCACGAAGAAGCTACACCATGCTATTGCCTCGCTGATTTGATCTTTGAGGGGAAGAAAGAAAAAAGGAAAAGGAACACCGATCTTCACGACCACTCCATGAGGATTAGGGTCCCCGCTGATCCAGGAAAGTCGCGGTTGCTGGTCAAAAGCAATCTTGGTAAGGAGCCAAATTCATTGATGTTGGAGAAAGAAAGAAGAAAAATAATTCAAACATTCCACGACAATGACCTGACATTCCTTATCTTGGAGAGTTCTTAGAAAATGTGAAGGTCTCCAAGTGATCAGTGACTGGTCATATAGTTTTTATGGACAAACTGGGCAATGAGCACGGAAAAATCAAAAGAAATGGTGATTTCAGACATGCAAAAAGCTTTGTCGAAAATAGCGTATCTTTTATGTTGTGGTTTATGACATTAATTAAATTGGTCAGAATTCATTTAAATTTCGTGACAGGTAAGTTATTGTAATTTTAAAACATAATATGTTTATATATAGATACTTTGAAACACAATAACTATACCATTATTTAGTAAATATTATGTTTTGAAAATGCAATAAGGTAAAGATTTATTATTTTATCATTTTTTAAAAAATAATATTTTTATGTCAAAACTTTTAAATTTGTGTCATAATTTTTCTTACAAAAAAATCAGCTCTTAGTGCATTTTCGATCGAATGACAGTTCCCACATCGAATTATTTGCCCTCTTATTTATGCAGTGCAGTACGGCCTCTTTTCACACTCCCTTGCCAAGCACACCATCGCTTCTGCGGAAGTAGTTTACTAGTTTATTTTCCACGACATGGTTTTGGATAAGGTTTGAATATTTGCTTTTGAGTTGCAGAGTACGTGTCTAGTGGTAATCAGTAATAATATTGATTGCTTTTTGGAGCTTTTCTCATGCATTGACCATTTTCTATTTGTCAGATTCCAAGTCACTGTAGCCTTAAAGGTCGATGGTCGTTATAAGCCCACCAATTCCACGGGCCCATACTCTTTTCTAGATGCTTGTGACCCACAAAACCACATGGCCTTCACTTTTAAGAACCGCCCACCCAAAAAAAAAAAAATATTTGAGTGAAAAGGGAGTGGATTGAAAAAATAAAATAAATCGAATTATATAATTAAAAATAAATTAAATTTTTATGAAGAAGCCAATAATAAAAATTAAAAATTAAAAAAACAAGAACCAAAGTGAAATTCTTGTTAAATCATAGGATCATTCTGAAATTTTACATGGTTATTCTAAATTTTTAACAGAAAATATAAAAAAAAGAAAAAAAATAAAGTTTTTCTAATAAAAAACTATGTCACCACCAATCACACATGTCGCAAAAAAAAGACATTGTTGCTATTCAAATGACACAATAAAAACAGGTTTAGGCAACAAAAAGGCTATGCACATGTCATCTAAAAAACAAGAATGTTTACACTTTAGTGCGTGCGCTGTACACAATAATAATTTTTTTTTAAATAATATTTAATATTTATTAAAAATATCAAATTGTCCTTTCTCTATTTGATTATAACAAAAAAAAAAAACCCTTAAATGAAAGGACTAAAAAAACCCTCACAGAAGCTTTAAATTTTTGCAACAAATCATTTTGCTATAGTTTAAAAGGATAGAAGACAGAAGCCCTTATATTGCCAAATTTTAAAAATCTATCTTTAATGACAATGTAATCATTCACGGTGCTTAAAATTTCAGAAAAAGACACATTTATATAAACAGTATTTTTCCAATCATAATTAGCTTCGGTTAATTAATACCTTAATTTTCTTGCTGTTGCCGATCATTTATGTTACACTCAGCCACTCCAACCAATCACAAAGCGAATGCATTTCCAAGTCGTTTTGTTCATTTCATTTGTCCTCTAGGAAGAGTACAGACAGACCACATTGGACTGTGTCTGCTTTCAATTTTAGCTATGCAAGAGGACCTAAGAATGTGAGAGGCACGTCAAATGATCAATAAACAAACCTTATATTTATCAGGATAGACCACTGTGATACACCATTTCTGGGTTAGAAGCTTGGAAATCGTTAAGCATCTTTATCTGAATAGTTATAAAATGGAAATGGATCGATTGAAAGGAATAAATGGACGTATAAAAGAAATAACATGAAACTTCAACAAAATTGTCATCTTCATCTTCTCTAATACGAAGAATCAATAAGAAATTCAAACCCAATCAAGCAAAAGTGAAATCTAACACCCACAACTCCTTCCTGTTGCAGATCGCAAAACGCAGCAACACCACCCTGTTTGAAAGCTTCACCACCCTCAACCTCCACAACGCAGAACCTGTAATCGTTGATGGTCGAATGAAACCCAAACCACGGACGAATTCATAGCCAAGTCAATTACAACACAGATTTCAAATGGTGGGAGGGTATTTTAGTTGTCAAAGAATCTGCGTAATCTTGCAATTGCCATTTTTAATTATTAATTTGATGACAAGCTGAGAGTTTTCTGGGATGCGAGGGGGCTAAAAAGATAAAAAGGCTATTTTCTTCAAAAGGGAAAAGGACGAGGAAGAAGTTGGATTTGGGATTCTTCATATGTCTTAGATTTTTTTCAAGCTCGGAGAGGGCGTGTTGCTTGGTTAAAGGAGAAGGAACACAAAGTATAGGCAATAGGAGCAATGAAAAGACATATTAAAGATGATCAAGGTAATCTAGAGAATAGCTCAATTAATTAAGTTCTATTAAAGTTTTAAGAAATAGAGAGAGAATTAACGTTGAGAAATATATAAAAAAATCAATTTTAAATGAACAGGCATAAGCTCCTCAAATAAAAAGAGATAATGTTATTTACCATTCATTGCTTCGGTGTTTTTTTTATATATTCTACATAATTGATGAGCGATTTGACTTGATGATCTAAATCTTTTGAGGATTAATTTTCGAATCAAATATGATTAAACGGATAGTAAAATTATGCCCTTCCTTTCAATGCACATTTGGGTCCATGAACATAGCCCCTGACTTTGCGGCCGATGTTTACAGCTGTCTGTTTTAACGCAACACCTTGCAATGGCCCTCACAACATGGTGTGCAAGGGGTCATCCTGTAGCACATCACGCTCTTTCACACAAACAGATGAATTGATAGATTTCTTTCCAAGAAAAAACTAACTATCAATTTTAGAAATATTCTAAGTAGATTTGATGGGATAAAATCATAACTACTTGTATAGGAAGAGAGTGATGTATCCCACAAAAACCAAGGGAGTCGCATTCTTAAAAGAGAAATGCCGATCTCTCTTTACACACTTGCGTAAGTATCTTAATTTGTTAACCTTTCTTTTCTGAAAGCAGGGGAATCCAACAATCAAGCCTTGTGGGGAGGACACTGGTAGCACTTGGTGAAGAGGCCAAATGAATCGATCTGACGTATAAAGTTGAGCATGCTCGCCCATCCTCCAAATCCAAATCCCACAATAAAAACCCATACCATCACAAAAATGTTCACGCAATATAAGCCCACCCAACCTCCAAGAAATGGGGGTGGTCTCTCCACGGCATTCTGTGAAAACACAATGAATTAAGAGATTATTAGTAACTTGCTTTAACTAATGATGATAAAAGGGAAATTAAGTTGGCTAACCTCTCGAGCCGACGCTGAAGAGAAAGTGATCATGTGTGCTAACGATGGAATTATGTAGACAGTGAAGCTGACAAGAAGAGATCCGACAGTTGAGTTGATAGGTCCAAAGAAAGGGAAGATGATAGCCAGGAACCAAATTGGTATCACCACAGGAAGTCTAGCCACAGCTCTCTTTAACACACTCTTCGTGTCGTGAACCCTTATGAATTTCTCCCACACAAAGTATAGTGGAGTGCATGCAAATCCAAATGTTATGAACTGCCAAGAAATATGAAAATAAAGTGTTAAGTGAAGGACATGAACATATAAGACTTGAACCAGATCCGACCCGGATTAGAAACCTGTTCCGATCAGGAATTAATTAATCGAAGCCATGCTGGTTAAGTTATAAAAAACTTCGTAGGCACACTGGACAGAAGCGGTAATCAATTAACCTGATGAATGAGCATGAGTATGACAGCAGTATCTCTATATCCATTCTTCGGTAGCAGAGAGAGAGCATTAGAATGAGTAAGTAGCAAGTCCCCAAATGCCCAGTAAACAGCAGAAGCTGATGGTAGTGTCAAGGTTAAAACATAAAGTGTTGCTATCAAGTATATTAACTTGAACTTCTGAGGCTTCCACATCGCATGCATAATTTCCCTACATTAACAATCACGCAGAGTCTCATCAATCAAATTTTAATTTCTGATACATCTGTGCATATACACACAGACAGGCGTGCACGGGCATTAATGCTTCTGTATGAAGGTGATCAAGATGGTCAACTTAAATTCCAAAATGATGGTATGGTTATATTTTTAAGTTTATCGCTTCTTTGAAAACCAAATGGAGAATTGTATAAAGTAATCAGAAAGTTGGTGTACCGGCTTTTTCAGGAAAGATGTTCTTTTACTGAGAAAACCCTTTCCAGTAATTACATGCGGGTCCATGAATGTATTTATACATCAATTCCATCATTATCATAAAGTATATTTGTATATGTCATTATATATATTGAGTCATCACTCACACTGTGACAGCATGCCCACCAAAGGTATAAAGAATGTTGGTAGCCCCAGTAAAATACAGAACCATTGTGGTTGGACCTGAGTGTTTCACTTCTTCAATCTTCAATAAAATGGGGAGAAAGGGAGTAAGGTTAATACCTTAAAAAAATACTAAATTGACAGCGGAAATTAAGGGTATATCACGCCAAAATTGGATTTTTAAGCTGAATAACACTGCTAATTAGTCAAAGATAGAATATGCAACTAACCTGTCCATGGATTAGGGAAGCAATTGTCATATACCATGCGGTATAAGAGGTCATCATAAGGCCCAAGAATGACCAAATTCTGTAGTTGTGAAATGAGGGAACGAAGACAGTTGTTGCACAGCATGCACCAAAGATGTAGGTCCAGGTTCTCTTGTCTAGATTATCGTTTATGTAGTAGATATTGCTGCGAAACGTTAGTGAAAAGAGAAGGATGAAAGTGCTGTTTGTTTGTGATGAAATCATCTCAACCGAATAGGGCAGAAGAAAAAAGTTTGTATCATGATTGATTGATGAATATGTAAGGATACCTTGCACAGGCAATTAACTGAATGACAGACCCAAATACAAGAAAAGTGCAGTTGAAAAGGAGGCCGATATTCCTCCAGTATTTCCCCAGCAGCCCATCAAGAACTTCAAACCACTGCAAACAACACCATTAAGTTACAAAAAACTTAAAGAACACTTGACAGGACTAAACTAGAAACTTTATTTTTCTCTCTCTCTCTCTCTTGTTTCTGTGTTGTTTTGGCACTATATATATTGTACATAAAAGTTCTACGATACGACTTATCAGTTAGCACGGTCCAGATATACTAATTTGAATATTCAAGTGTGTAGCTAGAATATATTACCTGAATTACATGATTCCTGAAATCAACCTTTTCTCTCTCTTTTCTAGTTCTATATTCAACATAAAGAACACTAATAAGGTAAGCAGTCCAGCTTCCCATCAAGCCGTATAAAAGTTGAAACAGGATTCCAGATAACAAGCCAAGTTGTGAGAATGAGTAGGGCAATGTAAGGAGCACTTGTGCAACCTACAATTCAAAAAAGAAAAAAAATTAAACATATATATGTGTGTGTGTGTGTGTGTGTGTGTGTTGATGTATTTAGATTTCTTGTAAGATGGCAATGAAACCAGAAAATCCTGTAAGCATGCTTGAATATATTGCCTGATTCGAAGCACAGCTAAACCAAGCGTCATATACTGAACCACCATGCCATAAAAAATTTGAGAATTTGCTCTTAGTAGACTTGGAACTCCCCTCTTCTCTCTCCATTTCCACGTAGTTTCCAGCAACAACAGTCTCAACTTTCTCAGAAGCCATTGTTGTAGCTTACTGGTACTAATGCTGGGGAAGCAGTGGACTAATTGGAGTCTATAAATAGAAAAAAGAAGTGCTTCTTTTCGCTATATTTTGTTACGCTTCTCCTTTTCCTTTCGTCTTTATAAAAAAAAAAATTGGAGCAATTATTGCTTCACCGAAGTGGGGACCTAAGTGGTTATTTCACCCTTTAAAATGTGATTTTCAGATGACAGTCTAATTATCTCATGTTCATTTTCATAGGGTCTAGCTTTGAATCTCATTGGTAGGTGACATAGCAATGTCCACTGCATGTGAGAAACTCATTACACTGTGCTCTCTCTTTCTTTTTTCCCCTACTTGCTATGGGCTTGAAAGGAGAATGGTGGACCCAGGCTCTCATGCATTACACGAGCGGGGTGGCCCACCACAGGCTTTTTCCAAGCTTGAAAGAGCCCATGTTTATAAACAAGTGTATTGATTGATCTCGAAGAGAAATTTTAAATGTTTGGATTTTGGAAGAAGGATTAAAGAAAAGATGGCAATCTGGATTTGTGTGTTTGGTTTCGTGGAGGTAGAGGCTAAGATGGGGTGAATTATTGCTTTGACAAGGGGGCTTGGTGCTAAACATGATTAGTACCACACGTGTGCCAACTGTCTTTGTAAAAGATTTGATTATTTTTCCCCTTCTTATCTTTCATCACCAAGACTAAACTAATAAGAATGATTATTTGTTTTCCATCTTCTTACGTGTTAATGTCTATTCTCTGGCCCGCTTGATTAGGCATCATCTCAATCATGATCTTGAATGAATGGGGTTATAAGTTTAGTAGCTGGTTTGGAAAGGAGAGCCAACCCCTATTTTTAAATAATTTAAATTTTTATTAAAAATTAATTTTTATATATGTTTTAATATATTGATTTTAAAAATAATTTTAAAAAAATAAAAAATATATATTTTTTAATATATTTTAGCACGAAAAATACTTTAAAAAATAACTACAACTACACTTTTAAATAAATTTTAAACAATAAAGTTGTATATTTATTTATTATTACGGTTAATAGGTTGAATCTATTTGAAAGTTTAGTTAAAATCACTGTGAGAAGGATCATATTTTACAAGGATAGAGTTCATTTTTTAATGGTCAATAATTCATAGTTGATAATTTTTTTCTTATATGTGCTATAAAAAGATCTTTAATTGCACAACAATGGCTCTTGTTTTTATAATATACTTACGCACACTTTTAAAATAGTCAATATCTTGTCAAAATGAACAAATTATTCCTTTATGGCCTTCAAAAAATATTTTACCTTAAAGCTAATCATCACAAAATAACTCACAATATCATGGCTATTTCTAAATTAATTAACATCATAATCTCAACATAACATCCTTAATTGTCGACTATAAGCTTTAAATTGATGTATCTTAATAATTATGTAAGCCATATCATATGATCGTTATTTAACAATTTTCTACAAATAAATATATTAATAAATCTCAAAATATTTATTCATTCTTCTAAAAAGAATAACAATATCCAAATATACAGACAATTTATGCATGCTTATGTTTACATTACATTCGTAAAACAACATGTTTCGAGTTTATTCAACATCCCAAGTTAATGGGAAGTTGATCATACATAGAGTTGTGTCGAATGTCTAACAATTCTACTGCAACTAAGACAAGAGAATTATTAACTCATTTAGATGACTGATCAATATTTATCTTGTTAATTACATGGATCCATGTTTTCTTAGTTTCTAATCTGCACCCCATGGGTCCCACAATAATTGATTATCATTGAAATGTTGAATTAAAAGTAAGATTGGGTGGAAATTAAGTAACTACGATGATATGATCAGTTAGCATTTTAATTGATAGGTCATAGCCTAAATCTGCTTTCTTTTCTCACTAACAAAATGACTATAAAAACATTGGATTTCAAAGAGACTGTTGTGATCATGAAGACATATATATATACAATCTACCATCAGTTGCAGAACTATGGTGAATTATTTTGAGAAATTATATACAATAATCACGAATTTTGAATCAAATTAACACTAATCGATATACTAATGAGAAGGAGGATATAATACCACATGTCAAATATCAATATAGTAAGAAGAAGGCTATGATACCACATATAAAAATAAATTTAATGATATGCTGAGTATATAAACACAAAAAAAAAAAATTAATAGGATACACGTCTTTTACCATGACTAATTGAGTATTGAAATAATTATCTAAAAGAATCCTGTATCGTTAATAATAAAAAGTATTCTAATTGAGCCAAATTTTTAAATTATTGTATGGATGAAAAAAAATATTAATAAATATAGTTAGGTCGGATTTGAGTTTATGATTATATCCAACTCAAATTTTTATATTTTATAAATTATAATCCCGATTTATTTAATTTTTTTTAGATTAAGACAGGTTGAATCATATTGGGCTAAAATTTTTAAGAATATTATAAATATTTATGAGTTAAGTTTATATTGCTAATTTTTACGAGTTGAATTTAATTTAATTACAATTAAGTTTTTGGCTCAATAAATTAACCAAAATCCTGTTATAAGTTGTATTAAATAATTTAGCAATCGAATAAATTTATTAAAATAAAAGAATCAATTGCAACAATAAGAACAAAATCTATAACAACAAATTAAATTTTGATCTTAATTGGAATTCTTGCATTTATTATGTGAGAAAGCTTAATTTATTTTCGAATCATGGAATGTGGGTATTATCATATTTAGTGTTCGATTCTCTTAGTATAGATAGTGTTTTTAACATAAAACATATAATTATGGATTCTTTTCATCATTTTTCTCGTACCAGAAAAAATCATGTAGGAAAAAAAAAAAAAATCGCATGTTCTCTTGCTTTTGAGAAGGTTCTCTTTATCTCTCGATAACAAACACAATTATTAATTATAGCTTCTCACAACTGTTTTCAAAAAGTAAAAGGATTGAGATGGGAGTTTTGTTAATTAATTCATTTTTGCTTGCATAATCCCCAATCCCGGGGGGGTGGGGGGGCTCCCAATCCTTTTCTTTTGTGGCGTGACTTTCTGAAGCTAGGATGGAGAGGTGGGAGGTGGGAATCGAGCATTACTGGCGGCGAGATCGGAGTAGCACCTGGTTGGGGTAAGGAGAGGCGGCGAGATCGGAGTAGCACCTGGTTGGGGTAAGGAGAGGCGGGAGGTGGGAATCGAACCCTAGAAAAACAGATGGTTTGATAGTTGCACATTCGCTCAGTGACTGATCTCCAGTGCCGGGAAGGAGAACCCGATACTAGGGCTCAAGCAAACAGTGACAGATTATAATTCCGCCATATTCTATAATCAGGTAACATGTTCGGCGTGCTAGATTGATGAATTTATTCACTAAACAGATATGATATATTTTTTAATTAAAAAATAATATTATTAAATCAATTAAAAAATAAATTTTATGATTTTTTTTTATAAGATTAGTATTGTCTCAAATAAATATATATATTTTTATTGCTGTTAAATTTTATGGATATATATTTTTTATATATAATTAAAAAAATAATTTATAAAAAATTATTAAACTTGATATAGTTCATAGCATGTGTTGTTGGGAGTCTTGGAACTAAGATCAATTCAATTTATTATTATTTTAATAAAAAAATTTTAAAAAATTATTATCTTGAAATTTTATTAAAAATTATACTATATTTTTATATATTATAGGATTATATTTAAATTAATAAAATCAATTAATTTAATTTAAATTAATTTTTATATAATTTAATTAAAATCTCGAGTTAAATTAATTCATTAAATCAAATTTAATAAAACAATTAAAAAATTCTTTATGTTTTAAAAAAAATATTCGGACCAGCGACGTGTATGTCTATAATTTGGCAACATTTACTTGACCTGAAGGTGTCCCTATCTTTATTAGTACGGCCTGATAAAAGTCTTTCATATCGTCATAAAGAAAAGGATCTGCATTCTGCACCGCCAGCCCATTATAATAGCTCTTTACAGCCACGTGTCTATGTCGACAACTGAAGCCTAGCCCAAAGCACATGAAAGCTGGGTTTTTTTTTTTTAAGCCTACGAATGCAAACCCGAACTGACAAATGTAGATCATTATTCTGTCTATCAATTTTGACATAGAATAGGGTGGAATGGTTATAAATATAGTTTTAAAATCCGGACCGGCCTGGCGGGTCGATTCGGGATCCGGCCGATTCTGGCATGGGACCGGTCCAGGTGGAGGCCAAAACCCTTTTGGGAATTGACTCGGTCAGACCTGGTTGACCTGGCAAAACCTGGTCAAGACCCGGCCAAAACCCGTTGATTTTTATTTTTTTTGTTTTTTTTGCTAAAACGACGTCGTTTTGATTTTTTTTAAAAAAATAAAAAATAAATTTTGACCCGGTGACCCGGTCAAAACCCGGAACCCGAGCTTTGGACCGCGTCGACCACCGGACCGGGTCTTAAAACTATGGTTAAAAAAGGAGTTTGAGAACTTTTCGTATTGTTTATAAAACTGGAAATTAGTTTTTTAAAAAAAAAACTGAAAGGCGTAGATTTTTTTATCCAGAAATCCACAATGTTTTTTTTTTTTTTAATTTGGTAGTTTTTTTTTTCTCTATGAATTAATCATTTTATGGCCACACGAGTACTCAATTTTCCTTTGATTTGTCGAGAGATGATCAAGTTGAAAGATTGAATATCAAAGTTAAAAATGCCAAGAAAATGTGTGGGAATTTTAAAGCCAAAGTGAGAGATTTATTTTGGTTATCTTACTTTTTCAAGTGATAACTTTGTAGCTTCTCTGTATCTTTGAATATTTAATTTTAATAAAAAAAAAACTTTATTTTTTTTAACAAGCGATTTGATACATAAAAAAAAGTTGCTAGATTTTAATAATAATAAAAAAACATCGATTAACAACGATTTCAATTATCAAGATGGTCAGCATTGATGTCAATATATTTCATTAAATGAATAGTTTCACTTGGATATTCTTTCGTCTTGAAATTATATAAGGTAATAGATCTAATAATCTCAAAAAAAATTTAGGTTTCAAGTTTAATTTATTTTTTTAGATTTGTTTGGGTTATTAGAAGGAATAAATAAATTTATTTAGTTTTATATGATGTTTTTTTTTTGTTTGTCGTCAAAAAATAGTTGAAGAATAAAATTATTTAGTGTAAAACACCTCCACCATAATCTTATGCGACCCTTTAGTTGTCGAAATCTTGGCACAACGAGCAATGTGTTATCTTTTTTTTTTCTTTTCAAAAAAGAACGGGGAAGAAACATATTGTTCACCCTTTTAGAAAATAAAAATAAAAATATTAAATCCTAGGTGCACGAGTCTAAGCTAAAGACCTGTATGCTCATGCTTTTTTATTATGGCTCAAGAGCGCTGGCCCGTCCAAGCCTGCCTAGGACCAACATTTGGTTTACTTTAAATTGGTTTTCACAGGTTGTTTTATTTTGTTTTTTTTATTAAATTTTCACGATTTCAAATAAATATTTTATTATTTTGTTAGTGTTTGATTTTATATTTATTTATTTTTTGTATTGTTTAAGTTATCTTTAAACTCATCAAATTAATTAAATTACATTAGTTTAATCTTATAAGGTTTACTTTTTTTTTCGTTTAAAAAATTAATTTGGCCATCTGTCCAAAACAAAACAAAAAATGGTAGAAATTAAAGTACTAATACTCTAGCACTGTTAAAAAAAATAAAAAAACTAAAATCCACTAATATTTTCTTACAGGGTTAGACTTGTTGCATTATAAATTGTTACAGTACAATGATGTATTCTCCCTTCATCAAAAAAATCAAATGACCTTTTTATGGGGTGAACCAAGTTTATCTCAATTATTTTTTAATTCCGATCACTTGTCACGGGTAGTAAGTTAGCGGAGTAAACCAGGTCAACAGGTGAACTCAGTTTTTTTTCTTCAAATTTTTTTGAAATTAATTTTGTTTTTATTTCTTTACATTAGGTTATTAAACCTTTAATTTAGTGGTTTTTTTCACTTTTCATTCTATTAAATAACCTGATTATATATTTCGCTGAGTTTTTTAAGTTAATCCAAGAGCTCGGAATATCATTGTTTAGTATTTTTATGTTAAAAAAAAATGACTTAAAAATACCTAGTATAAATTATAAAGACAAGTGAATACTTGTGTGGAAAAAAGTGGAGACGGATTACAGATTAATTATCACAAGGTGGCACGTTCTGCTGATCCACTGATGGTTTTTTTTTTTTTTTTTCGGGTTCCAGATCCACCGATCACATTGATGCATGAAACTGGAAAGTAAAGTAGAGAAAAAGGAATGAACGGAACCTGAATAAACTTGCATGAAAGGATGAGGAAAAGAATCATCCAGCTTTGCCCCACAGCCTCCCTAGAATGTACTCGTGTTTTTAGTTTACTATCCCTTACTCCACACGTATTCTTCGCCTCTCTGCTTTATATGTCTGGTACATTTTAAATCTTCCTCCTCTATAGAGAGCACAACAAGCAAAATAAGAAAGATGACACGTCTCCATGTGCATTTGCCGCTGCTGCTGATTCTACTCCTGATTTCATCAGGTAAATATTGCTTTCTAAATCTTTATCGGTTTTTTTTCTTTATTTTGATTATTAATTAGTTAATTCTGCTAATTTATTCCGCAATGTCGTCATGGCATACTACAGTAGTACACGCCTTTGGTTTGGCGAGCTTGTTGCTACAGTACTATATATTGACGACCAAGATGCTTGTTTTTTTAATCTAATCAGGATTAAAAATATTTATAAAATTTCATTTGATTTTTTTTTATTATTATTACATAAAAATGATAGATATTTTGGTTAAAGTAATTTGTAACTTTAATGAAAAAAGTTGTTACAGAATGGTGTCAAAGTATTGCCTTAATAAAAACTAAGATCTTTAACTTACTTATTGACTGTGAGTACTTATATATCTTATTTTATAAAAAGGGATTAATTTATGCTAAAAATGTTTTTGAATTTAACTTATTTTTATCATAAGTTATTTAAAAATAAATAAAATTTTAAAGCATGATTTAAATTTGAAAGCCATTTCTCATAAATTATACAATAAATTAAGAAGATTAGATCGATCACTAGAAGCTGGCATTCAATTAAACATTTTGGATCTCGTCAATACTAATTTTTTCCCATTTTTATCTCAATTTTCGTGACCGGCAGGGCCAAGAATGATGGAGTGCGCGAGGATTTTTACCATAGTTAATTATTGCCAAGAAACGGTATGGCCGGGTGTCACCCCAGGTGACAACTTCAATGGTGGTGGATTCGAGTTAAAATCAGGACAGTCAATTGTTTTCGATGCTCCGGTTGGCTGGAGTGGCCGGATATGGGGTAGAACAGGCTGCAAATTCGATAAAAATGGCAGTGGTTCATGCAAGACGGGGCCCTGTGGCACATCCCTGAAATGCAAGGCCTCCGGTGAGACCCCAGCCTCCCTTGCTGAATTTACCCTAACAACACTCGACTTTTACGATGTCAGCCTTGTCGACGGTTTTAATTTGCCAATAGCCGTTACACCAGTTAATGGTAAAGGAAATTGCAGCGTCGCTGGCTGTGATGCAGATTTGAGGGATACTTGCCCTTCCGAGCTCGCTGTTAAGTCCAACGGAAAGGTTATCGCTTGTCGAAGCGCTTGTGATGTGTTCAACACGGATGAATATTGTTGCAGGGGAGTTTATGGAAACCCTGTGGTTTGTCAACCGACATATTATTCAAAGAAGTTCAAAGAAGCATGCCCTACTGCTTATAGCTATGCATATGATGATCCTACCAGTATTTTTACGTGCTCAGGGACTGATTATATTGTTTCCTTTTGCTCGTCCAGGTCAGTAAACGGGAAGAACATCTACAGATACAAAGATTTTCAATCTCTCCTGTATATAATGATTCATAAACACAGATTAACAGTACTGTTGTTTTAATTTCAGGAAGCAACCGGTTTGCACCTACCATGACAACAAGCTTGTTTGCAGCGGATCAGAAGGCCTGAAATCATTGATTACTAGATGGTGGGCTCTCTTGTTCGCAGTGCCACTGTTACTTACTTTCTGATAATAGTTTTCAACCAAGAAAACACATTTTATATTTTTTGAAATTTAAAGGAAGTCTCATTTTAATTCCATGAGCTTTGCCTTGCACAACTTGAATAGCGAATTTGCTCATCTGTTTATTTCAACTTAATTTGTTCATTCTAAAAAAAAAAAAAAGAATGTCATTTGTTTATTGTTTGTAGAATATACCATCCTATCCATTTGCACCTCTTGCAGCGCGGCCAAATAATTTAACCGTATCATAATTATTATATTATATGTTATAAGAAACTTTAAAACATGTGGTAAAATCAGAAATATAAAGACAACTTAGTGTATAATAGATGAAATATGGTAATGGATATCTATCTTTTAATTTTTTTAATTTAATCTTTAGTTATAGCTAATTTTTTTATGTTTATTAATACGGATGATTCTTGATTTATTTAATTAAATTATGTATAAATTTTTTAATTTTTAATTGAAATTTTTTTATATTAAAAATTGAGAAAATCAACATATTTATTTTTTTATTAAAAAAATATCCAACTTTACTCGGATCTAATATCTAGCAATGTAATAAAATTAGAGAGATGAACATGGTGGTTGGGGTATAACCGCTAACAGCTTTAGTAGCTACTCTCCTAAGTTGTCACTTCAGTATATATACGTCTGGATTTGGCACCGACTAGGACAAATCATCCCTGATTTTACACTTTTTAAAGCATTTATGTTAACCTTTTCTAGTTAAGTATATTTGGGACAAGAGCACTTGGGATGAAAAAAATTATTGTATTGTATAAGAAACTAACACATCATGTACTTCTACCGTCGTGTTTTTACTGTTCATTTACTATTAGCCTTCTAAGAAATGTTTTTGAATTTTATTTTATTTTGAATTTTTAGATCATTTAAAATGTATTTTATTATTAAAATATGGTTTTATAAGTTGACAAGATTTTTTCTCGACGTATAGGATGAAAAAATGGTTGTAATATTATATAGTTTTAATGGTACAAAAACTAGGATTTTGTATTTTCAGTCATTGATCAATATATTTGTTTTAGTTTTTGAGGTTGAGATTAAGTAAATTTTAATTATATATAAAACTCAATCATAAAAATTAATTTTTTTAATTTTTTTAATTTTTTTTTATATATATATCTCACCCGCAAAAATTAACCTTCTATGAGCTTGTTTGGCAGTGTGGTTGCGGTTGCTTTTCAAATAGCTTTTCGTGTCAAAATGCATGCCAATGATATTTTTTGATTTTTTAAAAATCATTTTTGACATCAGCACATCAAAATGATTTGAAAACACTAAAAACATATTAATTTGAAGTTAATAAAAAAATAAAAAAATTTCAAATTTTTTCAAAAGCGCTTTTGAAACGCAGAAACAAATAGTCCCTATCTCTTGACCAAACACTCAGCAAAAGTGATTGTCGACGGATGATGTTTAGCACGGATGACTAATCGTGCATGGTCTGTTATTATATATATATATATATATAAGAACTGGCCTGGGCTATAGAGCCCAGGTGTGTGGACTTGCCGACAACACCGGAGTGCATTTGCTTGCTCCTCTAAGTTGTTGTATTTTTTTTAATATCTCTGAATAAACTACTGTTTAGATAATTGATTGCAATGATTTTGAAAAAACAATAGGTTAATACATGTTATTTAAATGATATTTAAGTTTTTATTGTAATATTTTTAATTGTAATATTTATTTTTTATAATTACATGTAAAACTAATGTACGGTGTCATGAATATTCAACAAGAACAAAATATGTATTTTATCATTATCAGTTTCTATATTGCTATCTCCATATTTTTGTTTTTTATGTAGTTGCATGAGAATAATTAAAATATTATTATTTTTCCTTAAAGTTACTTATAAATCATGATAAGTTTTTATTTAAATAACCATGATTTTTATAAAAAAAAATATTTTCTCTCAAAATTAAGAATAAAAAACATAAAAAAAGTGAAGCTTTGGCCATATAAATTGTTTTTTTCTTACAGAATTTAAATCATTTGAGTTTTGATAGATATTTATTTTAATTGCTATAAGTTTTTATTAATAAAAAAAACCACATCTCTATCAAAATAAAAATACAAACAAAAATGAATTTCAACAAGAGAAACACATTTTTTCTCAAAATTCAGATCATTATGAATTTTTATTTTAATTATCACCAAGATAGTAAAAAAATTGTTTTTCTTGAAATTTAAATAGATGAGTTTTAACAATCAAAATTAACCTTGTCATGAGAGAAAATAAATAAGATAAGAAAGATAACTAAAGTAAAATATTTGCATGTGTATCGATTTTTCGCTTCTTACAATGAAGATTAATTTCTTTATTTTGTCTCTAATTAGTGTTAATAATTTTTTTATGATTAAAAATATCACTTTTGAAATAAATTCTGAGCTTTTTATTATGATATTATCAATTAACTTATAAAAAACTTTTACAAGTATAATTTGCATGTTTTTTTTTTTTTAAAAAAAAAACAATTGTTGATGAACATTCAATGATACCTTGTTTTCTATGCTATAATTTTCTGAAATTACCTATTCTATTATTTCCTTTTATATTGTTCCATTAGAATTATCATGTTATGACTTTTTTTTATGTTTTGCATTAAAATTATTTTCATCTAATGCCCATTTTTTCTTTGAAATAGCACTTTTATATAAAAAAAAACATGAAAAAGAAATGTATTTTTTTTCTCCTACGTTGAAATTTGGATTATTACGAATGATTATTTTATTTGTATCATGTTTTCACTAAACAAATTATCCTACATATAAAAAAACATGATTTTATTGAAACAATAATAAATGAATAAATGAAAATATAAATAGATAATATTTTTCCACAATTTAGATTGCTATAGTTATTTAAAATATAAATTTTTATTATATGATTAAATAAAAATAGATTTTGAAAATCTCCTCACCACACGAATACTAGTTTAATTTCGGTTGCATGATACCTTATATTTCCAGTTGTTGGTCAAGGGTGGTCCCTCCATCCATGTCAGTGGTTGATGGTTTGAGAAATTTACCGGAAATGTGTTGAGATTATTTTTTAAAATATATAAAAATAATAATTTATTATTATTTTTTATATCAATAAATTAAAACAACCCAAAACATCAAAAATAGTAATTTAAAACTAAAAAAATTTAAATTATTGGAATTGTAATGTCAAACGGTGCCAACAATGTCAATTTTATGAGATCAAGTTTTTTGATGGAGCCATGTGGTAAAAGTAAATGAGAGAGAAATTAAAAATAATAACAATAAATGCACGGTCTTAATTGACCAAAATTAAAACGAGGGGTCAATATAACTAATTTTCAAAACGTGAGACACCTTAGATTTATTTTATCCCATTATTCAAGTGGGGTAGCAATTGCTCCGAGTCGATGTTTTAAAAAAATAATTTCCACTCTTTGGACATGTTAAAAAAAATTGATGGGCATTTATGAATATAATTGGATGGGGTTTGAATATATAACTGTATTTAACTAAAGTTTAATATTTTATAAATTATAAATATAGTCTTTTTTTTTTTTAACAAACTGATTTTTACGTGGATATTATATAAATTCATAAGTTTGATTTATACTGCTAATTTATATAAATCTTTATCAATATACAAACTTACAACATAAATTATAGTTTTTGATGTCGGGTATAATTTTAACACCTTGCATCACTGTAAGATTATAATTATCTCTATTTTCTTTCTAATAAAAAGACAAATTTTGTTTTTTTGTTACATTAAAGAAATCCAATATAAAGCTTACTAGTAAAAACTTTAGAGATGAGATATTTTTAAATAAAATAAAAATAAATGATTAATTGACAGACTAACATATGAGTTGGGTTGAATTGATCAAGTCTCAAATACCTCAATTTGTCACCTAGCTCGTGATAATTATTTACTAGATTATTCTACTTGCTGTCATATATAATATCTATATTATTTTATTTTGATGGGTTGAGTTAATTCAACTTAAATAATATAAATATTATAAATGATTTTTTTTTAACATCTTTTATAAAATTTATTTTTCCCCAACCATAATGATTTTTTTTTCATTTTCACTATCCAAAAAAAAAACAAATTCAAATATTATTTGTTTTCCTTTGTTTCCATTTCTATAGTCATTACTAAAATTAAAAATCTTCCTTCAATTATTAAACCTGCAGAAATGAACAGTGAGAAGTCACAAACTACTCAATTATTAGAGGTATGGTTGATTTTTTAAAAAGGCACAACCATCTCAAACTATACCTCGCAAAAAACAATACATCCTTTTTATGTGGTTTCATAAAAAAAACCGACCGCACCTCTATCCCCAAGACCCTCAATAAATCTCAACTCCTTTCAGTATTTTTTTTTATAATTAAATCCCTTTATTTCCTTAAAATTAATTTAACTCCCTTTAACTAAAAAAAATTCACAATCAACAATTAAGCTCTGTTTTTTAAACCCTAATCGAAATTCCCAAACAACGTACCCTGAGCCGAAAGAGAACTGGACCGTAGACATAATGGGCCGTACTTAAACCCAGACCACTAAATATAAGCTGAGGCAGCGCTAAAGTACGGCCCATCCTTCTTACATTTCTCAGTGCTGCGTTAAGGTTACGCAAGACGCGTCCAACATAAGCAGTGGGTATATATAACGCGGTCAGATCTCTCCCTGGTCCGTTTCCAAAATCCCAACAGAGAAGAAAAATGGCGAGTGGCGGTGCTGCTGCAGGTGGTGGTGGAAAGGTGTCGTTCAAAGTGACGCTTACCTCCGATCCAAAGCTCCCTTTCAAAGTGTGCGTTAATTCCTTTCAATTTCTTTTATTTCCCCTTTCATGTTAATTGTGGTTTATCTCTTTTAATTCAATCTGTTAATTTTTGAAATTTCAGATTTAGCGTACCGGAAGCAGCCCCTTTCACGGCCGTTCTCAAATTCGCTGCCGAGGAATTCAAAGTTCCTCCCCAAACCAGCGCTATCATTACCAACGGTAATTCTCTCACTCTGTGTTTTTTATTCGTATTGTTTAGAACAATTTATAATTTAGCATTCCCTTATTATTTATTATCAATATATACATGCCTCCGATAAATTAAGAAAAAAACATCGTTTCATGACTTTCTTTTCTTTTTTGTTACATGTAATCAGAGAGTGCTTATGTAAATATGAGAGCAGCAAAATATTGAGGTCGTTTAAAATAATTTGATGAGATCTTCTAAGATAGTGTTGAAACCAAATGGTCTTAGTCGTGTTCGAGCGTAGAATAATTGTGATTTTAACCTTATGCAAACATAAGGTTATGAATTGTGGCATCTAATGGAGCATATTCTATTAGCTGGATGCCTGAACCCATGTTATATCATTGATCACATGCAGTTTCAGTTTCCATGACCATCAATTTGACCTTTCAAAATTATCACACTGTGAACTGTGTTTAACTTTTAATCCTTTCTACCATGAGCTGTTTGCGTCTTGTATTTGAAAAGTGATCTCTTGTTTTTTTAAAGTAAGAGGTTTTTTTGTGACTTGAAAACTCATCGCCCTTGCAGTACTTTTAACTTTTCTGTGAATTTTTTTACCTGAAAGCATCTCTTCTTTTAGAATTGAATGAAACTTGAATTCGGGACAACATGTTCTGAAAAAGCTCATGAAAAATAGATGGGCGAATAGAGAAGGGAGGGTTTCGGTCGGTTTAAAATATTATGGTTCAACCCTGCTCTTTTGATTGAGAAAAGCTGCTAAATTCTATGTGACTGTGGGATAACTAAACATCTAGCGGTTTTTCCTTTTCAAAAGTGGAGGCTGCTCTCTTGATGCTTTTGCACTCAACTGAGATGGTTGAACCAGTGTCTCATCATAGATTACATTTGGTATTTTTTGAATACCAATTTGAGCTTGGAAAATGATCTCATGTGAACTATTTGTTCAGTCCCGGCTAAACTGTTTTTTCGCAATGCGGTCCCTTGAAAGATTGAGCCTTGTTTACATGGTGGAAAACTCAAATCTTTTTTGCATTGTTGGTAGACCCAGAAGATTATTGGATGCCCCTGCAGCAGTTCTGCTTGAATTCTATTTGGGTCTGCGCTTGTCTTGGATTTTGATTTGGCGGCATGTGAGAAAAATTATGATTCAATTTCTGCTTGTCCTTTTCATTCAATTTCTGCTTCTCCTTTTTCCAAACATAAAACCAGAACTTTTTTATTGCGATGGTATTGGATGATTTTCAACAACTGATTTAGACGCAACCACGCACTTGAGATTTCTGTAAAAAAATTCTCCTGCTTCATAGTGCCTTGTCCCTGGGATTCGAGATTTCCTTGAAAGAATTGATTGTTTTGACGATTGCGTCATCTCATTTTTTTTGGCACTTGTACCCTCCCAAGCTCTGAAATTTAGAGTTGGTAAACGGGTAGCTTGAGTTTTTTGCGTCGTGTATTTGAAAAGTGATCTCTTGTTTTTTGAAAGTAAAAGCTTTTTTTGTGACCGGAAAACTCATCGCCCTTGCAGTACTTTTAACTTTTCTGTAATTTTGTACTGGAAAGCATCTCTTGTTTTAGAATTGAAAGTAACTTGAATTCGGGACAACATGTTCTGAAAAAGCTCATGAAAAATAGATGGACAAACAGAGAATGGAGGGTTTCGGTCGGTTTAAAATATTCTGGTTCAACCCTGCTCTTTTGATTGAGAAAAGCTGCTAATTTCTATGTGACTGTGGGATAACCAAACATCTAGTGGTTTTTCCTTTTCAAAAGTGGAGGCTGCTCTCTTGATGCTTTTGCACTCAACTGAGATGGTTGAACCAGTGTCTCATCATAGATTCCATTTGGTATTTTTTGAATACCAATTTGAGCTTGGAAAATGATCTCATGTGAACTATTTGTTCAGTCCCGGCTAAACTGTTTTTTCGCAATGCGGTCCCGTGAAAGATTGAGCCTTGTTTACATGATGGAAAACTCAAATCTTTTTTGAATTGTTGGTAGACCCAGAGGATTATTGGATGCCCCGGCATCAGTTCTGCTGGAATTCTATGGGTCTTTGCTTGTCTTGGACAATGATTTGGCGGCTTGTGAGAAAAATTATGATTCAATTTCTGCTTGTCCTTTTTATTCAATTTCTGCTTCTCCTTTTTCCAAACATAAAACCAGAACTTTTTTATTGGGATGGTATTGGATGATTTTCAACAACTGATTTAGACGCAAGCAAGCACTTGAGATTTCTGGAACAAAATTCTCCTGCTTCATAGTTGCCTTGTCCCTGGGATTCGAGATTTCCTTGAAAAAATTGATTGTTTTGACGATTGCGTCATCTCATTTTTTTTTTTGGCACTTGTACCCTCTCAAGCTCTGAAATTTAGAGTTGGTAAACGGGTAGCTTGAGTTTTTTGCGTCTTGTATTTGAAAAGTGATCTCTTGTTTTTTAAAAGAGGCTTTTTTGTGACCGGAAAACTATCGCCCTTGCAGTACTTTTAACTTTTCTGTGAATTTTGTACCGGAAAGCATCTCTTGTTTTAGAATTGAAAGAAACTTGAATTCGGGACAACATGTTCTGAAATAGATCATGAAAAATAGATGGGCGAACAGCGAATGGAGGGTTTCGGTCGGTTTAAAATATTCTGGTTCAACCCTGCTCTTTTGATTGAGAAAAGCTGCTAAATTCTATGTGACTGTGGGATAACTAAACATCTAGTGGTTTTTCCTTTTCAAAAGTGGAGGCTGCTCTCTTGATGCTTTTGCACTCAACTGAGATGGTTGAACCAGTGTCTCATCATAGATTCCATTTGGTATTTTTTGAATACCAATTTGAGCTTGGAAAATGATCTCATGTGAACTATTTGTTCAGTCCCGGCTAAACTGTTTTTTCGCAATGCGGTCCCTTGAAAGATTGAGCCTTGTTTACATGATGGAAAACTCAAATCTTTTTTGCATTGTTGGTAGACCCAGAGGATTATTGGATGCCCCGGCATCAGTTCTGCTGGAATTCTATGGGTCTTTGCTTGTCTTGGACAATGATTTGGCGGCTTGTGAGAAAAATTATGATTCAATTTCTGCTTCTCCTTTTTCCAAACATAAAACCAGAACTTTTTTATTGGGATGGTATTGGATGATTTTCAACAACTGATTTAGACGCAAGCAAGCACTTGAGATTTCTGGAACAAAATTCTCCTGCTTCATAGTTGCCTTGTCCCTGGGATTCGAGATTTCCTTGAAAAAATTGATTGTTTTGACGAATGCGTCATCTTTTTTTTTTTTGGCACTTGTACCCTCTCAAGCTCTGAAATTTAGAGTTGGTAAACGGGTAGCTTGAGTTTTTTGCGTCTTGTATTTGAAAAGTGATCTCTTGTTTTTTAAAAGAGGCTTTTTTGTGACCGGAAAACTATCGCCCTTGCAGTACTTTTAACTTTTCTGTGAATTTTGTACCGGAAAGCATCTCTTGTTTTAGAATTGAAAGAAACTTGAATTCGGGACAACATGTTCTGAAATAGATCATGAAAAATAGATGGGCGAACAGCGAATGGAGGGTTTCGGTCGGTTTAAAATATTCTGGTTCAACCCTGCTCTTTTGATTGAGAAAAGCTGCTAAATTCTATGTGACTGTGGGATAACTAAACATCTAGTGGTTTTTCCTTTTCAAAAGTGGAGGCTGCTCTCTTGATGCTTTTGCACTCAACTGAGATGGTTGAACCAGTGTCTCATCATAGATTCCATTTGGTATTTTTTGAATACCAATTTGAGCTTGGAAAATGATCTCATGTGAACTATTTGTTCAGTCCCGGCTAAACTGTTTTTTCGCAATGCGGTCCCTTGAAAGATTGAGCCTTGTTTACATGATGGAAAACTCAAATCTTTTTTGCATTGTTGGTAGACCCAGAGGATTATTGGATGCCCCGGCATCAGTTCTGCTGGAATTCTATGGGTCTTTGCTTGTCTTGGACAATGATTTGGCGGCTTGTGAGAAAAATTATGATTCAATTTCTGCTTCTCCTTTTTCCAAACATAAAACCAGAACTTTTTTATTGGGATGGTATTGGATGATTTTCAACAACTGATTTAGACGCAAGCAAGCACTTGAGATTTCTGGAACAAAATTCTCCTGCTTCATAGTTGCCTTGTCCCTGGGATTCGAGATTTCCTTGAAAAAATTGATTGTTTTGACGAATGCGTCATCTTTTTTTTTTTTGGCACTTGTACCCTCTCAAGCTCTGAAATTTAGAGTTGGTAAACGGGTAGCTTGAGTTTTTTGCGTCTTGTATTTGAAAAGTGATCTCTTGTTTTTTAAAAGAGGCTTTTTTGTGACCGGAAAACTATCGCCCTTGCAGTACTTTTAACTTTTCTGTGAATTTTGTACCGGAAAGCATCTCTTGTTTTAGAATTGAAAGAAACTTGAATTCGGGACAACATGTTCTGAAATAGATCATGAAAAATAGATGGGCGAACAGCGAATGGAGGGTTTCGGTCGGTTTAAAATATTCTGGTTCAACCCTGCTCTTTTGATTGAGAAAAGCTGCTAAATTCTATGTGACTGTGGGATAACTAAACATCTAGTGGTTTTTCCTTTTCAAAAGTGGAGGCTGCTCTCTTGATGCTTTTGCACTCAACTGAGATGGTTGAACCAGTGTCTCATCATAGATTCCATTTGGTATTTTTTGAATACCAATTTGAGCTTGGAAAATGATCTCATGTGAACTATTTGTTCAGTCCCGGCTAAACTGTTTTTTCGCAATGCGGTCCCTTGAAAGATTGAGCCTTGTTTACATGATGGAAAACTCAAATCTTTTTTGCATTGTTGGTAGACCCAGAGGATTATTGGATGCCCCGGCATCAGTTCTGCTGGAATTCTATGGGTCTTTGCTTGTCTTGGACAATGATTTGGCGGCTTGTGAGAAAAATTATGATTCAATTTCTGCTTCTCCTTTTTCCAAACATAAAACCAGAACTTTTTTATTGGGATGGTATTGGATGATTTTCAACAACTGATTTAGACGCAAGCAAGCACTTGAGATTTCTGGAACAAAATTCTCCTGCTTCATAGTTGCCTTGTCCCTGGGATTCGAGATTTCCTTGAAAAAATTGATTGTTTTGACGAATGCGTCATCTTTTTTTTTTTTGGCACTTGTACCCTCTCAAGCTCTGAAATTTAGAGTTGGTAAACGGGTAGCTTGAGTTTTTTGCGTCTTGTATTTGAAAAGTGATCTCTTGTTTTTTAAAAGAGGCTTTTTTGTGACCGGAAAACTATCGCCCTTGCAGTACTTTTAACTTTTCTGTGAATTTTGTACCGGAAAGCATCTCTTGTTTTAGAATTGAAAGAAACTTGAATTCGGGACAACATGTTCTGAAATAGATCATGAAAAATAGATGGGCGAACAGCGAATGGAGGGTTTCGGTCGGTTTAAAATATTCTGGTTCAACCCTGCTCTTTTGATTGAGAAAAGCTGCTAAATTCTATGTGACTGTGGGATAACTAAACATCTAGTGGTTTTTCCTTTTCAAAAGTGGAGGCTGCTCTCTTGATGCTTTTGCACTCAACTGAGATGGTTGAACCAGTGTCTCATCATAGATTCCATTTGGTATTTTTTGAATACCAATTTGAGCTTGGAAAATGATCTCATGTGAACTATTTGTTCAGTCCCGGCTAAACTGTTTTTTCGCAATGCGGTCCCTTGAAAGATTGAGCCTTGTTTACATGATGGAAAACTCAAATCTTTTTTGCATTGTTGGTAGACCCAGAGGATTATTGGATGCCCCGGCATCAGTTCTGCTGGAATTCTATGGGTCTTTGCTTGTCTTGGACAATGATTTGGCGGCTTGTGAGAAAAATTATGATTCAATTTCTGCTTCTCCTTTTTCCAAACATAAAACCAGAACTTTTTTATTGGGATGGTATTGGATGATTTTCAACAACTGATTTAGACGCAAGCAAGCACTTGAGATTTCTGGAACAAAATTCTCCTGCTTCATAGTTGCCTTGTCCCTGGGATTCGAGATTTCCTTGAAAAAATTGATTGTTTTGACGAATGCGTCATCTTTTTTTTTTTTGGCACTTGTACCCTCTCAAGCTCTGAAATTTAGAGTTGGTAAACGGGTAGCTTGAGTTTTTTGCGTCTTGTATTTGAAAAGTGATCTCTTGTTTTTTAAAAGAGGCTTTTTTGTGACCGGAAAACTATCGCCCTTGCAGTACTTTTAACTTTTCTGTGAATTTTGTACCGGAAAGCATCTCTTGTTTTAGAATTGAAAGAAACTTGAATTCGGGACAACATGTTCTGAAATAGATCATGAAAAATAGATGGGCGAACAGCGAATGGAGGGTTTCGGTCGGTTTAAAATATTCTGGTTCAACCCTGCTCTTTTGATTGAGAAAAGCTGCTAAATTCTATGTGACTGTGGGATAACTAAACATCTAGTGGTTTTTCCTTTTCAAAAGTGGAGGCTGCTCTCTTGATGCTTTTGCACTCAACTGAGATGGTTGAACCAGTGTCTCATCATAGATTCCATTTGGTATTTTTTGAATACCAATTTGAGCTTGGAAAATGATCTCATGTGAACTATTTGTTCAGTCCCGGCTAAACTGTTTTTTCGCAATGCGGTCCCTTGAAAGATTGAGCCTTGTTTACATGATGGAAAACTCAAATCTTTTTTGCATTGTTGGTAGACCCAGAGGATTATTGGATGCCCCGGCATCAGTTCTGCTGGAATTCTATGGGTCTTTGCTTGTCTTGGACAATGATTTGGCGGCTTGTGAGAAAAATTATGATTCAATTTCTGCTTGTCCTTTTTATTCAATTTCTGCTTCTCCTTTTTCCAAACATAAAACCAGAACTTTTTTATTGGGATGGTATTGTATGATTTTCAACAACTGATTTAGACGCAAGCAAGCACTTGAGATTTCTGGAACAAAATTCTCCTGCTTCATAGTTGCCTTGTCCCTGGGATTCGAGATTTCTTTGAAAAAATTGATTGTTTTGACGATTGTGTCATCTCATTTTTTTTTTTGGCACTTGTACCCTCTCAAGCTCTGAAATTTAGAGTTGGTAAACGGGAAGCTTGAGTGTTTTGCGACTTGTATTTGAAAAGTGATCTCTTGTTTTTCAAAAGAGGCTTTTTTGTGACCGGAAAACTATCGCCCTTGCAGTACTTTTAACTTTTCTGTGAATTTTGTACCGGAAAGCATCTCTTGTTTTAGAATTGAAAGAAACTTGAATTCGGGACAACATGTTCTGAAATAGATCATGAAAAATAGATGGGCGAACAGCGAATAGAGGGTTTCGGTCGGTTTAAAATATTCTGGTTCAACCCTGCTCTTTTGATTGAGAAAAGCTGCTAAATTCTATGTGACTGTGGGATAACTAAATATCTAGTGGTTTTTCCTTTTCAAAAGTGGAGGCTGCTCTCTTGATGCTTTTGCACTCAACTGAGATGGTTGAACCAGTGTCTCATCATAGATTCCATTTGGTATTTTTTGAATACCAATTTGAGCTTGGAAAATGATCTCATGTGAACTATTTGTTCAGTCCCGGCTAAACTGTTTTTTCGCAATGCGGTCCCTTGAAAGATTGAGCCTTGTTTACATGATGGAAAACTCAAATCTTTTTTACATTGTTGGTAGACCCAGAGGATTATTGGATGCCCCGGCATCAGTTCTGCTGGAATTCTATGGGTCTTTGCTTGTCTTGGACAATGATTTGGCGGCTTGTGAGAAAAATTATGATTCAATTTCTGCTTGTCCTTTTTATTCAATTTCTGCTTCTCCTTTTTCCTAACATAAAACCAGAACTTTTTTATTGGGATGGTATTGGATGATTTTCAACAACTGATTTAGATGCAAGCAAGCACTTGAGATTTCTGGAACAAAATTCTCCTGCTTCATAGTTGCCTTGTCCCTGGGATTCGAGATTTCCTTGAAAAAATTGATTGTTTTGACGAATGCGTCATCTTATTTTTTTTTGGCACTTGTACCCTCTCAAGCTCTGAAATTTAGAGTTGGTAAACGGGTAGCTTGAGTTTTTTGCGTCTTGTATTTGAAAAGTGATCTCTTGTTTTTTAAAAGAGGCTTTTTTGTGACCGGAAAACTAATGCCCTTGCAGCACTTTTAACTTTTCTGTGAATTTTGTACCGGAAAGCATCTCTTGTTTTAGAATTGAAAGAAACTTGAATTCGGGACAACATGTTTTGAAAAAGCTCATGAAAAATAGATGGGCGACCAGAGAATGGAGGGTTTCGGTCGGTTTAAAATATTCTGGTTCAACCCTGCTCTTTTGATTGAGAAAAGCTGCTAAATTCTATGTGACTGTGGGATAACCAAACATCTAGTGGTTTTTCCTTTTCAAAAGTGGAGGCTGCTCTCTTGATGCTTTTGCACTCAACTGAGATGGTTGAAGCAGTGTCTCATCATAGATTCCATTTGGTATTTTTTAAATACCAATTTGAGCTTGGAAAATGATCTCATGTGAACTATTTGTTCAGTCCCGGCTAAACTGTTTTTTCGCAATGCGGTCCCTTGAAAGATTGAGCCTTGTTTAAATGGTGGAAAACTCAAATCTTTTTTGCATTGTTGGTAGACCCAGAGGATTATTGGATGCCCCTGCATCAGTTCTGCTGGAACTCTATTTTGGTCTGTGCTTGTCTTGGACTATGATTTGGCGGCTTGTGAGAAAAATTATGATTCAATTTCTGCTTGTCCTTTTTATTCAATTTCTGCTTGTCCTTTTTATGATTCAAAAAAAATTATTTTTCAATTTCTGCTTGTCCTTTTTATTCAATTTCTGCTTCTCCTTTTTCCAAACATAAAACCAGAACTTTTTTATTGGGATGGTATTGGATGATTTTCAACAACTGATTTAGACGCAAGCAGGCACTTGAGATTTCTGTAACAAAATTCTCCTGCTTCATAATTGCCTTGTCCCTGGGATTCGAGATTTCCTTGAAAAAATTGATTGTTTTGACGATTGTGTCATCTCAATTTGTTTGGCACTTGTACCCTCTGAAGCTCTGAAATTTAGAGTTGGTAAACGGGTATCATGAGTTTTTCACGTCTTGTATTTGAAAAGTGATCTCTTGTTTTTTTAAAGAAAGAGGCTTTTTTGTGACTTAAAACTCATTGCCCTTGCAGTACTTTTAACTTTTCTGTGAATTTTGTACCGGAAAGCATCTCTTGTTTTAGAATTGAAAGAAACATGAATTCGGGACAACATGTTCTGAAAAAGCTCATGAAAAATAGATGGGCGAACAGAGAATGGAGGGTTTCGGTCGGTTTAAAATATTCTGGTTCAACCCTGCTCTTTTGATTGAGAAAAGCTGCTAAATTCTATGTGACTGTGGGATAACTAAACATCTAGTGGTTTTTCCTTTTCAAAAGTGGAAGGCTGCTCTCATGATGCTTTTGCACTCAACTGAGATGGTTGAACCAGTGTCTCAGCATAGATTACATTTGGTATTTTTTGAATACCAATTTGAGCTTGGAAAATGATCTCATGTGAACTATTTGTTCAGTCCCGGCTAAACTGTTTTTTCGCAATGCGGTCCCTTGAAAGATTGAGCCTTGTTTACATGGTGGAAAACTCAAATCTTTTTTGCATTGTTGGTAGACCCAGAGGATTATTGGATGCCCCTGCATCAGTTCTGCTGGAATTCTATTTGGGTCTGCGCTTGTCTTGGACTTTGATTTGGCGGCGTGTGAGAAAAATTATGATTCAATTTCTGCTTGTCCTTTTTATTCAATTTCTGCTTCTCCTTTTTCCAAACATAAAACCAGAACTTTTTTATTGGGATGGTATTGGATGATTTTCAACAACTGATTTAGACGCAACCAAGCACTTGAGATTTCTGTAACAAAATTCTCCTGCTTCATTGTTGCCTTGTCCCTGGGATTCGAGATTTCCTTGAAAAAATTGATTGTTTTGACGAATGCGTCCTCTCATTTTTTTTTGGCACTTGTACCCTCTGAAGCTCTGAAATTTAGAGTTGGTAAACGGGTAGCTTGAGTTTTTTGCGTCTTGTATTTGAAAAGTGATCTCTTGTTTTTTAAAAGAGGCTTTTTTTTGACCGGAAAACTATCGCCCTTGCAGTACTTTTAACTTTTCTGTGAATTTTGTACCGGAAAGCATCTCTTGTTTTACAATTGAAAGAAACTTGAATTCGGGACAACATGTTCTGAAAAAGCTCATGAAAAATAGATGGGCGAACAGAGAATGGAGGGTTTCGGTCGGTTTAAAATATTATGGTTCAACCCTGCTCTTTTGATTGAGAAAAGCTGCTAAATTCTATGTGACTGGGATAACCAAACATCTAGTGGTTTTTCCTTTTCAAAAGTGGAAGGCTGCTGTCTTGATGCTTTTGCACTCAACTGAGATGGTTGAACCAGTGGCTCATCATAGATTACATTTGGTATTTTTTTAATACCAATTTGAGCTTGGAAAATGATCTCATGGGAACTATTTGTTCAGTCCCTGCTAAGCTATTTTTGCGCAATGCAGTCCCTTGAAAGATTGATCCTTGTTTCCATGGTTGAAAAGTCAAAAACTTTTTTGCATTGTTTGTAGACCCAGAGGATTATTGGATGCCCCTGCTGCCGTTCTGCTGGAATTCTATTTTGGTCTGTGCTTGTCTTGGACTATGATTTGGTGGCTTGTGAGAAAAATTATGATTCAATTTCTGCTTCTCCTTTTTCCATACATAAAACCAGAACTTTTTTATTGGGATGGTAGTGGATGATTTTCAACCACTGATTTAGACGCAAGCAAGCACTTGAGATTTCTGTAACAAAATTCTCATGCTTGATAGTTGCCTTGTCCCTGGGATTCAAGATTTCCTTGAAAAAATTTATTGTTTTGACGAACGCGTCATCTCATTTTGTTTGGCACTGGAAAACTCATCGCCCACCAGTACTTTTAACATTTCTGTGAATTTTGTACCGGAAAGCATCTATTCTTTTAGAATTGTAAGGAACTTGAATTCGGGACAACATGTTCTGAAAAAGCCAATGAAAAATAGATGTGCGAACAGAGAATGGAGGGTTTCAGTTGGTTTAAAATATTCTGGTTCAACTGTGTTTTTTTTATTGAGAAAAATTGTCAAATTCTATGTGACTGTGGGATAACTAAACATCTAGTGGTCTTTCCTTTCCAAAAGTGGAAGGCTGCTCTCTTGATGATTTTGCACTCAACTGAGATGGTTGAACCAGTGTCTCATCTTAGATTACATTTGGTATGTCTGAATACCAATTTGATCTTGGAAATTGATCATATCTGAACTATTTGTTCAGTCCCTGTTAACTGTTGTTTTGCTTAACTTTTTTTCACTGTTTCTAGTCCCTGAGGATTATTCTATGCTCGTGCAGCAGTTCTGCTGTTGTTGTATTTTGGTCTGTATTTGTCTTCGATTTTGATTTGGTGTTGTGTGAGGAAAAAAAAAAGTTTTGATTTCTGCTTCTCTTTTTCCTATACATAAAACAGAAATTTATTGGTATGGTAATTGATGATTTTCAACTGATTTAGACGCAAGCAAACACTTGATATTTCTGTAACAAATTGCTCCTGATTTATGGTTGCCTTGTCTCTGAGATTTGGGACTTCATAACTAAAATTGACAGTGGTATTATGAAGAGATTAGCCATCTCAAATCAACGGGACAGAAAAATCCTATTTGGTTTCATAAATGAATAGCCTGCATTTATCTTTATTATGCCTATGAACATGTGGTTTAGGCCATTCTAATCACTGTTTCCCTCGTGTCTTTCACTATTTCTTACATCATACTTCTTGTTTTACTTCTGTGTGTAGATGGAGTAGGAATCAATCCTCAGCAAAGTGCAGGTATGCCATGCTCCCTTTACATTTGAGCTGTGTTGTCCGTGTTTTTTTTTTTTAAGTTGTCTCTTCAAGTATTTGTTATATTCGCATCTGTGCTGATTGATCATTATATTATTAAGTTGCATTCGTGCCTCGTGTCCTATCTCCATTTTCCGGTTGCCATTTTCAGCGTTATAATTTGAAAGAGAAGTATGCCACTGCCAGTAACCGCTGGCTTTATGAGCAAGGCGCTGCTAATCATTTAGCATTAACCTTGTCCATTTTCACCAGATTACACAGTAGCTTCTATTATCATGCCCCATAACAAGTGATAAGATTTCTGTTTAGGATATTATCACTATAGCATAAGTGCATTAACAATGCATGAATGCAATTTCCCTTCTCATTTTCTAGCTCCAGGCGATAGGAAGTATCTGTTGATGATGATATAATTTTAGTAGTGATTTGTGCACTCCGCCGCATTGTTTTTAAGTATTTTGATATTTGTTTCACGTGACTTTGACGTGCTAGGCAATGTCTTCCTTAAACATGGTTCTGAACTGCGCCTGATCCCGCGTGATAGGGTTGGAGCTTCTGAATGTTGAAAACATGATCATCATCAGACTTAAAAACTGGTTAATCTTTGTTCTTCTATACCATTCTACAACTTTTAATTAGTGTAACTGGTATCATAATCAATATGAATTGAGATGGAAGGTAGCTGCAATGCATGGTCTCTCAAGTTAATCATAATAGAAAGGTCTGTTTGCCCTTTTTCTTGGTCCTTTCTCTTTCATTACGTGGAGCCTTGTTTTCATCAGAGATTTGACCTGGGGGTGGATGATAATAGGCCATAGGCCTGGTTGCTTCTAATCACGGCCGACACAGATGCAGTGGTTTTAATAGTTAAACTGCTGTACCTTGACTTACTTGGAGCTACCCTGTTGATGGATCGAGGTTAGATTCACCTGCCTTGTTGATAGGTTACGTACTTTTTTTTTTTGTGGGAAACCGCTATGACATGAAAGCGTTGCTCCCGGACTTGCTGCTGCGTGAAAACGTTATTTCCACTTCAGCGTTATACTTGGTCTGAACTACCATGAAAAGTTTTGTTTTTTTCTCTAGCAAGAGAAATCCAGAAACTGATTGGTGTCGGAATGTGCATGCCTTGCCCGAGGATAATTCAATAACGCATTGCCTTGGTGCGGGGATGTGCATGTTTTATCTGAGCTCAATGTGCTAGTTGCAAACAGAAGTCCAACTCGCACGATTGGTCAAAAATTGCCTTTTTTACACGCGTGATCATCGTAATATTTGTCCCTGTTATTTGTTGAAAATGATCACTACCTAAGACCTTTTGCAGAGGCAGAGTAATGAGCTGGCTTTCCTGCTCTTTTCGATCAAAGTGCATGGTGCTTACCCTATACCCACATTGTGAGGATAATATGAGCTTGCCGACAAAGCTCTATTGGGTGTTCCAAACTCACTCTCAAATGAAGTCATGCTCCTTTTCAAGCACCCCCGAAAAGCATATATATATATATATATACATGATTTGACATGCCACGTGCTCTCTAGCACGTCGGTAAAGGAGAAGAAAGGGGGAGGGGCGTCTTGAAGAAACGAGGTCCACAGTGATGGGTATCGTCTTGGAAGCGAGGACATGTGCATTTAAAGGTGCACTGAATCTTTTGGCTCTAGAAATCACAATTGAATCCGATCTCTGACCCATCACGATAACCATCTTATTCATGTCTTCTAATAATGTTTGCCTGGTCGGGGCTAGCGACAGGAAGGAGCCCACCCCGCCAGTCTTACTATTTTCAGATACTGTCTTGTGAGTGGCATTTGCACTTCTCAATTGTTACGATTCCAGCTGGGGTTACGTGTTGCGTTTGAGACGGGACACGTCAACTACTGATATTATCAGTTTTTGCTACAGCTTCAGCTTTTGCTGAGGTCGGAGCTGGCCGTGATTGCAGTTAAAAAGTGTGGCAATGTGCTGTGTTATAGCTACTGCAACCATAGCTGACAAATGGTTTTCAAAATCTTTATTGTGTTTTTTTTGTTTTTTTCGTTTAAATGTTTAGAAAATTTTTTATTTTTTTATTTATTTTAAATTAATATATTTTTAGTATTTTTAAATTGATATTAAAAATAATTTTTAAAAAATAAAAAAATTTATTGGCATGTATTTTAGCACTAAAACTTATTTAAAAAACAATCACAACTATACTATCAAACAAGCTTCGTTTTCAACTGGTTTATGAAACTTTACCGAACTTTGTTTTAGTTTGTTTTCAACTGGTTTATGAAACTTTACCGAACTTTGTTTTAGTTTGTTTGCGATTATAGCAAAGTGTTTTTTATATAAAAATATATTAAAATAAATATTTTTTTATTTTTAAAAATTTATTTTTATATTAGGTCATTGAAATAATATGAAATATATAAAAAAAAAATTAAGAAAACATATTTTCCACGGCATTCCCAAACCTGGCCTATAGTTTCTGGTGAAAAATCTCCAAGCTAAAAACAGCCGGAGATCATAAATTGCCAAAGGGGCTTTTAGATGCCTTGTGGAGATCCAGACGATACCGCAGCAGCGACCATAAAATACTTTGGCTCTGGTGAGGGTTGCTTGGTTGGTCAACGTCCTTTCCTTTAGTTGTCGTAGATTTGAGTTTGAAAGGCTGATTGGACAGGGATAGTTAGCGATCCGACCGTTAACCTATTCTATATTTACAATTTCACTCTCGCTCTATATCCGTTTAAAACATCATTTTTTTTTATCTTCTACGTTTGTTTTAACTAAAATTTTAGAGGTATAAAAATATAAGGCAATTTTTTTTATAGCAGCTAGTCATTAATTATAAAAGAAACACGGTAATAATAGAATGATGATAATTTGGGGGTAAAGAATATTTTTTCCATTTCTATTTTCATTTTTATTCTCCGTCTTCTTATTTTCGCTTCATTTAATGTGTTCAGAGACGATGTGACAACTTAGCTAAAAGCCGCGAGCGAGTCCATCGAGATGAAAAGTAAAGTTGGCACTAGCGAGGAGAATTAACAAGTGCGTAATGCTGAGGCCGAATTGACAAGTTTAACCTCATAAGGTAAAAACATATCCCAAAACATCAGGGTACTTTGGTAAATGAGAGCCCCTTCAGTCCAATTTGCTGCTTGGGATCCCGCAAAAGGGGATAAAACCACATTTATCGGAGAGATTCAGGCCCTTCTTTTTCACGTCTTTTGTGTGCTTCTTCCATTGCTGTTTTTTCTGTTTAAAAAATATTTTTGAAAACATTTATTTTTTATTTTTTATTTTTTTTATTTAAATTTAATATTTTTTCGGTGTTTTTATATAATAATCATAAAATTAATTTATTTAAAATAAAAATTATTTTTTTAATATATTTTTTTAAAAAAAAACTGCTACCAATTACCCCAAACTCCAAGTAAAACAAAACAGAACATCAAACCCTTTTTGAAGTTTCCTGTCTGCCAGGTTGATGGATTAGAGTTCCCTTTCAACCTCGGCGAGTACGATACGTGCTGAGGAAAGCTATGGCCTTCTTCATTTTTTTGGTGCTAATAACAACAACGATATAAAATAATTAACGGGGTATCTTTATAGGTCAATTTCTATGCCTCTACTATTAATTAATCTTTGCTAATTTAAAGATATCCCGACCGTCCATAAGAAAGAAAATGATGAATTACTTTTCCAATTCTCATTGATGTGCGGCCATTGATCAGGTTTACTTTTCCACTTGTTCATCAAAACATCAGCTTTTCTCATTTTCCCCGTTGCCTTGCTACTGGAGTATCCTTGTGTGTGTGTTTTTTTATATAAATTTTTTAAAATATTTTTTATTTTAAAATATATTAAAATAATATTTTTTTTATATTTTTAAATTTATTTTTAACATCAATATATTAAAATATTAAAATGAGATTAACAAATATATAAAAAAATAAACATCCTTCATCGCAATTATTGCAGATAGTAGCTTTATCTCTGAAGTTGACCTGTGGTCCTTGAAGTGCTTTATTTTGACCTTTCCATGTTCATGGAAACATTGTTTGCGAAATATTGCGGGTAGGTTTTCTTGGTGGGAAGTATTACATACTCACATGTGCTTGACAGGCCATGCAGCCGCACTCACTTAACTGAGATTCTTGTTCTTATCCTCAACCGTGCTGTATAGATCAGTAAACACGTGTAAGGTAGTTTTCCATGCAGTGTGTGCAATCCAAAGCGCCATGTGACCTTTTACAGTTTTACTTGCTGCTCTGAAGAATCTCCAAATTGATGGATACTTGGGCCGTCGCCGTTTGGTGCTGTCATCCTTTTTTATATATATATTTGTTTGAAATTTAACACAAATTTTTGAACCAAACTCATGATCTATTTATATAAATAATAAATTCTATTGTATTTTTATATAATTAAAAAAGTTATATGTTGAAATTCGGATGATACTGCTACTGATATTATTATTCTTGTTTAATCTTTTCAGTGCCATCATGTTTTTTTTATTATATTTATTTTTGTATTTTAAAAGTATTTTAAAAAAAAAAACAAATTTTAATTATTTTGATATACTGTTATCAAAAATAAATTTTTAAAAAATTAAAAAATTAAATTTTTCTAAACCTCTATTCTCTTATATAAATCAACCAAAAATATTTTTTTATAATTCAATAAATTATTTTATAATAAACTCAAATTTATATCTAGCATGAACACGAAAATGAGTCGACGTGTGTAAGGATTTAAGCTCAAAACCTATTATGCTTATAACATTTCTCTTCTAAAAAACTTGAGTATTTTTTTAGCTCAATATTAATTATTTACCTTCTCACTACATAAACCATGATAAAAATTTGTTTTTTTTATGAAATATAGTTTTTAAATGATCCTGTATTTCATCAAAAATATATCAATAGCTAATATTTCATGTAAAAAAATTTATATTAAAGATTAACAAAATTTTAACTCTAAAACTAAATAAACTTTACTTTTAATTTGATTTCAAATATTCTCATTAACCACCCATGTTATTAAACAAATTATGCAACAGGTTGATCATGGATAAGTTGCATAACTAGATTGTGATTTTCATAATCTTCTACGATATGGTGTTTGACTTCTGGTCTCAAATTTTGCTTTAGGAGATTTATTTTATAATTTTTCCTCTGGCTTATCACGCTTTCAATTATTTTCCCTGTTGTGCCTTGGATTTTGGAGATGCTTTGAAAAATAAGAGGGGGCATTTTTCTTTTCTCTTGTAGTGCAGTGAATTTTTATTGTTGGCGAATCTCTCGGAGTGTTTTTGTGGGTGGTCGTTCGATAGGAGATACGGTGTGGCTGGCAACGGGTGAGGGATATTGGTCTTTTTAATTACTACCATTATTTACGATTATATATATATATATATATATATGTTTTAGATATTGTTTATTATTATGGGAGCTTTTACTTTTATCTAACCACATAAAAAAAAACTATTTGGTTAATCTAGTTTTTATCTTTTATATTGAACCCTGCGTGTAATTTTTTTAAAATGTTGATTTTATAAAAATTAAAATAACTTGTTTTTTATTCAAGAAAACCTGTTTTTTATTTAATTTGTATAAAAGAATATATCTTACAATAATTTTAACTAAATATTTATATTTTTAAAAAAATTATAACTAGATATTTTTTTAATTTATTTTTCAAAAGCTATCATAATATCAGATACACACGTTTAATATTAAAAAAAAACTTATCAAAATCCAGAGAAGTGTAGTTCAACTGATCAGGTCCTAGGTTTGTTCCCTATAAATCATCAATTCGAGTCCCATAAATTTCAGAGTTAATGGAGGTTTATATAGTCGTTAACTTCAAGATCGGATTAGTCAAAGTGCACATAAACTGACCTAAATATTTATATTAAAAAAAAAACGCTGATCATATTAAAAGCTAAATAAACCCGGCTAGCAAAACCCGGCTAGCAGGGAAAGGGATGGTCTTTGGACAGTACTCCTACTATCTAGCAGTGAATAAAATTAGCTGAAAACTCTCGGTTAGCTCCATTATTTATAATCAATCAATCAATGCTGGACAGTAATCCTATGATTTAGCCGTGAATCAAAGTTGGTAGACTTGTTTGTAGAGGTTAATTATTCCAATTGTGGTCTCCAGGTCTTGCCTCAGCTTTCTGTTTTATTTTATAATAGGTAGGTGACCCGCGCTGCATTCATGAGCCAGATTAAATATTTTCTAAAATGAAAAAAAATGTTTAAATATTTATAATTTAAGCAAATCTGAATTAATTTTACTAGCATTATATCCGGGATATAAAATCAAAACAGTTTATAAAAAGTAAAGCAAAATGAATTTATGAAACTCAAAGTCTAATAACTTAATATTAAAAAATTCAAAAAAAAAACTCAAAAAATTTAAGGTAAAAAAAAAATACTCAAGTTAATCTAATTTTATTTAACGAATTCATAACCCTTCTTATATGAGATTAATAAAAATAATTTTTTTTTAAAAGAATGACCTAATTAGAAGAAAAAAAAAAAAAACCAAGCGAGTTTTCCTCTTCCGTCTATGCTGATCTTTATGGCTTATTAAGGGTCTGGGCACGTCTCTTTTGGGCATGAATTAGTTTGTTTTAGAAATCACTCTTTATACTGAAAAACATCTATACAAAGATGAGTTAATTTTACTAACATGCTCTCACGATAACCTAATAATATATATATATATATATATATATAAACACAAAAATTCAAGAGCCAATAATTAATATGAAATAATAAAATTAAAAAAAAATATATCGTAAAAAAAATGAGGAAAAAGAACTCGAGTCAACCTGGATTAACTCAGCTAATTCACCACCTGCGACATAGAATCAATATAAAAAAATTAGACTTTCAAAAGAAAACCTAGTAAGAAAAACCCGATTTAAATAAATAAAAAAAACATTGAAGAAAAAAATACGAGTTAACCTGAGATAACTTGACTATCTCCTATTTAGGATAACCCACTGAAAATAAAAGGTAAAAAAATAAAAAAGCTCAGGGCCAATAATTTAATGCTAGTTGATTAAATTAAAAAAAAACTAAAAAAAAATATAAATCAACTTAAATTAACTTAGTTAATATGTTATTTGTGACATGAGACTGAGATAGCTTAAAAAAAAAAAAAATATAACAAACACCTTTGAATCCAGCCTTGGGTTTTTTTGGATTTCAAGGGTAATCTTGTTATTCAACTGTTTAAAAAATAAAAGACAAAAAAGCATCTATACGCATGTTCGACTTTTTTCTTTCTTTTAGGGTTATGATTGTAATTTTATCTTGTAATTTTTTTTTAAAAAAAAACAACAGAATATATGACTCGTACCTTAATATTTTTTTTTGTTTTTAAAGGAAAAATAATCATTTAAAATAAAAATATATATCTTGATCAATTTGTCCTTAAACAATCCTGCAATAACTAATGGATATATTGAAAAAGATGATTCTATCTCAAATTGTAAATTGCAAGGTTCTTCAATTTTTTGGTTAAAAGTAAATGTGTTATTTCACTCTCTGTAGTTACAGTGTTTTACTGATGATTTTTAGTTTTTTTTAAAAAATTCTATTAGCATGCAAAGAACACTTCTTTAATTTTAATAAACGATGGCTCCTTGGAAAATCAAAGAAATTACAAGGGGAGATCATCAAAGGTGACATGAGCCGGAATTTCGAAGGTTAAAGTTGCTTCCGTCAAAATTTAAAGGGTCTCTTTCTATCTTGTCGGCAAACTTGACTTCATTGATATTCTTTTCACAAAAAATTGTAAAATAAAAGGGAATATTTTGACGTTAACCATCCATAAAGAAAAACATTCCAAGAGGAATTGTGATATTTACCTCAAAACAAAATAGTGTGTTATTCACACACTCCATCGTTTATTATAGATGCTAAAATAGCTTTATTTAATATTTTTTATTTTATTGAAATTTTAAAAGTAATAAATTTTACAAAGGACCTTCTTTATTCTTTTTTTAAAAAAAGAATGTGTAGGAAAAGTAGTTTAATATTATTCATAAATAACTGTGGCTTTATTTTTCAGAATACAAGTCTAATATTTTTTTCTACAATATTAATGTTAAGCTGGTAGCAAAAACTACAAGTCTCGTGATTTTTTTTCCCTAGCTAGTAGATATTGTAAATCTTATAAATGATTCACTAAACGAATTGTTCTAGTATAAAAAATTGTATTATAAATTGTATATTATTATTAATATTTTAATATTGTTTATGAAATAATAATTTCATTGCTAGAGATATATATTAGGAGCTAAAAAGTATGGTGATTATAGATGACAAACTTGATCCTCCAAAATATATTGTTTAAGACAAACATGTACTGTAAATGATAAAATTTGAACCAATTGAAAATAAAATAAAACACTTAAAATATAGTTTTTTTCCTTTACTTTTCTTGCTATCTTTTTTCTTGTTAATATTTTTTTAAAAATTATATTAAAATTAATTTGTTTAGAAGTGAAAATTAAAGAGTAATATAGACTCATATTAAATAAAATTATATTAGTCTCTACAGTAAAATGAAAATAACACCATTGAAAAAAAAAGCATGCAATCCCCCCTGTCACTGGCCCGCGCACCCGCACCACCATCACTTTTCCGCTGTCATTTCCACTGTCTTCACCATCACTAGCATTGCTGACGCACACCACCGCTATAATTTGTTCTAGCAACGCGGGAACATATGTATAAGCCACGCGTTAAATTTTTAATTTTTTTGTGGTTAGTAACACTGTTTAAGTCAAATTTTTGCAAAACAGTACAGGCTGAAAAAATACTTGAGAAATTACGCAGTTTGAAAAAATAAAGATATGATTACCAATTATGTCTTTATTCAAATCAGCAATTCTGAATCGTTGCTATATAACAAAACCAATATTCAAAATTACTAATTCAATAAATATATAAAAACTTACATTTTTCTTGTTCTTCCTACCACAACCGTTGTTCATCGCCAGTAAAAACCCAAAAAACCAAGCTTTTCTCGCTTGAAATCGCTGAAAACAGCTATCTATCCTCTATCAAAACACCAAAATCTTCTTCCCTAGACTCCACACATGTTTCTAGTGTTTTTCCAATAAAAACCTCCAGCCAAATCTCCTCCTTCGGTCTCCCCACCACGACCATCACAAGCTATCGATGAATTAAGGTAAAAACACTACGTTTCTCTTAATTTAATCAGTGTCATTGTTAAATTGTGAGATTTTTAGTTTTAGTTTATTATTGTTTGTGTGGTGTATAATAATTGAGTATTTTATTTGAATTAAGATAATTTAGGGTTTAAGTCAGGTAATTAAATATGTTTTTACACAATTAATGTTGTTTGTTGAATCAATTAGGCTTATATTAAATAAATCAAGGCTAGCAAATAATTAGATATATTATTTGAATTGAGATAATTTAAATAATAATTTATGAACTTAGATATGTTTTAATGCAATTGATCTTATAGATGTCAAAATAGTGACAGTTAGGATTTGTGTTGAGTTTGACGATAAATTACAATAATTAGATATATTATTTAGATTAAGATATTTTAAATTATAATTAACACAACTAGACATGTTTGCATGCAATTGATGTTATAAACGTTGAAATAATAGCAATTAGGGCTTATATTGAGTTTTAGAATAAATTATATATAAAAAATATTTATTTGGAATTGAAATAATTCAGCTGATTTAATTTTCAATTGATGTAGTTATATTTTGAGTTTAGTTCAAATATCAAATGGTAACGATAAGATAATGAGGCTTGTTATAAAATTTGGTTATAATATCAGAGTAAATAACATGATTTGCAATTATATATAATGATAACGATAAAATAATGAGGTCTTTTATTATGAAATTTGGTTATAGTATCAGAGTAGAATGTAGATGGCATGATTTGCAATTATATATTTATTTATTATATAAATTCAATATACAATATTGATTTGATGGTTAGACAGACTTTCAGCAATGAAAATTATTCAATAAATACTAGTTAAACATTATACATTCACTTGAATATTAATTTTAATTATCTATAACAGCTTTTATGCAGTTATATAGTCTTCAAGCACCAAAATAACAATGATATTTCCATGAAATATACCATAAAAAGTTAAATTGCTTTAGATAGCTAAGTTGAAAGTTACTCACGGATTGAGATTGGCTGCGTCGGTCTATTGTGGAAGTCATGATTGATACAAGGGGTCATGATTGATATAAGTGTCATGAGACCTCAACATTGAATTTAACAAATTTCAACGGATCTAAGTGTCTCACTCTTACCCCTCCTATCTCTAGACCATAATTCCTTTTCCCGAATATTTATACTCTTACCCCTCCTAGTTTGGATAAGGTTTCGAATTTTTTTTTACTGCAAGCGGAGGTCCTATGTAACATTTTTACTTTTAACTTTTACCGTGGGATTGGATAGCATCATTCATCAGTCATCACCACTCACAAACAAAATAGGGATGTTAACAATTTATTTTATTTTATTTTATGAAACGACGTTGTAGAAATGCGTTTTTTGCTTAAAAAATAATCGTCCATTCTGTAACAATCAAAACCTAAAAGATGAATTTTCTGGTTTAAATAGATAAACACAAATATTTTACAACTTTGTTGCGGATCTGTCGAAAATCTCTATCCGATAAGGAATTATTTGAAATTAGGGTAGTTATTGTTTTTTAAAGTTTTTATATTTAAAAAATCATTAAAATAATTTTATTAATTTTTAATATTAATACATCAAAACAATAAAATACTATAAAAAATAATTAAAATTAAAAAAATTAAATTTTTTTCAAACAATTCTCCCTGTATGCTCAAACTGCAAGTCACCACAAGTTTTGTTTGATACCAGCAAAGCATCTTCAAGTCCCAAAATAGACTTTTAGGAACTCACTCTTGCCAATCCACAACTAACACCAAGAGTTGAATATCATATTAAAATCACAAATTACCAAAAATAACCTATCCGTTCACTCGTGATATTTAGCAGTACTCTGTATGATACCCACTAACGTTAATTATAAAAATAAAAATAAAAATAAAAAAGCAGTTTTTTAAGAAATTAAACTCTTTTTTAAAAGCTGGAATCACACTCCTTATAAATATCATCCTAGTGTTTTTTTTAATAATTTTAATGTATTTATATTAAAAATAAGAGAAATTTAAAATATTTTTAAATAAAAAAAAGATATTTTTTTAAAAAATCATGTACTGGAATACCCAGGCCCCCTCGGGCCTGTTTCCCTCTCACGCCCCCCTCTACTATTCTCTTTTGTACACAAAAATAATCTTTTAAGAAATCTCCACCTGAAAACAAAACAAAACATCCTTTTCATCATTTCCTTGCACACAAAAAACAAACAGCTCTCCCTCCCTCTCTCTGTCTCTCTCTCTCATTTTTCTTGAAATGATCTTTCTCTCATTCTAGAACATAAGCTTTCTTTCTTTATTTATATGCATGGCTATAAACACTATAATGAAAAATAAAACTTATAATGTTGTCAGTGGTGAGGGGAGTGGTGGGGACGGAAATTCTTCTAGTCCACCATCGTCGCCACGGCGTCAGACAAGCGGCTTCTCTCAATGTCGTCGGCGGCTCCGCTCGAAGGTTCAGTTGCAGTACTTTCGCAAAGACAGTTTGGCTGCCGGGATTTTTGTACGGAGGAACATACAGTTCCTCGTGCTCTTGTTCTTTCTCTACTTTTCTGGTTTGATGATGTGTGTGGGCCGGTTCTCGGATTTCTTGCGTCACTCTCGTGAGCCTATTGCGATCTATAAAAGCCATGTCTTGTTGGAGAAGCTTTGGCATGATATTGAAACTGATAATTCTACTGCTCTCGAGGTTTAATTTTTTTTTTTCAATTTTTTTTGTGAACTTCTGTTTTTTCGTTGTTTATTTTTTATTTTCTGTTTGGTTGTTGAGCAAAAGTGGAAAAAGGAAAAGTAAAGGAAGGAAAAAAAAGAAAGAAGTAAAGCTTGCAACCACCGAATTACCACGTGGGGCCGAAACAGAAAAATTGTTGAAGAAAAACTGTTAAGTCTAAAGAGAGCGGGGCTAATTTAATCATGATCGATGCATTATTAATTTTCGAGAGGCTTTTGATTATTAATAAAGTGAATTGCTAAGTTCTAACAAGGGGTTTGGCCAAATAGCCAAATTAATGATATATATATATATTTTAATTTATTTTTCCCACTTAAACTATAATTTTTAATATTCTTTTTGCAGTTATCTTCTGTATGGCAATTCAAAAGGAGAATGAAAGTGCAGAAACCTTGTCCCGTGTTAGCTACTAGACGGCGTTTGGGCTCAGTCGAAGGTAGTTGTTGTTGTTGCTGAGAATTTTCAGTCTAATAAACAACCCTTTGCCTTTCTCGTGGGCATGAATCCCTTCTGTTTCAAAGATAATGTCGGCATGCTAATCAGCGCTAAGGGTAAAAATTAACTGAATTTTTAAGAAGCTAAACTGATATTTTGTATTTTCAAGTGCAGTGTCGTCTGGTCCCGCCGGGTACTTAATCGTGGAGGCAAATGGTGGTCTTAACCAACAGCGCTCTGCGGTATGTTATTTATTATCCTATTTACTGCTTTCCATTTTCCGGTGTCATTGTAGGATAAGCTTGCACTCATGTGCCACTCATGTCTTGTTGTAGATCTGCAATGCAGTTGCTGTAGCTGGAATTTTGAATGCAGTACTGGTCATCCCTAGTTTTGGTTACAACAGTGTCTGGAAGGATCCAAGGTCAGCTGCTGAATTATTCCCTCCTTTTTATAAAATAAAAATAAAAAATAAAATTCCTTGATCAGGTTTTAAATTTCAAACGTGGTGAGTTGTTATTAAGGTCTCTCTGGCTACTGTAATGACCATCTAATTATCTAAATACACTCAACCCTAGTTTTCGTTATAACAGTGTCTGGAATGATCCAAGGTGAGCTGCTGAATTATTCCCTCCTTTTTATAAAAAATAAAATAAAATAAAAATAAAAATTCTGACCAGGTTTTAAATTTCAAACGTGGTGGGTTGTTATTAAGGTCCCTCTGGCTACTGTAATGACCATCTAATTATCTAAATGCACTTGTGAATTTAAAGAAGTCGTGTTAGTGTAACCTAGAAGTGCTTAAGAGATAGTGCAGAACTTTAATTGAGACTGAAACACGTAAATATATTTGAATTTTCTGAGAGAGGTGCCTCCATTTTTCAGGGTTTTGCCTATTAAGAGTAACAGTTACTCCAAGCATGACATCTGAAAGACGTGATCAAATACTGATCTTGTCAATATCATTTTCTTTTAATTTGAGACAAGATGGTGGTGGGTGCTTGCCATAAAAACCTTCAGGCTTGATGTTGCAATGATTTCAATATTTATGTCTGTCTAGATTGATGGATGTGTCGATGTTGATGGTACCATACATGTCATGATGCAAACGCATAAGCAGTTTTTTGGGTATTTTATTTCTTCTAGTTTGTGGATGAACCCAATCGGCATGTGTATGTAATCAAGTATAACCAACTATTTTTTTGGAGCAAATTTGAGGTTCTTGGTTCAGACGGGGAAACTGACAGTGGTAATAGACGCCATTATTTGTATTCGGAAACTTGCCAAAAATGCACAATGAGTTCCACCCCTGAATTCTGTTGCTTTCAGTGATTTTCTTTTAAAACTGAATCTTTCATGAACAAATCAATTATAGCTAAAGATTCATTTGTTTTACAGTGAGTTCAGAGATATATATGATGAAGATCATTTTATAGCCACACTTGAGGGTTATGTGAAAGTGGTTAAAGAGTTGCCTGATGAGTTGATATCAAAATATGACCACAATATTACTAATATTCCACACCTACGTGTTGAAGCATGGGCTCCTGCTAAACATTATTTAGGAGAAGTTTATCCTGTCCTGCAGGAGCATGGGTACGTGATGAAGCATTCTTTCCTGTTCTTTCTCTTCGTTTTACTATCATTTATTTCTTCCCTCAATTAGAATGTATCTTTTTGAAGGAAAATGACTAATCTGTTAGTTGCTAATTTGTCCCAGCTATCATGATTTCTGCATTTACTACTTTCTAACCAGATATCTGTTGAAACACGCTTCTAGCTTGTTTTTGACTATTCACTCGTTTCAAAACAGGGTCATCCGCATTGCACCCTTTGCCAATAGATTGGCAATGAATGTCCCATCTCACATTCAATTGCTTAGGTGCATAACAAATTACAGAGCATTGAGGTTCGCTGCTCCTATAACAACCCTAGCACAGAAATTGGTAAACCGAATGATTGTAAGGAGCTCAATGACTGGTGGAAAATATGTGTCCGTTCACCTTCGATTTGAGGAGGTATTAAAGCTCATATATTATTCTATTCTAAGCAAGGTTTCTGTTCCTTGAAATATTTTATGTTGAGCATGCTGAGGATCCATTTCATATAACGATAAACATATCCCTCATCTTTTAGGACATGGTGGCCTTCTCCTGCTGTTTGTATGATGGAGGGGATGCTGAAAAGTCTGAAATGCATTCAATTCGGGAAAAAGGGTGGAAGGGGAAGTTCAAAAGAAAAGATCTCGACTTCGTAGCTGGTCGTAATCGTATAGATGGAAAATGCCCTCTAACACCCTTGGAGGTACCCCATTTATCTACCTCTTTTAGCATTTTTCATTTGAGCTCTTTGTAGAGCTCTTCCTTTCATAAAATGGCTGCTCCATGGTCTTCAACTTGCTCTTATAGCATCCTAAATTAAATAGAATGACCTTGAATAGTGCTTGAGAGCTTTTCTCTAAGTTTGTACTTCCAAGTACATTCTATGTTCTCTTGGTTTGTTTTGTGCAGTGCAACATGTTCATTACTGTTTAAAAACTGAAAAAAGAGATTTTGTTGCATTGTGCTATAAAACAAAACAAAATTCTTACAGTTCTGATAATAACAAAGCAAATTAACTGTGAATAACTCTTAATTCAATCTGGTGTTGTTGGCACACTATCTTTCAAATCACCTTATTGGTTTCATCATCGTGATCTAATTTGGCCAGTAATCACTCTTTTTTTTGTACATGATGTTTTTCCTGTCAGCATAGGTTGGGATGATGCTGCGTGGCATGGGGTTTGGTAGCAACACTTCAATTTATTTAGCCTCAGGGAAAATTTACAAAGGAGAACAACATCTAGCTCCTTTATTGAAGATGTTTCCCCTTCTTTACACCAAGGAGTCACTTGCAACCTCTGACGAGCTTGCTCCTTTTCAGGTAAATCCTAAATACTCACTATACCTCTCTTGCATTGTGTGGTTAAAGGAGCTTGTTGGATCAGGATGTTTTTGAAAATTGGTTGATATGCTTTACAGATTACCCCAACCATATATGTCTACAACTTGCACCACTTTACCATTCCTGCTTCACTCACAACCCATGTTTTATCTGAGCTTCTGCGATCAAATTTGGAAGGCATTTTTTTTGAGGAGGGATTCTAAGCAATATACTTGATACTCTGCTCCAAGTGTTATTTGTTGTTTAGTCCCCATAATTTAACAAAACTAACCAGTCAATCGTCATGGTTTCGAAAACTATATATTTAATTTCTACATTTTTAAATTCGTTTATAACCTGGTCCTTTCATCAATTTCTTGCTGTTTTCCAAAGTGTTTTATTTTTTTTAACAATATAAAAATTAAAATATAACTAGGCAATATGAGTTTTTTTAATTCGTGAGACATTTTTGGAACAAGAAACTACTAAATTGAGGATGTTTACTGTTGATTAAGAGACTTTTCAATTATCTTCAGCGTCTAATTAATTAGGTTTTATAAAGTACAGGGATCTAGTTAACTCTATTTTTAAAGTTTCTACGAGTTCAATAGGATTTTGCAATGTCCATGGATTAATTCAATTGAATGATGCTGAATTTGTCTAGATTGCTATACAGTGAGTTTATTTTTTTCAGCTTCTTGGCTTGAATATGAACATTATACAAAATGATTCTGAATATAGAAACAAACCCATATAAAAAGCTTGAATACGTCTTGACTGCTATTCATGTGCTTATTTTTCAATTTGACCCAGAAGCTTATTCTATTAACTTGCTAAAACACCTATTTTCTATGATTGCAGGGCTACTCTTCGAGGTTGGCAGCTTTGGACTACACTGTATGCTTGTTCAGTGAGGTTTTTGTGACAACTCACGGTGGAAACTTCCCGCATTTTCTGATGGGTCACCGTAGATTTCTTTTTAATGGGCATGCAAAGACCATAAGGCCTGATAAACGCATCCTTGTTGGTCTACTAGAGAACATGACAATCAGGTATTTTCTCCGTCAACTGTGTCATTCCTCTTCGTTTACATCCTTGTGTTTGTTGGAACTGAGTTAAAAGGTGATGTCAACATTTTTGGATTTGCAATCTGCTCCTATCTTTGATCATGACATGATAGATAAAGAGTGTGTTTGGTATTGCGGTAGCTGTTGTGGTTGTGGTTTGAAAAAAGTTGTTTTATAAAAAGTACTTTTAGTTGAGGTTGATTTGAAAAAATAAGTGTTTGGTTAAAACTGTGGTTGAAATTGAGGTTGAAGAAAAAGTAGTTTAATGTGTTTGGTTTAAAAAATGCTTTTCAAATTGAGGTTATAAAATAATTTTAAAAAATATATATTAATATTGATGGTTTTAAATTTAAATATTGTAAAATTAATTACTCCTATTATATCATGAAAAAAAAATATTTTATATAAAATATTTTTTATTATTCTATTAAACTATTTATAATTTCATTACGTACAAAATTCATTCGATAAAAACTATAAAATTGATATTACTGTGCGAGTGAATTTAATTCACTCTATACTAGTTTTTCGAGAAAAAATTTGGAGAAAAAAAATATTGTTCACGAATTTAATTTTGCAAACTATTTTTTTTTTTTTAAAAAAAAATAATACAATGAACACATTAAAAAAAAACCCTGCGGACAGTGCAAGTGAATTGCACTGTTCACGTGAACAGTGTAATTCACTTGTGAACAGTGCAATGAATTGCACTGTTCCTTATTTTTTATTAGCCGCAGAGAACGAAAAGCATGTTTTCGTTGCTTTTCCGTTTCAGCGTTTCAAACGCAAAATTCATGTGGGTCCCATGCACAGTAAATCACTTTTCTTAATTACCAAACGGCTGCGGAGACAAACGGACTCAAAGGGTTCAGGGGAAAACACTGACGGATAAAATGTCTTGTGGTTGCCATTTGGCATGTTCTATCAACTAGCAGTTAGTATATTCAACCAATGAAAATGCTCCAGAGATTGTATTTCTCGATTATTTCACCACAAGCTTAGTAAGCAAGAATTTGAAAATCGTTGTAGAAGAATATGTTATGGAGGACGTTGTTATAAGGATTTAAACTAACCAGAGAAGACCGATGGTAAAGTGGTTTTTGCTTTATGTATAGTTTAAAGCTAGACCGCAAGGCCTAATGCAGAAAAAAACATGTATAATTAGTTGATGATGGAATGTTTACTCGTTGGATTTGCAGCTGGAAGGACTTCAAGGATGACATGGAAGCGATGCTCCTTGAAAGTGATCGCAAGGGAATGATGATTCCAAGAGTCAGAAAATTCAACAGAAAGAATTCGATCTACACATTCCCGTTGCCAGAATGTGACTGTCTCCAATCACATGACTCCTCGCGCGTGATTAACCATACTCTTAGTGTTCTTGATCCTCAACTTGAGCCTACAAGAGGAAGAGTTCCAGTCTCAGATTAGCTCTCATCTCATGCATGCATAATAATCCATCGCTGCTTTAAGTCTATGCAGCTTGGGCTGTTTCTTCAGCGGTCTTCCAGCAGTTCAGCCCGTTCTCGTGGATTGATACATTTTTCATGTGGGATTCCCATTTTTTTCAATCGAGGAATTCTTTTTAATGTAAATTAAAGTTTTGTAAATATATATCAGACTAAAGATATATACTTTATCATCAGATAATCAATAAAAACTTAGATTTTATACACGTAATAATAATAATAAATCAAAATTAATTTATATCTAAATTAAAACATGAAGGATATTTATTTATTGAAATATTTTAAAATAATGAATTTTTTTGTTGATGTTAATGATGAATTTTTTCTACACAAAGTGTGGTATAAATTATACAACTTAGATATTTCTTAATAAGTTCTCAATAAGTTGAATATAGGAAAGTTAAAATATAAAAAAGAAAAATAAAAACATTAAAAATTACATGAGTAAGAGTAAAGCTGAAAAATTTGAGTTTAATTTATTTTTTTGATAATGAATTTTAGAAGATAAAATGTTAAAGAATGAATTCTTACTATTATTAATTTTTAATTAGCTACTATAAATTAAGAATTATTTTTTTTTAGTTTTTGTTTTAAATTAATTTTTTATTTATCTATAATGTATTTAATCAAAACAAATTTCCAACACAGATATACCTTTTACACAAAAATGTGTCCAAGTTCCCTATATTCTTGGAAGTATTTCGGTATCTAGTTTTTTGGTTGGCTGCAACGAGTGGATGCTTGGTTTTTGGCTCCATTGGATTTTCATCATGCAAGTGCAAGCATAGCATAGCATTTGGTGTGTGATCGGCGGGAATGGGATGATACAAAAATCTCATAAAGCCAACCCTAACAAGTCTGTAGCTGGGGCTTGGTTTTTATTGTTGTTGGTGGTGTAAATGGGGGCCTAGAGATCGTCTTTCTAGCCCTGTCTGCCTATGGGCTGATCTTATCTCTCGAGTAATTTTCTAATGTACAACGATAAACTTGTGGTCAGCGTTTGAAAAAGGAATACTTCGAATAAATAAATAAATACGGTAGAACTGATTTTTGTCATTGTCATGGATTTTATTTTTTTTCAAAATAAATTTGCGACTAACTGATAATAAGATATCACCATCATCTCAATTTCTTTTTCATTTTTATGAAAATCAGTCGGCAACTATCATAAATTTTATATATGTTCTTGGCTATATATAATTTGGCTATTGGTAATATCCATCTGTTAACGTCTCTGATATGTACATTAAGCATATAAAAATTATATGTGAAAATTTTAAATATGATAAAAAGTAAAAAGTATGAATTCGGATGTTAAAACAATTAAAATTATAGAAAAAAGACATGCACTTTACTTAATAATTTAAATTTAAATTCTTTAATATTTATTAAATATCTAACTTTACGAATTTTTTCCCAGGTAGAAAACAAAAGAGTGTATATTTTTCCCAATAGTTGTGATTTATTTCTTAGAATTTTCTTAACTCCTAACTTTACCCAAAAAAGGTAATGTTTACCTGGTAATTTTAATTTAATTACTAATAATTGAGTAATTTTTTTAATTTCCATATTTTAGAAACCCAACCTTTTCCCAAGTAGAAGACAAATTTAATTTCCAGATTTTTTTTTTAATTTTTAGTATTTTCTTAACCCCTACTGTACCCAAAGAAGGCAATGTTTATCTGGTAATTTTAATTTAATTACTAATATTTGATTATTGTTTTTACTTTCCAAGATCTTTTTCCTACAATCTTGATTTATTTATCTAATATTCACATTTGGATTTTCTCTTTGATTTTTTGATATCTTTAAAACTTTCACCTAAAATTTTGTATATAATGCGTAGATCTTTGATACGTGACATACAAAATAACGGAATTGGATAAAATGATGAAAATCATAGCTGTAGAATTCATATAAAAATATTATACAATAGAACCTTATTTGGTTATAGGAAGTATAAAATCATGGGTTAATACTTTTTTTTTTTTTTTTTTTTTTAACGTGGGTGTCCGGGCCAGCTTGCGCGCACCTCGACTAATCCCACGGGCCCTGAAGTTAACGACCATGTAATCCTCCAGTGGCCATCATATGAGCAACCCAGAGCTCGAACCTGAGACCATAGAGGAAGCAAACCTCTTAGTTCCAAGCTCTTACCACTGTACCACCACCTAGATGGTTATCATGGGTTAATACTTAATACTGCCTATGAAGGTTTTTATCATTCCATGGCTAACTATGACACGTGTAGTAAACTTCTAGTTATGTAGCTTCCTCCAACTACTCATGAGCTCTTTGACCTTTGTGGGTAATGAAAATGGACTTGAAGCATATAGTTGCAGCTATACGCCATTGTGGGCGAGTTAAAGCAGTCAAGCAAGGCAAATCATTTCATTCTCATTTGATCAAAACTGGGTGCTCTCATAACGTCTACATAGCCTGCAATTTGGTATCTGTGTATGTTGACTTCACATTTTTAATCGACGCGTATAAACTGTTTGATGAAATGCCTGTCAAAAACATCGTCACCTGGACCACTATGGTTTCTGCGTATACCAGCAATGGAAAGCCTCGTGAAGCAATAAAACTATATACCCGGATGTTAGATTCTAAATCAGAAGTCCCTAATGGGTTTATGTACTCTGTGGTTTTGAAAGCGTGTGGTCTTGTGGGTGAGATTGAGCTGGATAGACTGATTCATAAGAGATTTTCTAGAGAGAATTTAGATTACGATATTGTTTTGCTGAATGCTCTTTTGGATATGTATGTTAAATGCGGATGCTTGAGTGATGCAAGAAAAGTTTTCGATGGGATCTTTTTGAGGGCGAATTCCACTTCCTGGAATACAATGATTTCAGGGTATTTTAAGGAAGGTTTGGTGGAGGAGGCTGTTAATTTGTTCAATCAAATGCCGGACAGAAATGTTGTTTCTTGGAATACTATTATTGCTGGTCTTGCAGAAAATGGGAGTTCACGTGCATTACAGTTTGTTTGTAAGATGCACCGGGAAGGGATTAAGCTTGATAAATTTACTTTTCCATGTGCTCTTAAGACATGTAGTTATGCTGGTTTCTTAGTTGCAGGTAAACAGATTCACTGTTATGTTTTAAAGTCTGGTTTGGAGTCTAGTTGCTTCGCTGTGTCAGCGCTGGTTGATATGTATTCAAATTGCAACGGGTTAGATGATGCTGTAAGGCTGTTTGATCAATACTCAGGCGGTACTGGTTCAGTCTGTGATAGCATAGTACTTTGGAATTCTATGCTTTCAGGGTATGTTGTTCATGAGAAAAATAGAGCTGCTGTTAATATGATTGCACAAATCCATCATTCTGGTGCTTCGGTTGACTCTTACACCTTGAGTAGTGCTTTGAAGGTCTGCATCAACTTGCTCAATGTGAGACTTGGGATTCAAGTTCATGCTTTGATTGTTATCAGTGGGCACGAGTTAGATTATGTTGTTGGAAGCATCATTGTAGACCTCTATGCAAAACTGGGGAATATGAAAGATGCTTTTAAACTGTTTCATAGGCTTCCCAAGAAAGATATTGTAGCTTGGTCTGGTTTACTCATGGGGTGCGCTAAGATGGAATTGAACTCCTTAGCTTTGTCACTGTTTAGAGATATGGTTACATTTGGTGTTGAAGTAGATCAGTATATTGTTTCTAATGTTCTGAAAGTCTGTTCTAGTTTGGCATCTATTGGAACCGGTAAACAGGTACATGCTTTTTGTATAAAGAGAGGATATGAAACAGAACAGGTCACCATCACAGCCCTCATTGACATGTATTCAAAATGTGGTGAAGTAGAAGATGGTTTGGTTTTGTTTGGCTGTGTTGCAGATAGGGATGTTGTATGCTGGACAGGGATCATTGTGGGGTGTGCGCAGAATGGAAGGGCAAATGAAGCTCTTGAAATTTTCCGACAGATGGTACAATCAGGGTTAAAGCCAAATGAAGTCACTTATCTAGGTGTCCTTACTGCATGTAGGCATGCTGGTTTGGTTGTAGAGGCACAGACCATATTTGGGACCATGAAATGTGATCACAGACTTGAACCTCAAATAGAACATTATTATTGCATGGTTGATCTTCTATGTCAAGCTGGATGTTTCAAAGAGGCAGAGAAGTTAATTGCTGAGATGCCATTCAAACCTGACAAAACCATATGGAGCTCGATGCTTGGAGCCTGTGGGACTCACAGGAATACTGGATTGGTCAGTACCATCGCTGAGAACCTTCTTGCTAATTGTCCAAATGACCCTTCGATTTATGTTATGCTTTCAAATGCTTATGGAACTCTGGGAATGTGGGATAGTCTAAGCCAAGTGAGGGAAGCTGCTAAAAAGCTGGGTGTCAAAGCAGCTGGAACGAGCTGGATTGAGATTTGAAGTTAAGATGCGTTGGTCATGGCATGGCATTAGTTAATCTTGCCTGAAGTTCAATATTAAGTGGTAAAACATTCACTGCTACTTATCTATTAGTCATTATGTGTCTGGGATGTCAGTGTAAGAGCATTTACCCGTGCTAAATACTTGGGCTGGGTTGAAGAAAACCTGGAGATGCACAAACATACAGCATGTATATTGCAGTCAGAAGCATCTCGATACCAAGGTAACTCTCAATCCACCTGCAGTTACCATGCTACATTTCAGTTTATTGTTATGGACCGTATGGTCACTAGCTTACTTTCATGCATGAACAGCTAGGAAAATTACAAGTTCTGCGTGCTTTCATCTTTGATAAGGTTTCCATCCTTCCATAATTTTTAGCATGTTATGATAATCAGGAGCACATCAGATTGACTGTTCCAGGATGCCAATACAAATCATTTCCCTAAATTCAATTTACATGACAAATTACAACTAATGTAAGTGTGGTATACATTGTGGATTTCCAGATGCAATAATACATGATATTAACCAGTCAGCTTTTCTTATCGTTTTCTTTTTAACAACAGCGGAAAGATCCATGTTATTCTTCATCTTGTGTTTTACAGAGTAGGAAAGAGAGGAAGGAAATTGCAATAGAAGGGCCCAAGAAAGGAAGAAACGGAATAGAATTTTTTGCAGGTTTGGCCTCTCTCATTTTGCTCCACTATTTGGAACACTGTTGAACTATAGAGGCCAGTCAAACAAACTGATAGGTCCAAGCCTAATTTATTGCATGTAGCATACATGAAAAGGTAGCTGCAATTGAGCAACGGTATGTGTTTATCTTTGCTCATAAAGTCCGTCTCCCTATTAAGCGCAAGCCTTTGAATTTGCTAATTTAGACACTCTCATCTCGCTTATGTCACTTCTATTTATGTCCTTTCCTTCTCTCCTGGTAAAGGTTAGAAATTTATTTGTTTTTGTGTAGTATTGGAAAGTTAAAACTGCGATAAATAGCAATAACGAGTGAAATGATGATGATCCTAACTAGCGTAATATAGAGTTATAAATGTTCCCTCTATATATCTAAAACTGCAAGCTTTTCTTGCTCCCCCCCTCCCCCAATTTCCACTTGTTTAAAATCATTTAGAAGAATTATAGGACAAACAGCTATAGGTGTGTGTTTACACTTTACACTTGAGAATCCAACGTTAGAAGTCTTGAGTTGCACTTTCACCTATATGCCAATCTAAACAAGGCCCTCTAGTCTCATTCCGAAGAGGTTCCTAGCATGGCAAGCATCAGTAGGCCTCTATCCCTTCCATGGTCCAACGTAAATACAATCATTTTGCTTGTGTCGTGGACTTGGAAAGGTACTGCAAGAGAAAGGATACAATGGTCCTAGCCAGAAGTGAACCCTGGTCCAACCATCTGACCTTGACCCGACAGCCTTGAGCAAGCAACTGGCGTGGGGTCCACCTAGACATTACCCAATTGTCATTGTTGATGCAAAGGGCAATCCGTTGCTTTGCAAGGCATTATTCCATGCTTGCGGCATTTGGTTGTCATGAACATTCTTTCTCGTGGCATGTTGCTTCTTCAATCATTTAACCCCCCTCCCAATTCTCTGTCCTCCACAGATTCAACATTATGGGTTGTGCCTGTGTTTCTTCTTTAAAGCTTGTCGCCTTCTCTTTTTACTATCTTCAGTGACTGTAAAACCTGAAAACACTGTAAAGGTACAGTGAACACATTAAATACTCCTCTGAGCCCATCCACTATCAATGGGCGCCATAACTTCAACCTAATTGACTTGGAGGATATAAAAACAACTGGAATGAAAAAAATAATACAATGAAAAAAAAATAATTCAAAACAATCTGAATGAACTCATCAAATTTATAATATAGATTATAAAATAAAGCAGAAAAAGAAATTATTAAAAAAGAAAATAATATTGCAACGAATGTGTTTTGATGTTTTTACAAGATGTGTAAGAAAAATATTTTTGTAAGAAAAATGCTATTTTATTTTGTTTTTTTCTGGGAGCATGAAAAACAAGAAAAAAAATTGATTTTTTTTTCAATCACTTTGATATCTTGTTAGTTTTTAATTTCATAAATGTCTATTTTAAATAAAAAAAATTATATAAAAAAATTATTTAACCCAATTAAATTCATGTCTAATGTCACATGTTTAAGTGATTAATTTTGTTAGTTAGGGATCAAGTTTGCTAATTTTTTGTTGTTGTATAAGTAGTTTTTAATTTGTTTAATTAGATATATCTAAGAACTTTTTAAATTACTCTTGGAATTTTTTATTTACAAAAACACATTATAAAAGTCTACATATATTTTTTTAAGAAAAAAATATATTTTGATTTACGAGAAACACGAAGTAAATAACTAGCAGTAAAAATGTGACAAACCAAGATCTTATGCGCGACTGTCAATACAGGCTACATTACTAGGCCGGAGAACAAATGTCCAAGCATGCTGGGGGCATGATAGTACCGACCCCCTAACCTTTGCGGTTCAAAAATAGTCGGGTATGCCATTAGGTCGTATGGAAACATTTGAGGGTATGTTTGGTATTGTAATTTAATTTAATTTTTTAAATTTTTTGAATTTTTTGAATTTTAAATTAATTTTTTTATATGTTTTTTTTGGATCATTTTGATATAATGATATAAAAAATAAATTTTAAAAAATTAAAAAAATTATTTTAATATTTTTCTAAACAATTTTTTTTAAAAAAAATAATCTCTAACTTACTATAAAAAATGCACTTCTTTATCAAGGTAACTCCAGTGATGTTTGGTGACATTATTATATTATAGATAACAGTAAAAGATTTGGCCATTTAATTGTATTTGTATGGTTTACCTACTCACATTTTATTGTGGATTAATTACTTATAATTATTATTATTTTTTTTTAATTCTTAATTTTATTTTTGTATTTAATTTTTTTAAAATAGTAATTATTTTTAATTATTTTATATGTATTTAATTTTTGAAAAGATTATTTAAATTCATCTATAATTTTTTTTATGTTTTATATAATTGAAATTTATTAATTAAAAAAATATTTATTTTTGGATAACATTTCTAATAAGTATAACCTTACGGAATATTTTTTTTCTTGGATTTTATTCAATTAATTTTATATGTGTCTATTTATATTATTATTTAATTAAATATAAAATCGATTTTAATAACCACACATTAAACAAAACCTGTTAAATAATTCTTGTTGCGAGATCTACTATTTTGATCTATATTCGTCCCTCAACATTTTCAGATATATATTTAGTTACCATTAATGAATTTTATTTATTTATTGACTCATATTATTTTTTATTTAATTAATTAAAAACATGTATGAATGTTTTTATTTACACTTAATATTTTTATGTAAAAAAACTTTAGTGTTCAGTTTTTTTTTTTTATGGAAAAAAAAAAAACTTAACTCGGGTGTCAAATAGCTGGTGAAAGTCTATGACTAGTCCTGCCACGTTAGCACGCGAAGAACTCATCTCTACAAATAAGGCAAAGGATTGAAAATTTGAGATGACATTTGGTGGCCACTGGGCAGCACAGATCTCTCCATCGTTTACCCTTTTTTGGCCGTTTAATGGATAAGTGCAGACTTGAGAGGCTATCTTTTCCTTTGTGGCCCTGGGAGGATTTGCCAGGTTAAAATGTACATGTCAGATTCCATGGCCAAACCCACGGGATTAGAAATACCTTCTCCACTCTCTCTGGCCATTCCTGCTAGAAATTCTTTCTCTGGTTTTGCCTCATATATATTTTACTTAAACTACGACAAGTATAACATTGCATTTCCAGAAAATCGAAGGCTTCGGAGTTACAGTAGATGAAGTTCATTTTCACGCCCAGTGTTGGACACGAAGGCATGTCTTGCAGCTTGAAGACTGGTGTAATATCGCCTGCACAAAGTGCATCGCAGTAGTGTTATGAGTCCATGCATCCGATGATAATGCACCTTGAATAGTTAAACCCTCTGTAAACAATTAGGCTCTGGTTGGGGGTGAAGTTTCATAGTAATCGGTGGTTACATCTCAAAATATGGGAGCATTCTTTCCAAGAATTTGATCACCTTCACTTTCAAAGATGGCATGATTAAACAGAAAACAAAGGTTGCTTCTCGCTTATATAATTACATAACTTCTCGTCTGGTGGGTAGGAGACAGTGCACAAGAACAATGTACATTTAATGCCCCTGTGTGGAGACTGGCCAAGCTGTGAACAAATTTTTTGTTTATAGTTGACCAGGACCCCAAACTGTGCGTTGCAAATGCCAAAATCCCATCAAAAAGGAAATATCATGATCGAGTTTCATGGACAGAATCAACTGAACAGAACAGAAAACACTACCCTAATTAATTCAATACAAGATGCTACTAGTTACGAGTTAGGCCATATTAAAAACCTCTATAGATAACAACAAAACAAGGCAAAATTGCCCTAGGGTTAAACACATACAACTCGTCCAGATTAGAGTAAACCTCCATGCCAGCTGCTACTGAATCATAATCCTCAATATTTCCCTCCACGCTCTTCTTAACTCTGCCAGCAATCACCCTGCAAACCAGCATTGCCCTCTTATCACTATCACCATTACCATCCTCTAATGTTGTGGCTTTGTCATGTGCCTTTCCACTTGTCGCTGTTGTCAAAATCCCATGTCCATTATCATCTCCACCGGTGGGATCTTTGAAGCCATTCTTGATGATGCTACATACCTTACAGTTTGGAACTGAAATGCACAAATTAGATGAGCCATTTAGGCCTATTGAGCACGCAAAGGTGGTGCAGTGAAACCTGAGGAGCTCATTGCCGTCTGCGATGCAACGTGGCTGTTTCTTGGGGAGCTTGGCGGCCTTGGCTTTGATGGAGTCTCTGTACTCTTCAAACTTGGAGATGGTTCTCTGGGTATTATGGACTTTGAGGATGCGATCTATTTTGCAAATGGGAGCCTGTTTCTTTAGCCAGCTTGATTGGAATATGATTTCTACTATGTTCTTGCTTGTATCCTCTGGACTCAGTTCAGATACTGTGAAATTTGAACCAAAAATCGGGGAGTTAAGGACTTGTTTTAGTGTTTGGTAATGATGGGCATGCGAAGACACGAGTGTGATGGGCATTGAAAAGTTAAAATTAGTCAAAAACTAGTATTGAAAAAAGGTAGTCATTAGCAACCAATATATATTGGAATAAGAAAAAAAATCTGAAGCTTAATGGCCAAAAGGAATTCTGGGCTTCTTTTGCCTCCAAAAAATACAGTGAACTATAAGGATGAAAATCAAATTCCTAATCAAGAAACAATATCATAAATCAAAATTATACTAATAGACAAGTAAATGTGAAAATAATAATTAAATGGTAGTTGGTTGAATATGTATCAAAAGTTTTAGGGAATGGTGGGGCTACCTGCATGTCTAGCAGCCTGATGAAGCTCTAGACTTTCAGCTTTCGTGAAAATCTCACCACATTCAGGGCAAGAACAAATGCTACCCCACAAGGAATGGTCTCTGGCAATTCCAAGAACAGGATCCACTACCATTCTGCATTCATAGCAACCAGAGAATCTACTGAATGGCATTCCTCTGAAATTAGAAGCTGCAGAAAGTGAAGAATTGGTAGAGGAAACAACTCCATTGAGTTCATGTAAAGGAGCTTTGATGGATCTACTTGAAGTGTCATTTTTACCAGCTGAGCCCATTGAAGCCCCTTTCCTTTGGACTTCAGGGGAGGTTGTTTCAGGCCTGTGCATGACCTCTGTGTTGCTGCATATTGAGCCTGAACACCTCATTTTCTTGCATTTCTTGCTTGTTTCCTCCGCTGAGCCCATTTCTCCTTTTTGGTTGCGTTTTTTCTCCTTCTTTGGTTGCTGCAGCTGATCTTGCTTTTGTTGCTGTGGTTGCTTTTGTTCAGGCTGCTGCTGTTGTGCTGGGAGATGCTTGCAGCTAAAAAGGCCTCTTACAACTAACCATGAAGGTGGTTTTTCTGTTCTCAGGGGATGGTAGTTTTGATTCTGTTGGACTTCCTTGGTTGTTCTGGAGTTTTTTGGTTTGGCCATTGCCAGGTGATAGAATATTGAAGCTTGAGCTCACCCGCTGGGAAGGTGCGAAAACTAGTAGAGAAGCCAGGGGATTTATTTCTAGATTTTGGAGTTAATGGTGATCTTTGATATGCATGTGACGAACTGAATTTTATACTGAACTAATAGCCCTTTTTCACGACGGGAATCTGACCGTTCATTGCATGAAAGTTTCTTAGATCAGTAGCAGAAGTAAGAAATCTGGGTCCCTTATTAAACTACTATTTACTGCATGGGCTGTTGTTTTTTTTGTCCAGTAGGTTAGATCAGTAGAATGGGAAGGCCAGATGGTGTTATACTCTACACTTGTTCCTTTCCATTTGCATCAGTATCAAATATTGATTGGTGAACAGTTAATTTGATAGTAATTGTTCTGATACTCCTATTAGGCTATTACTTACATCAGCGAAAACTTGGAGATTTGGTGCTTTTAGTATTGAAAAATAAATTTTTTGGCTAATTGACAGCAGTGCAAAAACTATTGATGAAATAATATAGTTTTGGACGATATATAAATAAGTTGTAATTAGAAAATATGATATCAAGTAAATATTATATTTTAGAATTGTGATATATTAAAAAGTTGCGATTGAAAACCGTACAACCAATAAATATCATATTTTGAAACTATAATTTTTTTAGATATTGTGTTTTGAAATCGTTATAACTAACAAGATAGCTAAAAAATTCCGGTAACCAAATCACCACACGATTAACCAAAAATTAGTAGCCAAATCTCCCCCTTTATTCTACATATTTGAAGGGTTCATGACACCTATAAATCCCACAACCTAAAAATTACAATAGTCATAACTTTGATTTACTCATATTTAAATTTAAAGTTATCGGATTAGAATATTTTAAATTAGAATATTTTTCTATTTAAGTAGAAACTAAGCTATGAAAAAACTTATAAGAACTTTCTATTGAGTCATAGGAAAATTAGACAACCCCGAATACCTTTTTATGAAGATGCTTAAACAACCTCAAATATGTTTTAAAAATATCTTTTATCTTTTGTTAAATTAGATTTTTGCAGTTAATTTCTTCAAATTTAATAAAATTATTATTGTTATCAACCTGAATTATTAGATTTGTTACCATTGAGATCAGAACAATAAATCCATAGCAGAAGGAACAAGAATGTCATATCTTATTGAAGCAATTATACTTATAGATAAACAATGATCCGATATAAATGCAAATCAATGGCGTCATGACTATCTTAGTGAAGTGTGAAGACTCTAGCTTGCTTTGTTGTCATCCTAGGATAAATTTCCAGATCCAAGCGCGTTCACATTAGCGATTGGCCCTCACTCATTACACCATAATGGTGATTTATATATATATATATAAAGAAGTTGGATATCTTTCGCCTTAAAATTACGTAAACCCATATGAAATGAGTTTCTGTATTCTAATAATTCATGAAATTAAAAATAAAAATTTTTGTGTTTGATATTGTTGTAGTTTTTATAATTACTGTTTGAAAAAGATAAATTTTAAAAAAATAATGATGTACAAGAATTTAATATCCTCATGAATGAGATTATTTAGTATTTGAATATAGAGTACTTGTATGTTTAAATCAATATCCTCTTATTTGGAGCTCAGAAAATAAATGGTTGATACTTGATAGTATAAGACTCAACACATCTCAAATAATAAAATTAGTGATATTTTAGTAAAAAATTACAATAAATAAAAAAATAACCTATACATTCCAAGAACAAGAGTGTTTTTTTGATATAATAAATGTTTTAAGAATTAAAAAAATGATGAATCCTTTATTTGGTTAGTTCAAGTTACTTGAATAAAAAAATTAAAATATTTTTTTTTAATTGCATTAAAATATCTAATCTTTCTCCATTCTTGAATGGAGAGGATGGAAAATCATGTTGAGGTATTTAATGTACCACTGCAATCGGCAGAGAAGAGAAAAGTGACTTTCAAATGAATTTATAATATTAGTTGGATCGTATAAAATCATTTTTAAAAAATGGGTGTTAAAAATTACCTGTCCAAGGAAAGCAGAGGTGCTCCGGCTCAAAAAAGTTAGTGCCCAATGTGAGAGCACTTGATCCCGAATGCCAAACAGAATGATTAGTTTCGCAGAAATAACCAGGGCGTTTGTCATGATGGCTCTCGTATAATTGACTGCTTTCCCCTTCCTCGAGAAAATCTATACCACTACAGCTTCAAAGGAAAATCTTCACATGCTTTCCCCTTCCAAGGCATTGCTTTGCCCTATGTACCTCTCGATGCATCGATAGCCAATGCTCTTTAAAATTCTAATGAACCCAGTCACCGGAGGAGAGAAAATCTATCACAATTTGGAGATTGGATTTCCAAATTCCGATCTACGACTGCAATAAAATAAAACTGGTATTGGGCTCGACGGGCCGGTTGTTAGGAAAATGAACGGTACGTCCCTTAATTAGCCCAGATGACCCAAAACCAACTTCCCTGATGCTGGTTCCTCTACTTTTGAGCACCCCTGCAATGCATTGGATTTTGCTTTGGGCATGAAAACGAAAGAGAATGTATCCCTCGAACAGAGAGGACAATAGTCAATCAGAAAAATGCCAGCTTCTGCATAAAAATCAAGTGTAGAATGATTTTTTTTTGTTTTATTGACAATGAGTATTTAAGCTATCTTGAACATCTCGATTAATCCCATATATCTTGAAATTGACGATCATATAAGTTTTCAATTATTATTTTATAAATAACCACAATGCTCGAATATGAAATTACAGATAAAATAAACCTTTTAATTTTTATCATCACCTCCTAGAATAGTTAGTGTAGAATGGTTTTGGTTGCTACTATTATGATTTGCTTTATTAGCTGCAAATTCACAATTGTGTTATAAATTGAGGTTGAATGAGAAAAATTTACTGAGTTCATAGTCTATAAAAAGGTGAGAGGTTCCCCGGTGCAGAAAAAGAAAAAAACGAAGGAAGTGTGATAGGATACCGAAGTAAATCAAAGTATTTTGTTGTCAGGGTGCCATCATGTCTCCGAGGACTGAAATTGTGATCTGTGATGGGATGACTTTTGGGCTTTGACTGTATATGTCGTTTTCGGTGTTGGTGCCAGAAGTCAGTACACGACAGTAATCCTCTCCTCCCTTCCTCTTGTTGGGGTCTCGACGTTCTTCTGCTGTAACTCTTTTCTGGCCTACTTGTCTCGGTGTAAATATAATTCGGACTCGGCAATCTCGAGAAATGACTTCTCGGTTATTTTGTCAAGGAAATCACTTGACATCAGTAAAATTGTTCTCACGTCAAAAGGAAAAGAAAAGGTAATATTGCTCTTGATTTCTGAAAGCAGACTACCCACCATGGTGCGCTTCTCTCTTCTTTTTGTACGGTTGGAATTACTCTTATGGTTATTTTTAAAAATATTTTTTATTTAAAAATATTTTAAAAATATTTTTTATCTTTTAAAATTAATATATTAAAATAATTTAAAAGTATCAAAAATATATTAATTCAAAACAAAAAAAAAATTAATTTTTTAAAAAACACTTTTAAAATAGAGTGTGTAACATGCCTAGGAATAACAGATGCCTTGAAATAACAGATTATGACTTTCGAGTGCTTTGCTTGTGCATGCTGTCTGTGTATGAATACCCAGCTGAGTTAAATCGAATGGCCTGCTTGATCAGTGTTATTTTAATAAATAAATATAAAATCATTTGCTAGCTTAATGATTTAGTTATTTGAATTTAAGTTTTTATTTAATATAATATCAAAATTTTAATAATCAAATAATTATAAATTAAATTAGAATCTCGTAGTCGCGTATATATAGATTATTAATTTAGGTATGGTTTGCTTGTTAAAAAATATTTTTCTGACTCCAGTTTTTTATAACAGAAAAATATAAGATTTAAAGAGTTAGAAATGTTTTCTAATTCAAGATGGTAAAAACCACTTCTACATGCAGAAATACAACACTTTATTATTTAAGTATATATCAACATTATATATTAATAAAATAATTTTGAAATAAATAATATTATTAGAAAATAAATAATAATATATAGCGTAAGTAATGCATTAGGATACATCAATATAAAATATTTATTAAAAGTTATATTAATTTTATATATCACAGTGTATAATGTTTTACTTTATATAGTATTGCTATAAAACACATTGATATATACATGTTATGCTATACAATAATCATATATAATTAAATAGAATATAATAGAAAATATCTTCAAGAATCATCAAATAGAAAAAAATATGTTATGGCACTATTTTAGAAATACTGCTATTTCAAAAACAATTGACTTGGAAACACTTATTTTTCAACTTAGTTTATACCATAAAATAGTTTAAACTCAATTTTTATTATACAATCAAACATTAAAAATAATTTATTTTAAAAAAAATTACTTTTCATTAAACTCACTTTTCAAAAAGAATTTATTTTCTGACAAATGAGGCCTTGAATTACACGGTAAAGCTATATTTTAAAAAAAATGACATTAAGGAATAGTTTCTTTTGCTAGGCATTGAGAAAATGAAAACAGTACTGTTAACAGTCAGTGTTACTCCAGAGCAAGGTATTTGCAAGCACTATTCCCCTGTTTTATTGTTTATTTGTACTATTAAAGAACTATCCCGATTTGCTAGGTTGTATTTAAATATATAATTTATATTATTTTTTAATATTTTTTAAAGTAAAAATATTTTAAACTTAAAATTTACACACATTTATTTTATCATATGTTTAATTTTTATCAATTAAATAGAGATTATGAGATTTGAACTCATGACCATTTTATTATCAGGATTTTGATATCATATTAAAAACTTTTTCAATCCAATAATTTAAATTATTAAATTAAATTTTAAAATATAATTTATATTATTCTTTTATAAAAAAATTTATGTTACTTTTTTCAAAATATATATATTCATTCCTCCTCTCTTTTTCGTCATTTCTCCCTCCGGACTCTCTCCACCAGCAATCACGTTGTCCCCTGTTTTTTCCCTCCTTGTCATCGTGATATAATTAGACATTAAAAAATAATTTATTTTCTTAAAAATCACTTTTTAAAGAGTGAAACCATTTTTTAATTTTTAACAATTAAAGGATAATTTATTTTGTTTGTAGCAATTATTGTTACTCCAGAGCAAGACATTTGTCAGCACGATTCTCCCTTGTTTTATTGTCTGCTTGCCTCTCCCCGGAGAAAATCCATGCTACTCGTTAAAAACAAATCACACGATACCTTCTAAAGACTTGTTTGCATGCATGGACATTTTATTTTTTCAGTTACAATCCACGTATTAAAGTCTCTAAAAGCCTTTTTTAATAACGAGTAAATTATAAATTAATCCTTTTAGTTTTGCAAAATAGATTGAACAGTCCATTTAGTTTAAAGTGTATTAGTATTGTGGTAACTTTTGTAGTTGTAGTTTTAAAAAAATTGTTTATAAAAAATACTTTTAGTTGAGGTTGGTTTGATATTTATATATGTTTTGTTAAAACTGTAGTTTAAATTGATGTTCACCAAAAAATAGTTCAATGTGTTTGGTTAATAATGTTTTTAAATCGAAGTTATATATATAGTTTTAAACTTAAACATTATATATTTAACTATTATTATTATATCATGAAATAAATAATATTTTTTTATTTTTTATTGTTCCATTAAACTATCAACAATTCTATTACATACAAAATTTATTCAAGAAAAAATACAGTTTTCATGATTTTTTAAGCGTGTAATAAAAATTAGTAAAATATTATCATGAATAAAATTGAGATTACAGTACGAGTAACTTTAATTTACTCTAAACTAGTTTTTTTTTTAAAAAAACAATTACTGTTCACATGAACAGTACGAGTGAATTAATAAATTCACTGCACTGGTTTGGTTTTTCAAAAAACAAAAAAAGCATTGTTTACTTGTGAACAATGCCGAGGAAGAAAAAAGCAGCCGAGAACTACTTTCAATTTAGTTGTCTTTTAAATGCAAACTCATTGGGCCCCACCATAAATAAATTACATTTTGGAGCATTACCCAATGCTTGTTTTGCTGTGGTTGTTTCGAACACAGAAGCAACCTTCCAAACAAACAGACTCTAAAAAATAATTGATTGATTGATGAATGTTGATGATATTTAATTTAATATTTATCTATAATCCAAAATATATCTTATTTCTTCATCAATCTTTTCATGCTATTCTTTTTCCTTTTCTACTCCTCAACACCAAAAAATAATTTAAAAAATATCATAAAAAGAGTAAAAATTATAATTATAACATTAACTTAAACACTTAAACCTAGAGTTTTTAATGGTGTTTCACTACTCGTACAAATAATAAAACACCTTCCCTTTTTTTATTTAATATTTGCTTTTTATTTTTTTAATTTAATCATATAATATTTTATTATTTGATCAATCTTGTGATCTAATTTTATGAGATAGGGTTTAAAATTGTAGTGGAGAGATAAAATTAAAATAAAAAGGACCACAATATAAAATACATAAAAAATATATGACCAATCAAAGTTTATAACAAAATTATTTTGATTTAAAAATTCATTTTGTTTAGTTTTTAATTCATGATTTTAAGATAAGAGAGGTAAAGTACAAGAAAATTACAATAAGAGAGAAAAGGTTGGCAGATAGCCACATGATAGTCAAAATGACTAATTTTGGTGTCAAAGTGATTCAATTTGACGAGGAGAATAAATTATGGTGATTTTTTTTTCTATAAACAAGGCTGAAAAGAGTAAATGAATGTTCATTTAAATCTTTTTGATTTAGTTTATATTTACTTTTTAGATTGAATTTAAAATGTTTTTGGATTAATGAGTCATTGTGTTTTCATGTGAAAATAGTTGAAAAATTGATTTTTCAAGCCAACCCTCCCAACCTCCTGGTTTTATGGGCAATAACCTAGCAGGTGACTAGCCACCCATTTTTTTATTTTAAAGAGAAAAAATAAGTGGATGACCCATCATCCACTCATAAAAAGAAACAAGCATGCCTGGAGTTAGAAAATTAATTAATTATTTTTTAAAACTAATTCTTCTAACATAACATTAACTCATTCTTCTAACATAAAAAGCATATATGCAAAAACAAAATGTTTACGTTTTTAATGAAAAAAATCATTATATTTTAAAATGTACGAACATCACTAACACAATTTTCCACTACATTCAAAATTAATTTGAAATTTTACCCGTGAGTGATAAAACTAATCATAACTATATTTTAAAATAGAGGACCAATTATTTATTTTTTTAAAACTAAAATAACTATTTAATTCATTTTGCAAGATTACATGTACTAATTTATAATTTACTCAATATTAAATGGTTCAGAGCTGAAAAAAGAAAAAGCCCAATAAAGGCCCAAATACAGCAAACAACCAAGATTCAAGGGCGCCAACAAGTCATTTCAAAACTTCAACGCTGCTCTTGCTCAGTTGGCTTTGGCAAGAACAGCGGATGGAGTGCTGTTCCACTTTCTCAATGTGACACACAAAACACAGGGCACTCAAAAATTCCGATGCTTCCTCCTCATCGTCATGGACAGCAGGCATGCCCTAACCTAATTCCTTCTAATTAAAATATCTCTCCTCCAGATAAGTATCTTCGTTTTTGTCTTCTCCTCCACAAACTGCTCCTCTCCTTGACGGAAATGCCGTTGAGATCCGGCCATGGACAGGGAGGCTAACCTTCCTCTCCCATCTCTACCCCCGCCAAAAAATCTCGTTCGTCCGGTCACCAACGCCGCCGACACGACTTCATCTTCGTCCTCGTTCTCTTCCTCCCCCTCCCCCCCGGACTTTCTCCGGCATGTCCAAGCCGCCTTCAAGCGCCACCGCCCCCTCGGTACCACCACCCCTATCTGTAACTTTTTGTGCTTTCGATCTCTCTAGATATCGCTTTTACTAAGAAGTTCTGAAAATTAGGGTTTAAAATTTGGCACATTCATTCATTTATTTATCTATTGTTATTTACTATAAAATGAAATTAAGGCTTAATCCAGGAATGCTGATTACTATGTTCACGGTTGTGTTAGTTAATTTGGAATCAACTTCTTCATCTTGAAGTCAAGTTCGAAGATTTTTTTTTTTAATTTGTGACCACAATACTTTAATTATGACTTTTTGACAGTTAAATTGTAATATATGTCGAAGTTCTAAGTGTTTGGCATGCTCGTTTTAGGTATAATGCAAACGAATAATAGTATAAAGCCTAGGCGTACGTTGATTCCACAGCGTGAAGCATCGAGAACCGTAGCTTCAAATGTGGATCCTAATACAGGGACGAAGAAGTCTCAAGATGTTGTTCCTCTAAGTAAAGATTCAATTTTGCAAACAAAGAAACCAGTTGCTGCTTCTAGGGAAACTCATGAAGATGCATCTCCGTTTCCAGGAACCATTACAAAGACGTTTGATGAGAGTTTCAATCCGTTTGATGGACAGAGAGAGCAACCAGAATCTGTTATTGCTACTAAAGAGGATAATCAGGTGCCCCTGGCATGTGTAGAATCTCAACTTGTTGATGGTAAGAGAAAAGTCCAGTTTTTGACAGTGAACAAGGCCACTTCCCAGGGTAATATACTGCTCCTTGCTTTTTTGATTGATCGTTTGAAAGTTGGTTTTGTTGGATTACTTGTTGTTTGTCATCTAATCTTAAGATGCCGTGGCAAAAGCTTTTAAGTTTTGTACTGTGGACATATATATATGTACTGTTATCTTCTAACTTGCAGGGGCCGATGATGGAATGGCCACTGGATTGGAGAACTTGTCTTCTCATATGGGTTCACTTGCATTGACAGAAATGGAATGGGATGTGAGCAATCAAGTAGAGGTGTCAAATGTGATTAATGATGAAACGAAGCAGCAGAGCTTCCAGAACATGGAATCAGATGTCACTTCGAGATCTGATGGAGCTGTAACATCACTAGCAAAGAGAGCAATGGTTGTTCAGGATCAGTTGCATCAATTGAGGAACTTCTTAAACCAACCAGCTACTCAATCATCTGTTGGTCCATCTTGTGCTACCACAACATCTGTTCATTCTACTTCGGCACCCATGCTTAACTCAACGACTTATTGCTCTCGTCTACATACAGAGAGTGGTTCTCAAGCTGCTGTCGAACCTTTGAGGGATTCTAATGCAAATTCTTTGCATGCAGCTCCAAGGAATTTGGAGCAGCTGTCACATCCTTTATTGAAGGACACAAGTGCTATGCCAATTGACCTGAGAGCCACTGCAACCCAGCCTTCCACCCCTGCTATTCATTCCCAATTTAAGGAGCTTGACCTGCCTAAGGAGCAAAAGGGAAGCATGCCTGAGGCACATGACATTGCAAACAATCCTTCTCTTGTTGATAAGCCCGCCAAGGAGAGAGGACCTGCAGATGATGGTACTGATGTCCAATCTCAGCGTCCATTGTCCAGAAACCCATCTTCAAATGTGAAGCTGGAGCCTTCTAAACCAGAAAACAAAGAAAAGGTTGCAAGCAGTAAAGGCACATCAGTACCTCGGAAAAGGAGTTATGATCCAGATTTGTTCTTTAAAGTTAATGGGAAGCTCTATCAAAGGCTTGGTAAGATAGGAAGTGGAGGAAGTAGTGAGGTTCACAAAGTCATTTCCTCAGACTGTACAATCTATGCACTCAAGAAAATCAAGCTCAAGGGTCGTGATTATGGAACTGCATATGGTTTTTGCCAGGAAATTCTATATCTAAACAAACTAAAGGGGAAGAACAACATTATACAGTTAATAGATTATGAGGTACTCACTTGCATCCTTAAAAGAATCATGCTTATAAATGATATGATTTAACTGGGGCAATCATGTTTGCAATTTACTCAAACTCTATACCTTGTGGTTGTACATATGTGCTTCGAGATAACATTGTAGAAGACTATAAATCTTCTGTGCCAGAAGAATAGGTCTTTTATATTGATGTTCTTTTTTCTTCTCATCAGAATCCATATCTTAAAGGCTTGACATCTATTCTTGATTTATTCATCTACTAGATCTCTAACACTCTCTTTTGGAATTAGGTGACAGATAAAGCTTTGCTCCATGAAGTCATGAGCAGCTCCATAAGTAATAAAGATGGAAGAGTTAAGGATGATGGGTGTATATACATGGTCCTTGAATATGGGGAAATTGATTTGGCTCACATGCTGGCCCAGAAATGGAAGGAGATGGATAGCTCCAACCAGACGATAGATGAGAATTGGCTGAGATTTTACTGGCAGGTCCTCGGGCTTCACCTGGCCTTGCATCATAGTTGCAGTTTAATTTATATTAACACTCTATAGCTATTTCTCATATTACAGATTGATAGCTATAGCTACTAATTCGGATGTCAGTTTTTAATGCTAGAATGAAGTCATTTTGAACAGTGGGGAGCATTTTGTCTTTGTTTAAAGGAAGCACTGTAATGATGCCCCTGTTTTCATCATCACGGGGTGGATAAGTTTCTAATTTGGCATGATGTTGATTATTGGCATTTTTTCATTTTCCATTTTCCATCTCTCTCATAGTTTGTATGGAAGGGGATTTCGCATGGATGAGGAAACACACTTGTTTATATGAGCAATGCAACATTGTCTTCATATGATACTAACAAATAGCAAATTTACATCATCTTGAAAACACACAGAATTTGTTGGTCTAAGGCATAATTTTTTGTTTTATTCATTGTTATTTGAATGGCAGTTCAGATTGACATTGTTTTGTTCAAATATTTTGCAGCAAATACTTCAAGCTGTCAATACCATTCATGAGGAACGTATTGTGCACTCTGACCTGAAGCCAGCAAATTTTCTTCTTGTCAAAGGTTCTCTGAAGTTAATTGATTTTGGTATCGCCAAAGCCATAATGAGTGATACCACTAATATTCAAAGGGATTCACAGGTAGACTTTACTTGTTCCTTGTATTTGGTTTTCCAAACTATTATTAGATTTAGAAGTATGATTGCATCAGGATGCAGATTCCACCTTGTATGTGCCCTTCTGTTGACTGACCACATGTTGCCACCTAAGAACACGCCCTTCTTTTGTTCTGTGTATATTTGGATGAAGAGGATTGCTTAATTGTCAGTTTAGCTTATTTAAGAGGTTCTTTAGTTAGTATTATTTTGCTTAGTGGTTCATATTCTGTTTCTGCAGGTAGGTACCCTGAGCTACATGTCTCCAGAGGCATTCATGTGCAATGAGAGTGATGCGAATGGAAACACCATAAAGTGTGGTCGACCATCAGATATTTGGTCCCTTGGCTGTATCCTTTACCAAATGGTGTATGGAAGAACCCCCTTTTCTGAGTTCAAGACTTTCTGGGCCAAGTTCAAAGTTATAACAGATCCAAACCATGAGATAACTTATGAGCCAGTTTCCAACCCATGGCTTCTTGATCTTATGAAAAAATGCTTGGCTTGGGACCGGAACGAGAGGTGGAGAATCCCTCAATTACTCCAACACCCTTTTCTTGTTCCACCAGTACCAACTCAACCATCAGTATCTCAGAAACAAGGTTGTAAACTGCTTCAACTTGTCTCAGAAACTTGTAGCGGTGACCAAGAAGCTTCTGTGCTATGCCGTGAGCTCCAACAATTGCTTAACCCAGGGACTCTCACACCCGAGTCATTAACATCGCGAGACCAACAATGTAAGTTGCTCTCCCAGATGTCTAAGCTTTGTTTTCAGCTCCGGGAGTGTTTAGCAAAGTTAGAGAGAGGATAGGCATGGTTTCAGGTAGTCAACTCTGGGAAGGTCTTCTTCTCGTTTGGGAATACGAGAAATCTTGTCCGTCCACTGTAAGGTGTACACATCCTTGTTGTTTAATTATGCCTTCAAACAGAAGAATTGAACTCCAATTCTTTACTTGTATGCATCTCCTTTTTGAATGCGCGCAGCGCGACAATGGATGTGTAATATTTCACTTGCTTTTCGCAACTTCTATGTAAGATAGCACAGTACTGACATGATTTTCTACTTAACTGTAATAGCCATGGATCTTCTGGGAAAATTTTCAGCACATTGTCTAGGGAAGCAAGTAACGATAAATAACAATAAAAATAACAAAAACAACCTGGTGGCGGAAAACCTAAATTAACTTTTGGATTTTTGCCCAAAATGGTTTTTTTTTTCCTCACTGGTACTGTTTATAATACTTTGGCTCATGCAAATGCGAGTTCCTGGAATGGTATCATAGTGGCGTGAGCAATTTGTATGGGTTTGCCGGGGTTCCCTTGTGCCAGTGAATTTTTGCGTCCTACTATTGATTGATTATGGAAGGCAGTAGAAAAGGAACGAAGCCGGTTGTGAGCTCCATGATTGATTACCTCCTATGACTGTATTAACTGAATGCTTCCATTAAGGAAGTCGACAAGGGCAAAATCGTATCAAACGAATGACAGAGTATTTACCATCTCATTTTGCAATTTTCTACATAGGCAGAGTCTAACCATCAAACGAATAGAAGGCGCTACAGACTTTCGCTTATCCTTCCCAAGCAGGGAGAGAGACAGCGATGCAACTTCCAGTCTGATTTCTGAAGATCATACATAAACACAATTATTCACTCCTCATTTTTTCCTTTTTTTTTTTAAGAAAAATTAATAGATGGAAGAACTAGCCGCTTGTATCTGGTAGTTGAGTAGAATTGTAAATATTTTAGACTGGAGAGTGTAGACGATTCCAGTATTATTTTAAATTTAAATATTTAGTCTCACCTTCCCTTCCCTTCCCTTCCCTTCCTCCAATTTTCACATTCGCAAACACGCCTAAAATTTTGGGCTGTGTAATTTCTTTTGTCATCAAATACCTCTCCGCCGTTCCTACTGCGAATGACGTGTCGCTTTTATAATCCAACGGCTCCAAAACGTCAGTGACAACAAACTTTAAGCACCTGCTGTTCCTATAACACGTGTTGTGTTCTCCGCAAACTAAACTTCTAACTCCGTAGAGAAAAGAGGTTTTTTACGACTTCAATTGGACCCCAAGAGAGCGGAATCTAGCTGATGCCAGAAAAACTTCTCTCGCGCTTCTCTCTCGCTTCTTTCACGCTTCCTCACCTGCGTTTTCTCTCTCCACAATCTTCTCTCTCGCTCCGCTCTCTGCATAACTTCATTGCTCCTACAAGCCAGAAAAGCCCATTCACTCTATCTCGATCAGTTGCAGACGCTACAGGTACGTGTCAGATGCCTCTACCTTTCCTGACAACTGGAAATGCTTTTAAATCTTGATTTGTTGTTGCTGTTGTTGTTTTGGCTCAGCAATGGATAGCAGCAGCAGCACGCCTTGTAAGCTGGTATTATGCGGAAAATCATCTGCAGAGAATGAAATTGCTAAATCATTAATGAATAATAACACTCTTAAACTGCCTGATAATGTGCAAGTCTCTACTCTCTTGCACTCGGAGATTATTAATAAGCAGAAACGGCAAGACGAAGAGTCTTTCTGTATTGAAATGTTTATGAATTCTCTTTCAACTAATCAATTCGGTAGATTACTCATCTGGTCGCCGATATTGCCTTCAACTCATGATGTTGTTTCCAAGTAAGAATCTCCAATTTCAATTTTCCGATTTTTTTCGTGTGTATAATAATTTCAGATGCTTAATTTTTTTTTCTTCCTTTTGACAGTAATTTTGGTGAGCTTCCAATTGGTACTGTTTGCGTTGCTGATGTTCAATATAAAGGGCGAGGTTTGTGATATAAATTTCGTGCTGTGATTTCGGATTTCCAATAATCAATAGTTATAACTTTGTATGTTTGATTGTGCAGGTCGATCAAAGAATGTGTGGGAATCTCCAAAAGGTTGCCTGATGTTTTCATTTACCATTCAAATGGAGGATGGACGAGTTGTGCCTTTGTTGCAATATGTAGTGTCTCTTGCTGTTACAGAGGCAATAAAGGATGTTTGCGACAAAAATGTGGGTTTTTTTTTTTCCTTCTTAATTGAAGAGTGTTGCCAGTCATTAACTAGTTATAACCTTGCTCTTTCTTATTTAATATCTAATTATCGCTTACTTAGTGATGTTTGCTTAACAAGAGAACATAATGACTTAACAAGTAAATTAGTCAATTGCATTCAGAGTATGTGATCTTAGAGAACGAAGTGCTAGTAACTCATTACGTTTGTGTGTGAAAAACATAAGTTTTTAAAGAATTTTCACCTGATAGTGTCTGATTGAAAGGTGGCTTGTGGCTGCTTTACCCATCAATGCCATGCATGATTGTTTTATTGCAATTTTTCAGCCAGCCAGTATGTGAGTTTGAGGTTTGATTCACTCATTTGGGAGTATATGATTTATTTCAGGGCTTACCGCGTATTGATGTTAGAATCAAATGGCCAAATGATCTTTATTTAAATGGTCTTAAAGTTGGAGGCATTCTCTCCACCTCAACATATAAATCAAAGAAGTTCAATGTCAGTACCGGTAAATATAATTCTTTTTCTGTGATCTGCAATTGTTTTCTGATGTTCACACTTCCACATTGCTAACTGGCTACTTTGTTTATTCTTTATCACCTGTTCTCTATAATCCAAATTATAGAGAAGGTTGGTTCTAAGTTTGCATGTATGATACAAATAATATAGCATCACAATCTTGCAGGTATAGGCTTGAATGTTGATAATGAGAAACCAACAACATGCTTGAATGCAGTCTTAAGAGAATTGTCTGCTGCTGCATGCACATTAAGAAGAGAAGATATTGTTGCAGCCTTTCTAAATAAGTTTGAAATTTTTTATGATCTTTTCATAAATGGAGGTGAGCCAATACTTTTTGAAAAGTCATATTCATCATCAAACATGTCATCTCATTTATCAATCATTCTGTAGAAATGTCATCCAGACATGCCAACCTTCTTTGGTTTTATCATGTCGAAAGTTGAAACTATCATTTTCTTGTAGCAAATTAACTGAGTTTATTTCCAGATAAATTCATTTGATAAGGGCCCATACTTGAAATGTTTCCTTAGAAATCCTGCTAGGTTAAAAGGCATGTATGTCTATGCATGATTATTCCAGTTGTTTCTTGAAGGTATGCTTGCCACTTAACATCATAAAAGGAAGACAAATAACACCTTGGTAACTTAAATTTAAGGATTATTGGATATAGGATGGGGAAAAAAAAGAAGTTAGATTGGAAATTTTAATATATGTTAGTCATTCATTACATAAGCTCAAATGATTGTTTTTGAGATTTATTTATAGCTTCATGGCTTCACCCCCGCCCTTCTCCCATTGCATATGTGGAATAGATTTTGATTTTAGCTCCATGGTTATCTTTTTTATTCTTCCCCTTGGATACTTGCAGACTAGTGCACTTGGTTTTTGCTGCTTTTAATTCTTGTATTGCTTACATATTGTGGGGTTTAGGGGTTTGCTTCAAATTTCTTCCAGGTATTTGTTTGTTGTCCCCTAGCCTGTAAAGCACCAGCTAGAATTGGCTTTATTCAGAAATCAGAAAGCGTTGCAATGAGCTATTCTTATTAAGTTCTTTAAGATAGATTTGCGGGTGCTGATTTGATACTTTTCAACTAGTCACGGAATGCACATGCTAATTCTTAACCAACTGCTTCATGTAGTTCTGCTTGGATCAGCTACTGAGGGATTTTAGAATGGTAGGATAATGGATTGAATTTATATGGTTCATTAACATGAATGGTGAAGTTTGATAGCAAAAGGGTGAAGATTTGATGGCTTTTTTTTTTGGATCCCCATACTCAGCTCATTCGTCCCTGGTTAATCATATATGGAAGGGCTAGATACACTCTAAGGTTAAGTTTTTTGTTCGGTTAGTTCTCAAAAACATAAATTCCAATGACTTGTTACAAGTTCCTAATTGTGTTGATGCTGTTTCCTTCTATCTTCTCATAGCTGCATCAGAAAATTCTTTAGAAATAGCAGTTTGTTTCTAGTGATTTTTTTCATTTCTCTCGCCAAACTAATTGTATTACACATGATAATAATAACAATAACAATAATGTCATGTTCTTTCTTCGTTTTTTTTTTCTTTTTTTCTTTTGGCATGTCATCTAGGATTTCAAACTCTTGAGGAGCTTTACTATAAAACATGGCTACACAGGTAAGACGTACATTTTGATCACTCTCCAGTGTTTAACATGATTCCCTCTTTCTTATGTTAATGATTTCCTTTTCTGGGTGTGCTTGTTTACTTTATCTAATGCAAGGGGCACTGGAAATGTTTATAATTGATTAAGGTTGATGTTCATTCAAATCAAAGATGTTTTATCAGTTTCTCATTTCATCAGTTCCTCTGAAATTTTATGTCCATACAAGTTTTGAAGCAGATAATCTTTAAGATACATAGCAAAGGAGGTCCATCATCTCCTGTTATTTCTGTAGCCATGAAATGTATTGAAGTCCGTTGAAGTTTTAGATTACTATTTTTATGAATTCCTTGCACCTGAGAATGGTGCTCGGCAAACCTGAAAACAATGACTGAAATTAAAAGGAAAAAAAATCACATTCTAGTTGCCGTATGGAAACAGAATATGGTTTCACACACTTTGCTTCAGCTAGGATGATGTGGTGTTCAAACCAATGGATCATTTGTTATCTTCTCAGTAATGTCCCTGTTTTAGCTGCTCACATTATCATTGGCCTTTGGGTGTGTTGACCTTAAAAGTGTAACTGGTTAATTTCCCCAAATCTTTCCTGTCAACTATTTTCTCATCCCCTACTCAATATTCTCACGTGTTTTGATTCCCAATTCATTAAATTTTTTTTTGGTTTTTACTGTTTACACATCAGTAGATTTCTATTCGCTCTGCTTTAAAAATTCCTCATATTGAGCTAGATAACTGCTCAACTTTCTGTGCTATAAGACAGCTGATCTGAAATGTTTAAATTTTTTAGACAAGCATGTTTCAGCAATTTTTTTTCTGGGAACACCTTTCACTAATTTGCGATTTTTTTTTTCACATGCTTCTATAATTGGAACTTCAGAGGCTATCTGTGTTATCTTGGAACCATAGTTATGCTCTTTATCCTGTACTAAACTCTTGAATTCAATTATCATAATCTGCAATACATTTGTCATCTTTTGCATGTATGGTTATGATTTTGTTTTGAGATGTTCATGTAGTGGGCAGAGAGTTATCATCCAGGAGAAGAACGAGAACCAAGTAGTGGAGAATGTGGTCACCATTCAGGTATGACCATTGATATGGTTCCTAGATAGCATGCTACCTTGCAATTTGAATCCACTCTTTTCTCCTATGGAGATCTGAGGAACAGTTTTATTCTGTTACACATTACAAACTGAAGTTCCATACTTGATTTTGTAATTTCAGTTTCAATGATGAAGTTTGGAAAAAAATTAGTTACTTAAGCCCCTTGATATGACAAACCTGTTATATGATATTCTGCAAAATAAGGTGCCATTGCATTTTGCAATGGTGCTAAATAAGCGGAAATGTCATGTTCCTTGTGCTAGAGCCTAAGATTTAGCTGATTGTTTTATTTACAGGGTTTGACATCCTCAGGTTATTTGCTAGCTATCGGTGAAGACAGTCAAATGTGTGAACTTCATCCTGATGGCAATAGGTAGATTGGTGTTACCTTTCCAGATATATATTGTTGTTTAGGATAATCTACACTTGTTCCAAGTTGAATTTGAAGAGAATTTATGAGCTTGTGTCTTGCTGGGTTGTGCATGAGTAGTACTTATTCAACAAAATCATAGTGCATAAGTCCTGCTTTGCTTTGAAGTTTTCTACAATTGACTGAGGAGCTGTATAAAATTCCAAGAGGCAATGTGATAAGCAAACATAGTGCTAGGTCTATGAAGATTGTTTTCGTGGATTCCTTTTTTTAAAAGGACGGGAGGGTTCCCCCACCCTAAATTTTAGATATCCGATGATTTCATTTCTTCAAGTTTGCTCTCTAGTTAAGGCTATTAAGTTCAATTTTGCAATAAGCTTTTTCATTCAAGTTCGTGTGGTAAAAAGAGAGAGATAAATGGGTATGTGTGCATGTGTGAATATTTGTCTCCTGATTTCTCCTCCAATAAGATTTAGGGTGCATTTGACACTATGGACGTAACGTTTGTGGCTGCAGCCTCATCGTTAGCTTTCTCATTACTTTCCAGTCATTAGCATATCAAAGCAACTTTCACCATATCTTTAGGTAGCTGTATGAGGAAAGGATGTGTTGATGTATCTTATTTTCTAATACAAGGATTACATGGACCCATGTGCATAGTAATGGGCCGTTATCAACTTTTCGTGTTTCTAAATTTTCCTTTCATCAACTTAAAAACAGCTAGAAACCCATGTGCTACTAAGTGTTACTATCTGCTATTATCTACTTGCCTTCCACTGAAATATGCCGAGATTGGTATCGTATAGTTTTACATTCAGATGATTTGGTTCCATACAGAGAACTTTCCTCATTATCCTCCCAAGATGAGTAATCACAGTTATTTGTTCTCATTGGCTGCAGTTTTGACTTCTTCAAAGGACTGGTCAAAAGAAAACTTGAATAAAGAAGATTCCCTGGCATCCTCCACTGGAGGCAAAAGTCATGTTGGAACAGCTGCGCAACTGGAGATGTTTTACGAACTGTATTTCTTATTTTCGTTTAATTAAATCACCCTGCCGATATTTATCTTCAAGTTGCTTTGTTTAAATGAGATATTGACAAAACTGACACAGGTCTTTCTTTAGTTCTTTTTTTCACCTTGCAAGTGCAAATGTTTATTTACCTGTGAATTAGGTCAGATACCTTCACCCAATATATATAATTAAGGTCAGGTCATCTAAATTACGAACATTGTACAGCGTATTGTACATTTGCAAACCGAGGTCGCATACTTTTTTAAGTTGCTTGTTACTTTGCGGAGAGCAGATGTAGATCTCTAGCAATAATCAATCATTTGTTAGAAATTTGGTCACTTTTGTGCCAGCTGTGGAACGATACAAAGGAACAAATCGATAATTGATTTGGTCTTGTGGTTCGTTGATTATATTCTTTGTTCAAAAGGCCATATTGAAAGATGTGTTTGCTTTAGTTTTGTTGGCTGGATCCTTCCACCCATTATCAACCAGGTGTCAAACTAATGTGGCTGTCATTGTTTTCCTACTTTATTAATCACTCTTGATTTGTTGAAAACATGCAGGGCAAAGATTTTGCTTCCAGGCCGATGATCACTCATCACTGGAGATACCTTGACTGGTGTGCAGTCTAAACCTCAGACACTGGTACACCGCCCTATGATTGAGGGGAATCTGTGTTATTCTCCTCCCTTTTCTCTCTCTGCATTTTATTTTGGCAAGGAAAAGAAAAGGACCCTCCACCCCCTTAAACACCAGCTTCTGCATAAAACAAAATTTTCTAACTTGATATATATTATTGGGGCGGCCATAACCCGTTATCGGGGTCCACGTGGCAGACATTGTCTTCATTGCTGTGTGTCAGTATGGATTTATGTTGAGGTTTAGTCTTCTTCAAAAGGCTGCAAAAGAGCAAGTAAGATAAAGTTCATTCGTTCTACTTCGTTGTCGTCTATAAAAGATTCTGGGTTCCGTGTCGAAGTTTGAAGGTCCCCTCGTATATCAAAAGAGCGCCAAGTTGCAGCTTTTGTCCATCTTTGGCATGTCTTGCATGAGATGTTAATTTGTAGATTGTCGACGCATTAGGAAAACCCACTCGTTGTTGCTTAAAATATGCTGCGGATGCTGTGTTTATGTATGCTTGTTGTTGCTTGTAGCGGAGGTATAAGAATGCTTGTGATTCTCAATCCTCTGCTTACTGGCGGAGAAGCAATTCATGGATTAGATCCAAAAACAAAACGTCTTTTTTTACATTTGTTGTGTCCCAATTGGTTAACTTGGCTTTTCTGGCTGAAAATGACCTATCGGGGGTTATTAGATGTGTTAGCACCTTCTAAGAGGATGATTGAAATGGAGGGTGGCTTTTTGCATTTGACCACAAGTGGTGATAAAATTCGACTCTCGATGAAAGTTCAATCATTTTTATTTTGAACACTGAGATACATATTATTGTTAATTTTAGTTTAGGAGATTAGTTAAAATATACGTAAGTTGATTCAAATATCTATAATAATAAAATAATAAAATAAAAAATAAAAAACTGGATGTTACAAGTGTGGAGTACTGTTCCTTCAGCCAGCCTTTTCTTTCCTTTTTCTAAATTGGCTCATCGAGCAAGAAAAATACCAAATCACCAATTTCCTTTGTACGTCTTTCTGACTTGGTTATTTTAGTAGGCACATGGCTTTGGTGGCGAATTTGACATGAAAGATCAAACAAACACGAAATGTCAAAAGTAATTATGCCTTTAAGTGCATAATGGATGGGTTATATTCATCATCCTTGAGGTTGTAATTACAGCATTATTCGTTCTCCTTTTTAAACTGTATTGGTGTTATTTTAAGCTGCCTAGTTGAAAGAAAAGAAACTTATTGACACCCAAACTCTAGAATAGCATGATCAATCAAATAATTTTTGTCAAGCCAGTGTCACGTTCAAGTGCCGAAAATGAGTATCGTTTCATGGCCACTACGTGTTGTGAAATAACATGATTGCTATACATTTTAAAGGATTTGAATGTTAAGCATGAGCAACCAGTTAAATTGTTATGCGAAAATAAAATAGCAATATATATAATCTCAAATCTTGTTTTTCATGAACGAACCAAACATATAAAAATAGATTGCCATGTGGTGCGAGATAAAGTGCAAAAAAAATTGGTTAAACCAGAACACATAGAGATTAAGGAGCAACCAATAAACATATTCACAAAGCCACTAAGTTTGAACCAGTTTGCCACATTACTAGGCAAGTTGGGAGTGATTAATACACGCTCCAACTTGAAAGGGGAGTATTGAGGGAAAGAATCCCGAATGATTAGATGATATGCAGTAATTATGGGATTAAATGTTTATCACCTATAATAGCTCTTAGAATATCTTCTAGTATAGTGGATCTAATTGTGTATATATGTTGTACATATGCTGTTATTCAATATTACGAAATATACAGAGAATCAATTATATTTTCATTCTCTCTTTTTCACCATCCTTGAGGTTGTAATTACAGCATTATTAGTTCTCCTTTTTAAACTGTATTGGTGTTATTTTAAACTGCCTAGTTGCAAAGAAAAAAAACTTATTGACACCCAACTCTAGAGTAACATGATCAATCAAACAATTTTTGTCAAGCCAGTAGCCCTGCCAGGATTAATGATCAACGTGATGCTTTGTACAGGACAACAACAAAATGAAATCTTCATCAATTTCGAACATCCTTTGAAGGTAAGCATAACAGCTGTGTTTAGCCCTCTTCGGTCCGTGATAGGCGTTCTTGGGAACTAACTTGAGGCTGGTTTTTAACTAATTCCTACAAAAGGATTCGCCAATCATTTTCAAATCTTAATGGCTCGGAATCGGGAGCATATATGCTGATTCCCGTATTCTAGTGTTCGGATTCCACATTCTCTTATGATAAAAGCTCTTAAATGTCAAAGGGACATGAATAGAGATGGAGATAGAGGCAAGTTCAAGTTCACATTGTAATAATGTTCAGTGGGTTCATTATGCTTCGAGACCTAGTTGAGGGGGGAAAAGAATAGGATCAGTCTAGTAGACCTTGAGCATAATCACATGGCCAGCAGGCATGGTGGACCAGGGTGAATCAAATGAAATGAGGTTAATACATGGAACTGGGAATACGGAGAGACAAAAATTGCTGAAAGATGGAGTTGAAGAGAAATTTCTCAAATTCCTTTCTCATCTACAGGTAGAGTTTTAGAACAACAGTAACTTGATTTTTAGTAGCAATTTGTAGCTTTTATTCTATGCTATCGTGTCAAGCCACTGACCTACCGTGTGCAATTACAATTTGCATGTCTATTACTATAAGCCATCGTCGTCGAAGAGTGATACTGCGCAGGTCTTTTTGTTTTTCTGTTTTCGAACGACCCAACATTGAGACTTGAATTTAACTTCGATGCTATATTTGCTGGTTACAAAGGTTGGTTTCTTTATTTGATTATATAAGATAGATTAATTTAGGAATTGTAGCTTAAAATTATTTTAAAATAAATCTAATTTTAATTAATACATAAATTGATTTGAATATATATATATATCATCGAGTGCCCAGACACGTATACTGACGAGTCATGTTGACAAAGGCGAAAATAGATATGGTAGAAGGCGGGCGATTTTGTAGTTGTTTCTCCCAACGGTATTAACTTTATTGTGGTGAAATCTTACGATTTTTTCCCCTCCCGAATAGAAAACATGCATGACCCAATTATTAACCCTATACTTTAGAGTTTGATAACGATTAACGAAGAAAATAATGATCACCTCTCTCGCTCCCCGTATCATAATGGTTATGCGTGCTTGCCCGCATGCAAAGATTTATTTGATTTGATTCTAGCTAGGAATGAATAATTGGCCTCTCGGAGAAGATGAGTCAAAAAAGTTGGCACCAGCTACTCCAATCCAAAGTGGACGGGTCCATTCATGTCGTCTATAATTCTATTCAAACTCAGGCTATCTTCTGCTCTTGTATTGGGTGATATCTATCGCCTTCTCCCTTGGCATTTGTCACCTTTTTTTGTTGTTTAGTATTGTTATGATTATGTGCTTTTTGATGGAACTACTTGCAATGCTGAGTGCGTGAAGCATCTCTTCTACAGTAATCTTAGACGTTACTCTGGGGAACTGTATCTACTCCGTTCTCCTGATATGAAATGAAGCTTGCTTTTCTGCTGAACGAGAAAGTACAAATTTCCCCGTTTCTGAATTTTAATCGAAAATTACATGCAGGTTCTTCATCGGCGCCGGCAGATCAGAACGTTGATTATCTGGACGCGTTATGCGTCTTCATTTTACGTGTACAGCTCCGATTTTCCCCGAGACAAACCGGCGTGGATTTCATTGACCTGTGCAGTAAGTTCTAGGTGAAGAGTCTCTGCGTTGTCCCGTTGTGAACTTTCACTTTTACTCTTTTTTTTCTTCAACTTTATTAGTTGTTGTTCTAGTGAATTTCGATGTTATCATTGCCAAAAGATAGATAATATGCTTTGACCACCGTGCGAGCCAAATCCCTATTTTTGGTCTGCTTTCTGTGGCACTATTGCCTTTCACGTGTACCTTCTAATCCAGCACAGGTAAAGATTAACAATCATCACAAACTACGCACTGTAAACTAGTTACGTGTTGATGATGAGATATTAATTATTTTTTAAAATTATTTTTATAAAAATATAAAAATATATTTTTTTATTTTTTAAAATTTATTTTTATTATCATCATATCAAAATAATATAAAAACACAAAAAAATCTAATTTTAAATTAAAAAAAATTATTTTATTTAAAATAATATTTTTATTGCTGAAACAAATAAAGTAGAAGATTATTGCGATATAAAATAATATAAAATTATTTTTAAAGTTTTATTTGATAATTTGAATTTTTGTGTTTATCATGTCAAAAAAATTTGTGTTAAATTTAAAATATTTAAGATTAATTTTTAAAATAAAATAAACAATTTTTTTATCTTAAAAAAACACTATTTTCAATGATTTTTAAAGTTTAAGCTATTATACTTGTAGCATGTTTTCTTATAAAAATCATCTTTTAATTTCAAAAATTAACTTATTTATAGAGTCTTTGCCAAGTATTTCTCCATGTATTTTATTTCAAAGTAAAACAATAAAGTTAGAAAACTAGGAAATCAAACAAGCTCTTCACCGCCTCTCACCGGAAAACAAAAAAAAAATAGTACTAGGAGAGTAATTATTGGTATCTTATTAGTTATTTTATTTGATATATCTTAAAGAAAGAGACAAATACAAAGAGAAAATAAAAAAATAAAACCCACGGCCACTAAAAATGATAGAAGTATCTCCACCTAGGATTTATCTCGTTTAGTTATATTTATTTTTTCTTTAAAATGGGCCTAGAAAATATCTAACATGATACCATTAATTATTTATTGAAAACCATAAAGAAGTAGAGGTTATAAAAAAAATTTATTATCCTTTTAAAATACATAACGCATCATCTTATAAAGGTGTAATAATCTAACGAGATGCAAAGCATGTTTGTTTTTTAGTTTCAAAAGTATATTTTAAAAAAAAAATACAAAAATTTTAATTTTTTTCCTTATTTCAAATTAATTCTTTTAATGTTTTTTAATTGTTTTAATATGCTAATATTAAAATAAATTTTAAAAAATAAAAAAAATATTTTTATATATTTTATAAATAAAAATCACTTTTTTAAAAAATTATTACTGGAATATACTCGTAAAATCTCATCCAAACCACGCGTACGTAAAGTCAACAACGCGAGGAAACCACGTTTCATGTTTTATATCTAAAGAGGTGTGATTACTTGATTCCAAAAATAACCACAGCTTATCTGTCCATTCAAGAATCCACGAGCGGTCCTACGAAGACCCGAGCGTGATGATCATCTTAGTTTCCTCTTCTCTCTATAGATGCCTAGGTAGGCTACAAAAGTGGACGGCGAATGATCTGCATCAGTGATTTGGTAGGTTGTGATGTTGTGTTGAAAAAAGATAGAAACCATGAGAGTATCTCCAACACATGAGGTAAAAGAAAAGTCAAAGTAAAAAAAAAAAAACTGTCTTTTTAGCTCTTTTATTATTATTATTTTTAATTAGTAGCCTCGTTGAGAACGGTAAAAGAATAGCTAAAATACCTCTTCTCTTCCGTAAAAACTATTTCTACATATCCCAAAAAAACCCCTAAAGTCTATAAAGTGGGACCAGTAAAAAAATAAACGAATTAAATGCAGAGAAAATGACTTCAAATGAAAAAATAAAGCACTTCATTCCCCCTTCAATACGATTTTATCACTTCAAAATAGCATTTGGAACATGCTCTAACGCCACCCAAATACTCTCTCTCATGTGTGACGAGTGACGACACTCGACAACATGTATGCGTGTGCAATTTCTCTTGGAATTCACAAGGACGGTTTCAAATAGGACAACGAGAGAAGGCCACCACAGCAGCTGCGCATCAATGTTTGGAAATATAATTAAAATATATTTTTAAATTTTTTTTAATTTTTTTTATGTTTTTATATCATTTTAATATATTAATTTCAACAATAATTTTTTAAAAATATAAATATCATTTTAATATATTTTTAAACAAAAAATACTTTAAACTACATTTCTTATATAAAATTTTTTTTAAGGTAACACTTGTTAATTTTCTTTTTATAAATTAATATAGTTCAAAAATAATTAAAAAAATAACATATCTAATTGGTTGTGCCATTTCTAATCATGCAATCTATTAAATTAAAAAAAATCAATAGATTATAATAATAGCAATAGCACAAACTATTGAAATAAAATTGTTTCCATCTACGTAACCTGTTATTTCTTTTTTAAAAAATAAATATGTTTCCTGTTTATATTTTATCATAAAACTGAGTGGTCGGTAGAGCATTGGATAGTAGAATTCATTGCATTGTGAATTGGTTGAGTGTAATTATTTTTTGCCCTTGACTGTGCCAGCCAAAAAAGTGCAAAGTGGGTGAGGGGAGGCGGTATGATTTTTTCATAGGTTCAGTTGTAATTATCAAATTGAATTAAGATAAATTATTTTTTTATATTTTTGTTGTATGGTGAAATTATTAATTTATTCTTAAAATATAAAAAACCCTAGTGTACAAAGGCTTCGTAGTCTTTTTATTGTTTTCACTGAATTAATAATCCTATAATTATAATATTTGTAACCATAAAACGGACCTAATTTTTTAAGATATCGATATCAAATGTAACTTAATTACAATTAAACCAAATGTGTGTTAAGAAGAATGTGATTTAATCAGTAAAGCTATTAAATGTGCTTGGATGGGAATCAAGAGCGATATACCAAATCCTCTGTTGCTATTGCTATCATTTTTATGGTTTCAGTCGTCATACATGTCGTCGTCATTATCGTCATCGTCGTCGTGTGTATTATATGCATGGGAGACATTAACATTGGTGGAAATTTCTATGATTACTCTAATGCATTATGGATTGTTGTCCAATAAAAAATAAATTTATGGATTATTGATTACTTCTATTAACTTATCTCATCACTAAATAAATTTAGCTATTAATGTTATAGTGCAATTATGACTAAAAAATATATATTATTTTATCTTTTAAAAAATAGCATTCTTGGAAGTGATTATAAACCGTTAAATAGTTTCATTTATTGAATAGTAAAAATATCTTCTTCTTCTTTTTGTAATTTAACTAATAGTTCCATAAATGTGATAATCTTGAATAGTCAAGTTTAATTAAAAAAAAATTATCTTACTATATTGGAGAAAAGAAAAAATCATTTATTTTCATATGAATTATTAAATATCTATACTTATTGTATCCCTTATTTTATTACCTTATAAACTAGAAAATTGATGATGTTCTAAGATCCAAGATATATAACTAAAATGGTATTTAGTTTTTGAGATAGTTAAGTGCTTGAATTTTTTCTTCATAATCTAAGGAACTTTAGGATAATAATAAAAGTTTGAATACCTATAAAAATGGTTCTAAATCAGGGAGACTTAAAGACTTTCTAATGACAAAGTCAGTATATTTATGAAAAATGTATACAATGACATGAGGCAACAAATGATTTAAAATAGCCTTAAATTCAAGAAATAAAGATGTTTGTTCTTGAGATTTAAGTAGGTTAATGCTCTAAAATCCACATAGTTTTATCTTTAAAGATGAAGAGTTGTGAATATTTTACCTGGATGGTTAAGGGGGTATAATAACCCCTTGACCTCGTTATTTTAAGGGAAGGGAAAAACTAGAAAGTTTTTTTTTTATATTTTAGACGATATTTATAGAAGACAAATATCTATTACATATTATTAATGAGATAACAAGAACGAAAAGTCCCCTGAGAGACATTACATACACCTATAAGTATAGGAAAAAATAATACCTTAATATGAATGATTATTCTAGATGAAAATGCATGACGGTTTATCATGTTTTTAATACTTATATTATAGATGATCTTTTAGAATCAAACATAAAACCTTAAAACTTGGCAATGTTCAAGTTATTTGAGTTTGACATGTTTGTCAGACTCACGTTTTATGACTTTTAAGTTCAAATTTTTGGGTTTGATATGTTCGTTTTATTGATGTTTTCTTGGGCTTAGTTGACTATCAAGCCCAAGTTATTTGGGTCTAGCATGTTCTTTAGACTCACGTTTCCTTGAGTTTAATTAACTATAAAGTCCAAGTTTTTTGGATTTGAAATGTTTGTCAGACCAACGTTATCTTAAGTTTAATTAACTATCAAGCCCAAATATTTTGAATTTGATATATTTACTAGACTTATTTTTTTAAATTTTTTTATAAATTGAAATGTTAACCAAAAATTAACTCTTCAAAAATAATATAATCATAATATTTTCAAGTAACCAAAACAGGCGCGCTCATATATATAGTTAAAGGTTTCAATGCCACCAACAACAGATAATTAATTGAAGAAATGAAAAGGACCATAGGGATATTCTTCAAAGCCTTGAACATAGATGCTGCCTTGGAGCGTGTGATCTCCAATCGTTTTTTTATCATTTTTTTTTCCGAGCCGAGAGAAAAGGATATTGAGAGATTATCAAGTCACTAATTTGACTGATTTCGCTTACATGTATCCTCTCCTCTTCTTTTTCCCTGCGAGGTGAAAAAGAGAACAAATTGATTCGGTGGGTTTTTGAATGGGAGTTATTAATCTCGAGACATGCATGTCCAAATACCATCCTCAATGCATAAGATTAGTCACTATGAAATTTGATTTTTTTTAAAACAAAATTATATTATTTTAATATATTTCTAAATAAAAAACATTTTAAAAATCACCTACCACTCGATTTTTCCAAAGCAACCTTAAGTGGTTAGCAGTTCATTCTTATTCAAAGTGCCCCGTTTACTAATGACAAGGAAATATATCAACCCCAGCTGCTAAAAAGCAAGTAATGCAGAGGAGACTGAGCATCTTTGATTTTGATCCACTAAACGCTTGAAAAGATCTGTGCAGTAATTTCTTGGCATTGTTCATGCACCCAGCAAGTCAAGAAACCTGACAAAACATCCATAATTATCGTGACAATGCCACTTCTCTCTCGATACTAACTTTGGATTAGTCTCCTGACCAGTACACCACACGCGCATTGCTTTTGTTATTTAAAATTAAATATTTAAACTTGACCAATGATATTGGATATTATTAAGATCATGTCATCCGGTAATGATGTGGTCCAATATGACCAAAGACTAAATCGAAAGAAACACCAAAATCTTTGGGGAAAAAAAAAAAAAAACTCGGTAGTCATTTTAGCAACGAATGGACAATAAAAAGAAAATAAAGGTGGATTTCGATAAAGAATTCCCTCGAAACTCGTTTCCTCAAACTTGAGGATTTCTTCTATTACTAATATCCTCAAACTTAAATACCCAATAACCATACACTATATTAAACGTGAATGGGAATATTAGCATATTAAGAATTGTGGTGAAAGTTATTTTTTATTTAAAGATGTATTAAAATAATATTTTTTATTTTTTTTAAAATAATTTTAATATTAATAAACTAAAATGATTTTAAAATATTAATTTTTTATAAAGTTCAATTTTATTTTTTTAAAAGTAAGCCTTTATAAAACATCACCGCACAACAAACAAATCTTCTCTTTAAATAGATATTGATACGATCAAGACTCTTTTTCATGAAGATCGCGTGCAAATATAAAGAATTTATATAAATAAAGAATTTTTTATTTATATATTTAAGGTCCTGTTTGAAAATACTGACAAATCCATAATTTTTTAAAAATTATTTTTTGTTAAAAATTAATTTTTTTATATTTTAAAATTATTTTAATGTGTTGATTTTAAAAATAATAATAATAAATAATATATTTCTCAACAAAAAATACCAATCATAACTAATAACTATTCCTGAATATGTCCTAAATGCTCACAATCACAAAAAGCAAAAACGTCATCTTTCTTCATTTATGCCTCCTATGACGACAAAATGTAATGAAATAAATAATAATTAATGTAATTTCTTTTATGATATATATATTGGACAATGATGCCTATTAGTTTTTTATATATAATTATAACTATAATACCATCAATCGAACAAAAACGACTTCAATCCGGCCGAACAACACCTCGTAACTTGTTGTCACTGTGCAGTAAATCACGAGTCATCATTTTTCTAGTCGGGGCTGGGGAAGAGTTCAGCTAGAATTTAAAAGTTCCGTCTAGAAAACTCTTTCCACGAGAGCGCTAGAGGGATATTGCCTGATAAATGGCAGAAACTTCGCGTGATCAAATAAAATTTTCGTATCTACTCAATGTCATGAAACGCAAGAAAAGAATGCTCTTAACTCTTTCTTTCTTTCTTATTTTTTTCGTTTTTGCTCACTTTTTTTATTAAAAAAATTATCCTTAATTTTGTTATTGAATGTTGAAATCTAACTTAATAAAATAAAGTTTTAAATTACTGTATAAAAAAACCATAATATAAAATACTAAAAAATTACATAGTCAATATCAACATTTGTACTATCTTAATTTTGATTAGAAAATTTACTTTATTTATGTTTTAATCATTTTGTTTGACAAAAGAACTAACTAAAAAAAATTTTTATTAATTAATTATATTTTTGTAACGAAAAAAATTAATTTTGCTTTTAATAAGTTTTATTCAACAAAGAAAGTTCTATTTAGTTGTTTTTAAATCTTTATCTTGTTGAAGAAAATATATCAAGATTGAGAAATAAATTTTTTTCATGTTTTGATCTTGTGTTTTATAAATAATTTAGGTGTGTTCTTAAAATAATTTAGAAGTGTTTTGAGTTGATAAATATGTTTGTTAGATATTTTAAAGTGAAAATAAATTGAAAGTGTATTTTTAGATTCAAAAAAGCTCGACGTGATTTCTAACCACCGTTTCTATGGTAAAAAACTGGGCAAGCAGAGAAGCTAATGTTGGCTTGTATTGTTTTTTGAATAAAAAGGGTGGATTATATGTTGGGTCCATCATGCATTTTTTTCTTTTTCTTCTATTAAATTTCATGAAATAAATAACATTAAAATATATTAAAAATATAGTATTTAAAAGTAAAATTATAGTTTTTTTTTATATAAAGTTACCGAGTGCTTTTTTTTGTATTGTACTTTGTGATCTGTATTTATTCTTTTCTTAAATCTTTTTTTTAGCTCTTCTTCATAAATCTTTTTATTATCACATGATTATATAAAAAAAACTCTAAAAATTTATAGTATATTATAATAATAAAAATGTTATTTTTTATTAAATTTTACTTCTATGATTTCAATAATATTTTTGCTTAAAAAATAAACATTCTTATAATTAAATTGTCAAAATACAAATTGCATTACTAAGATAAAGATCAGGTTTTAATTAAAAACAATTATCCAGAATAATTTTGCTTCTATGATTTTTTCCTTTCAAGAATAAACATTATGGTAAAAAATTGCTAAAAAATAAATCGCACTGATACGTCAGGGAGGTTTTAATTATTATTTTAAATATTAGCTATTTTTTAAATTATATTGTATTTTTATGGTGTTTGAAAAAGGTTGTTGTAATTTATCTTTTTTCTTCTTTTATAATTGATATAAATAAACTTTATATGTATGATATATTTTAAAAATATAAAAATATTTTGTTATGGTGATAAAGAATAACCTGTATGATAAAAAAAATAAAAAAGCATAAATTAAAAAGAAAAATCGAGGTTAATTATTTTTATACTGAGTTGTCTTTTATCTTTAGAAGAAATCTTAGCTTCTTGTTCAAGTAATTAATCAATGACAATGTATCTATTTATATATTTTTTAATTTATTTCATTAAACATAAATAATATCTTTGTGTTTGTTAATTGAGAATATCAAGATAAAATATAATGCATTCATAGCATTCACACGATCTTATAGTATACCAAAAATTAACTTAAAATCCTATTTGCAACGTGGCACGGGCTTTTAAAACTGTAACAAACTAGAAAGTGATTGATGGACAACAGCAGTGGAACAGCGGTTCCACGACCGAGGTCTCATGTCTTCTTTGATCAAGAGAACGAAAAATCATCAAATCTGATCCAGTTAATTATCAAAATCTTTAACCTTGAAGACAACTAACTCGAGCCAGGTGTGCTCGGCGTGGTCTAGCTGCCAGCTGAGAACGCTAGATCTTAATGAGTTCGGACATGTAAAGTGTTTTTTTTTTTTTTATTCGAGTGGAAAACTTTGCCGTGGAGATTTGCTTTATGGCTGTAATTGATAGGCATACACGACACTGTGATTAATTTATTTTTTCTTGAAAGAGAAAGATACAAGGTACGACCATAATGCCGTCCAGATATGCTTTTGCTGCTAAATTATTTGTTATATATTAATAGAGACAACAAGCATTGACAAATTATAACTGTGTTGTCCCCTTTTTTATATATATAAAAGTCAATAGCACGAGTCTTGGGATCGTATTGGGTGTGCACCCGTATATGCAGACCACGCTACTCTAATTTACAATCCTTGGTCTCTCTTATTTTTCTTCTTGTTATTATTATCATCATTATACTAAATATTAAAACATATGAGATGTTCATTATAGATATTGGTACTATTCATACATATATAAATCATTGTGGATGGTTATATTTATTTATTTGTTAATTTTTAGTTTCTAATTGAGAAATGAAGAAAAAGATTGTCAGATTTCGACGATAAAAAAAAAAAAATATCATTAATATCGATTTAGACCACCAAGACGGTTGATATATGTGTCAAATGATTTAATTTGATGAGAAAAGTTTATGTTAGGTGTTTTTTACCTTTAAAAATCATGACAAAACATATCCGAGCTTAATTTAATTTTTAGTTTCAGGTTGATTTTGGTTTTTGAGATGATTTTCTGGTTTTCTTGAGGTCATTGATAAGTTTATCATATTTTCTAAGGTGTTTTAGATATATAAAAAAGGTATATGAGTAAAAACACTTAAGCCCTAATTTTCGGATACCATGGTGGCCGGAATCTGAGTAAATTAAACAACGCGTCGTCTAATTTTTGTTCTAAAAAAATTTTGGGGTGGATGACATGTCGTCCACCCCGGTTACAACAAAAAAAGCCCGACACGTGGGCCTTGATGAATAGGTCAGGTGAGCTGGCCTGGCTTGCGAGGCCCAACAACGCTTGACATTTTTTTTGTCTAAATTTTTTTTCTAATTCATTTTTAAAACCAATGGTTTTTTTCTCTAAATTTTTCTTATTTATATTTGAACTAATACCCCTTCTCTCTTTCTTTTTGTTCGTAGAGCTTTTTTTAAATGACAATTTTTTTTGTTACACATTTAAATTTTGAAGTGTTTTTCTGATTCATCTATTTTTTTTTTGAATATTTTATATGGATGAACTTTATTTTTTTAAATAAAAAATATTTCTAGATAATATTTCTAATATGTGCAGCCTTACATAATGTTTTTTTCCTTTTATTTTATCCAATCAATTTAATTTGTGTCTATATTTCTATTTTTCCCTTGCATAGTATTTCTATAAAATAATTTAAAAGATATTTAATCTCTCGAGCCATGACATTTACCCAGTTATGTTTGCTAAGTTTGTTTATTAAAATAATTTTTTTACATAAAGACACAAACTCTCTATATTCAGACAAAAAAATCTTAGGAAGAATTCTTTAGGTTTTCCATTTCTGCACGAGATTTATAAACCTCCTCCCAAGCTATCTTCAACTTCTTTTTTAGGATATCTCTTGCCGCTCTAAGCTCACCTCACTTTTTCACCAAGTCATTCACCCTTCTTTTTAGGAGGTTAGTACGGCTATAGGCCTGAAACAATTGTTGTTCAGTTGATTCCAAGGCATGAGCTTGAGCTTTCATTTTCCCCTGAAACTTTGAATATACGGTTATAATAGAATCCATCTTAATATCTTGAGCAATCTTTTCTTCTCTAAGTTTGGCATTTCAGACTTGGTAGTTCAATATTGCTCAATGGCCTCCTTCATAGCCCTTTTCTCTTCAGCCCATCTATTCTTAGAGTGAGCACGCATCATGAAGTTCTAAATAAAAAGATAAGAAAAGTTATATTTCAGAATAATATAAAACTGAAAAATATATATTAAAATTAACTTGTTATCTTACTTGAAAAGCCATCTGACTTGTGATGACCAAATGAAACTAGAAGCTTGGGTCGGTTAGTCCTCCCACATCAAAAGACAAGGTGAGGAGTTGTTTTAATGTCTTTTTCACATCCAACCTCCCAGGTTCCAACGTGGACCTCCTTTGAAGAACAATCTTCATTACCCTTTTTTCCTTCTCATTGAGAATGAGGAAACAAATAGGAGCATGGTCCAACATGAGATTGGAGAAGATGTCTTCCACCCTAGAGGCTAGAGGAGCTTGACTAGAAGACCTAAGATATATGTAAATTGGACTTGTAAGAGCATGACAACTATGTGGAAGGGGAATGATCTCCACTTTAGAATTCGAAGGAATAAAGATTTTCATTCTCTTCCAATAAAAAGCGGCTTCTAGAATGACCGAAGTGGGAGTTGGTCCCTCAAAATCCTTTGTTGAAGGGGAGCGAGACCCCTTGTTGAAGGGGAGTGAGACCCCCTTACTGCCTCTTGAGTAATCTCGTTAGAAGAATGTTTAATTGCAGGGACATCTTCAGGTATATCCTTAGCTTGGACTGAGATTGTGGAAATCTCTTCGATATTCATTTGTATAGAAGACCTAACCCTTTCTCTTCGCTTTAATGGTTGATTTTCTTGGGAAGAGGAGTCACTGTTAGGAGAAGGTGTAGTCACGTGACTAGCCATTTATAAGGTAGACCCACTATATTCGGATCTAGCGATCCTAGGTAAAGACCCTGTACAAGAAAACAATCGGGGAATGAAAGATTTTGAAATAAAAAAAACAAATATATAAAATCAAAATTACTTGAAATGCCATATAACCTTTTAGCCACACAATTGATATCATATTCAGTATAAAGGTTGGCTAACCTGGTACAACCCTCTCCTATTCTGAGCCTAATAAAGGCTTTTCATTTACACCCGCTGGGGGTGTCCTTTAATAATGGGTACAACCCTAAATTTGATTATACCTATCTTGAGGTCTTGCTAAGCTAGTATACCTCACTGTTACCCATTGCTCCTTCCACTATTTTGATTGAGAGGACTTTCCCTTCATGATATTTTCGTGGGTCCATTCCATCTATTAACAAAAATAAAGAACCAATAGATTGAAGGTCCCCCTTCAATGCTACTGATCAGGGTAAAAAAATTTCTAAATACCTTGATTGAGGGCTCCTCATTCAAAATACTTAATAACTTTTTAAATGAAGATAAAATGATCCATTCGATGGAATGAATTTGTGCAAGACTAAGGTTATAATACCTTAGAACATCCCTTACATATCTCTGTAGAGGAAATGAGTATCTAAAATTTCATAGGTATATAAGGGTTGTAATGATAATATTACCCTCTTTATATTTGTTGATGACCTAAGAGATACGGTCACCAGCTTTAGTGACGACCACTAGATATTCTCCTAGATGATTAGCATTAGCTAAGGATACTTGGTCCCAATACACTGAACTTTGTGTGTCGTCCATAAGAGTCTTGAGCAGCCTTAGTTGTCCTCTCAAGTTCAAACTTTCTAGGGAATATTCCCATCCCTTCTTCCAGTATAAGAAGGCCGGGCATTATCCCTCTCAGATTTAGGGCCAATTTTTATGGCCAAAGATCTATAACAAGTGGTTCCAGTTTCAGGTTTCAAACTGAAATCACGTTTAGGAATTTTTCTTCTTTTTTCTTTCGTAGGAGTTATAATTATAGAAGGAAGAGAAAATTGAAAAAGGTTTCTGCTATTAAATTGAAAGAAGTTTAATGATGAAAGCATAATTTTTCTTCTTTTTTCTTTCGTAGGAGTTATAATTATGAAAGCACAATGAAAGAAGTTTTGGTTTACCAAGTCAATGATTTTCTTTATGCTATTAAACTGCTCTCTTCTTATAAAATATTGGAAATTCTTAACTCATGTTATATCAACAACAAGATTTAAAAAGAGCACAAAAAAGAAGAAGAACAGGAATACAAAACAAATGAGACCTTCTCTATAACCCTAGAAAGGCCAAAAGCCTGCAATATTTATTTTGCGTCGCTATGTGGTCTTCCCAAAACCTTTTTCATTTCTCCTGAAATCTTTTTAGATCTACAATGACATGCCACCTTTTTCCCTAAAGGATGATAGGACATATATTGATCAATTGTCACCCTTAACATCTTTTAAAGCCTTTAAATGATAGACTACACATTAAAGGCTTGAGGAGCAGTTGATGAGTAAACTTTTTTATTAAGATTTTTATAAACATGTCAGATGGGTTTGTCAAACATGTCAGACCCAAGACACTTGGTTTTGACAGTCACCAAGTCCAAGGTGATATAGGTTTGACAAGTATGTATGACCTAAGGCACTTGGACTTGGTAGTTCGCGAAGTCCTAGGTAACATGAGTATGAAAAATATGTCAGACCCAAATAACTTAGACATTACTAAATTGTAAGGCATTATGCTTGATCCTAGACAATCCTTTATAATATAAGTGTTAAAAACATAATAAATCGTCATGTCTCTTCATCTATAATAATTATTCATATTAAGATAATGATTTCTCTATACTTATAGGTGTATATAAGGTCTCTTAACTCTTAAGGGATATATCATATTTATTATCTCATTAATGATATGTAAGAAATATTTGCCTTCCATTAATATTATTGAAAACAGAGGACTTTCCAACTCTTTCTTTTTTATGAAAACAACAAGGTTTAGAGGATATAAACACCCCCTAAACTATCTAGGTAAATAACTCATATTTTTTTATCTTTTAAGATAAAATTACTTAAATATCAGAGTATTAATAAATTTAAAACTCAAGAACAAATATCCTCAAGTATAAATATCTTAATTCATGGAATTTAAGGTTTTTTTAAATTATTTAATACATTTCTTATAAAGATACAAACTTTATCATCGAAAGGTTTTTGAATTCAAGTGTATTAACAAATTTTACAGGTATTCAAAAATTCTATTGTAAGCCTAAATTTATTGGATTAAAAAGAAAAAAATCCAAGTATATTAATATATTAATTAACTATTATCTCAAATACCAAATAACTTTTTATCTATATATCTTAAATTTCACATAGTTGAATTGAACTCAGATGAACACCTGACCTTCCCAAACCTCTTTTCCAAGTGCCATTCACACGACTCTAGCGGGTCAAATAACAAAAGTTATCAAATTTTTTTGAAATAGTTAATCTCCAGGTAAGATTCTACCCACATTTGAAACCGGTCCGTTTCCAAACGGGCCAGCTGTTTCACTCTCTTCCCTCGCTGGATTCCCCGTCAAGCACCCCCGCCATCCGTTTAACACACTGCATTTACTCCACGTGTCAATCCAGAATCCTTCACATCACCGCCTGTACGACCCGGCGGCGATCTGTGCTTTTTCTCCTGCATCTTACCACATACAAACAAAACCCGTCTAGAAGAAGAGACAGAGTCATAACTCATCAACCAACCGCTTTGTATTTAAACTGCCCCGTCTTTACACATCAAATTGCGGTTGCTTCTTTAAATTTCCATTTCCAATTTCTAAAAGAAAAGTCTAGTCGGACTCTTTTTCTCGTGGTCAACTTCTCTACCGATTTAATTTCTCCCATTTATAATTCTCTTTTCAAAATCCTTGCTAATAATCATCATCATCGTCATTAAATGCAAAATTAATAGCCTCTTTTTTTCACATTCTCTGTAACCGTTTTCCTAACAATTTTCCGCTTGTAACCGTCATGAATAATAATGAGCTTCTCACTTCCACCACCACCCGCTGCTGTCATGTCACCATTTCTCCAATAACCGTCGGGTTGTCCGTTGATTTGTGTTGAGAAGTTTCCTTATGCATCCGCTTTGCTGCATCTCAACCGTGTCCGATCACTCGCCGGCGAATCTATCGATGGCAGTCACCGCCAGATCCGACCCCGGATCAACCACCGTTCATCCACAAATTCAAATCCAAAACCACTACCAAAACAACACTAATCATTTCTCAAACCACCACCACCACAACCACAGCACCGCCAGCAATTGCAGCAGCAGCAACGGAACAGATGGTAACAAAAGTAACAGGACGAGTCACCAGAGAGAGCAACCACTTGTACAGGTGGATGTGAAGATAAATGATATAGTAGGGAATGGGATATCGGGGGTTTTATATAAGTGGGTGAACTACGGGAGAGGTTGGAGGCCGAGATGGTTCGTTTTGCAAGATGGAGTGTTGTCGTATTATAAAATTCATGGACCTGATAAGATTCTCGTTAATCAAGAGACCGAGAAAGGATCCAAAGTTATCGGTGAAGAATCTATGAGACGTATTTCTAGGCCTAGGAATGGGAATTCGCAGAATAGGCGTAAGCCTGTTGGTGAAATTCACCTCAAGGTGAATATATGATAATTTTTGTTTTTCAATTTTCAATGGCCTCTTGGATTTGGATTGTCAATTATTCTTACTGCGATTTGTTATCTTTTGTTTCTTCTAATGGAAGATTTTACTTTCGATGAAAATTTAGTGGAATCATGTGATTTCCCCCCAACTTTCAGTTATATTCTCTCTAAATCAGTTTTATTCATTTATCAGAATAGGAATTGTCTTTTTCTTTTTTTTATGGTTTCTCCCATTAAATCTCAATTTATGTTTTTAGGTATCATCAATCCGCGAGAGCAGATCAGATGACAAGAGGTTCTCAATATTTACTGGCACAAAGAGGCTGCACTTGAGAGCAGAGACACGTGAGGATCGCTTGGCATGGATGGAAGCATTGCAGGCTGTGAAGGATATGTTCCCTCGGATGTCTAACAGTGAACTAATGGCTCCTTTGGACAATGTGGCTGTCTCAACAGAGAAGCTGAGGCAGCGGCTTCAAGAGGAGGGAGTCAGGGAGGAGGTGATACAGGATGGCGAGCAGATCATGAGGACTGAGTTTGCAGCGCTGCAGAACCAGATAGTGCTTCTCAAGCAGAAGCAATGGCTTCTCATCGACACGCTTCGCCAGCTAGAGGTACATGTTATGAAAAGTACAAAAGAAAATGCCATTGGAATTCGGAATTCTACTTCTTGTGCTTCTACAGTTTCTTCTACCATGCAGAGTCGTGCAAATTCCATCTGATTTCTTTAGATATCTATAGGTGGGGTGGTTTTTTGCATATGTGTCGGTAAGTAGAGATGCACTTTTTTGGTTCTTTTACGTGATTCTGTTGTATAGAAGTTCATTTGGAGAGGGTTTATGTGTTAACATTTGTGTATTATTCAGGCAATGATCAATATTTTATATTACTTTTGGAAAAGAAGAAGAAGATTTAACTAGGATTTCATATGAGAATGCTAGATAGAGGTTACTTACACAATTCTGACTTTTTTAGTTCAGGTTCTCCATTTTGTTCTATCTGTTAGTCTAGAAGACGCCTCATCATGTCTTTCTCTCACATCCTGAGAAATTAGCATAATGGTAAAATGAAACGAGGTATACCATTTAATTGCATGGTAGCAGATTCCTTCGCGGATAACATATTTTCCTGAGTTCAAAGTCTTGTTTGCTAGGCAATGAGTTGTCGTTCTACTACCTCTCTTGTCCCTCCTTCCTCCAAAAAGCCTAAAGTTTGAACCTCTCCTTTGTAACAAAAAAAAGGTCATGTATGCTAACCAGACAGATACATCTAGCTTGGTTTTTTTACCATGATTTATACACCCAGTGTTTTGTTTTTGCTCCTAACATGCACTTTGGTGGCATACAAAGTTTTTTTTAAAAAAAAGTTTTTATTGTATATAGGTAAATTATTTCTCTCATAATGACAAACTCTTACAGACGTTCATAGTATCTTTTATTAAGAAAATTCTATATTTTATACTTTTATATGTTAGTTTCTCGCTTTTTGCAAGTGTAAGAAGTACCTTGCCAACGTGTGCATTTAGATACCATTATAATATTTTTACCTGCAAGTATTTAATCTCTGGAAAAAAAATAATAGTATTATTAGCTATTCAGTCTAGCAGCAGAAGTTTCTAGGAAATTATTTCAATTTGGTTGCCTTGACAACATTAAAAATGGTAAAAGAAACAGTGATATTTGCAAATCAGGTGATTGTCTCGGTGGAGATTGTGTTTTTAATAGTGTTGTTTTTACTGGTTGTTGTGGAAGTCAAAGATGCAATACTGGTTTATGAGAGTGTTGTCACCAAGTGCTTTGGTACATGACTTGTTATGTGAGTTCTTTCCACTCTAGTGTTGCAAACAAACAGATCTTGGTTTTCCTATGGTGGAACTTGTAGCCCACCTGCGAACTTCTCCCACAATGACTATGAGGAACTTGTTGACTTCAAAATTTATAGTATTAATTTTATTTTTTAAGGATTTCTTTCATTTTCCACTCCAGGAGGATGGTTGTGCAACTTGCCAGTGTTTTTATACTCAGATTTTAACCAGGTTTTCTGCTAAATTATATATCTGCAGCAATGAAATTTTTATTTTTTTTCAAGTACTCTTAACCTTGTCGTTTTTTAAGATGGCTTTTCTATTGCATTAGAATTCTGCCATACCATTACATATTATTTTTTTTTAGATATTTTCTTGATCTTCAGTAACTCGATGCTACAACCCCCTTGGGTAAGGCAAGAAAGCTGATGTAGAATTAGACCAAAATAATATACTACGTTGGCCCCCACATCAGTAAGATTTTTCATGTCAAGGATTGCTCAAGTTATAGCCAAAAAAAAATAAAATTCCATTCCATATCTTCTCTGTTATCTTCTCTTTGCTACTGCAAACTTTACTGTAGCATACAAACCTCATCATGTGTGAGAAAGTAGCAAATATTGAACTTTGATCTTTCCAGGAGAATTGTTCAACTTTGCAGTAGCAAGGAAAGATCAAAGTTCAATATTTGCTACTTTCTCACACATGATGAGGTTTGTATGCTACAGTAAAGTTTATGAGCTGCTTAGAACTTGATTCGATGAATTTTTAGCATTTTATGCATCTTACCGTTTTGATGTTATATCGAGGCTAAGGATTGATTGCCTAATGGTATTATGGGCTATAACATCGTATCCTTTCTTTAATATTTTACCATTGTTTCCATAAAGATCCATGCTTACTATGTAAACATTTGTGTGGTGCATATCTTCTCTCCAATGCTTTAATTCCCGATTTCCATTTTGTCCTTTTGCTTGCAATATGAATGTTTGCTTTTATTTGATGAATCAGATGATTAGCCAATTAAATTTTACTGTTCTAGTATTAATGATTTTTTTTTCAGTTATTCATTGCATTTGCATTTTGAATGTATGTTTTATTTTAGTAAGAGTCTGTGACTAAATGCTGCATCAGTTTCTGTTACAAGGTTTCAATCTTAAATATTTCCATGTGTAACCAGGGAGCTGCTTTTGTTTTGTATTATGCAGACAGAAAAGGTTGACTTGGAGAATACAGTAGTTGATGAGAGCCAAAGACAGTTGAACGATCAATGCACATCTTCTTCCACTCTGCTACAAGACAAGTTTAGTGGTAAGTGCTGCAAAAAAAAAAAGTTAACATCAAGAGCTGATTTTGTAAGACACTATGATTTATATACAAATATGCCGATGCTTGATTGGTATTTAGGTCCTGTTAAGTCCAGTATATTCTTCTGTTATGTAAATGAGCTCAGCATTTCTGGATTACCTGAGATATGTATATGGTTGTCATGAGAATATCATGCCCGTGTACTAAATATCCGAAAACCAGTTTGGTGCCTGATTCTCAACAGGCCACTCTATGGCATGTGTCTTACTGAAAACTAATTTCTGTTAAACATTGAAACCTTTAAGACACAACAGCCTCTGACAGAAGGGTCATGATATTATTACTTGGAATCTGGGATTATTTCTATTCTCCTCAACTGAACAATGTAAGGTGTAACTGGCAGCATATTGCATCATCTAGTGTCTCGGTCTGGTTTTCATGTTGTTCTTATGAACAGAATGATTTTGCTGTATTATGGTAGGGTGCTGATTCAACTTGTAACAATAGGCCAGCTTTTGTTTTATTTTTGTGCATCACATTGTAATTGCTGGTTGTTTATGGAAGTCTAAATGTGTCAATGCTTGTTTTTTCCTTTCAATTTCTTCTTTCATCATTGTGGTTCTTTAATTTTCTGATTTTAATCATCTTTGAAATGGTTTTATGTATTTTTTTAAAATTTATCATCTTGCCTCTCTCTATGGATGCTTTGAAATTTGATTCTTATTTGTTTCTTTTCTCGAAGCAAGTGTCAGTGAATCTGATGATGATAATGAAAGAGTTGATGCTGCAGAGGAAGAGACAGATGATGAAGAGAATACATTCTTTGACACCCGTGATTTTCTATCATCGGGTTCTTTCAAAAGTAACGAGTCTGGTTTCCGAACATCATCATTCTCTTCGGATGACGAAGGGTTTTTTTCTCTAGAATCAGAAGATTGCATTGATCCTTCAATTAGATCTGTTGGTTCAAACTATCCTTACATTAAGCGTCGTAAGAAGTTACCTGACCCAATTGAAAAAGAAAAAGGTGTCAGTCTATGGTCGATGATTAAGGATAACATTGGGAAGGACCTTACCAAAGTTTGCCTTCCTGTTTACTTCAATGAGCCTCTCTCTTCGTTACAAAAATGCTTTGAAGATTTGGAATACTCATATCTTCTTGATCGGGCATATGAATGGGGAAAACAGGTCAGTTTATGTGTTAGATTTTCATGCTATTCTTTTTCTTCCACAAAATGGTAATTAGCTCTATTTTTGGTTATGCATGTCACTTTAACAAAGCTGTGCGACTTCATAACTGGATTTGTTCTATATCAGTTGGATTCAAATTTATGTATAGCTTCTATTAAAGTACCTGTTGTATCTTTTGCCCATTTAGTTTATGTTTCTCAAATGATTTGTTGTTTCCTCAGCCATATTTTTAGTTACCCATCACAAGAAAAATCTATCTTCGTGTGAATTCTATGAGGATTATTGGATAGTTAATGATAGAATATCCTTTCAACCTAACTCTTGGGTATAAATAGCATGACTCCTTGTGATTTACCATAACTATTACTTTTTTCTACCTGATTCCTATTAAAGAACCATCTTAACCAAAAAGTTTAAGTTGTTAGGTGAGGTTTTAAGATATAATTTATATTATTCTTTAACACACACCTCTTAAGTAAAAGCCTACACTACCTTGTGTTATTAGTTAATTTTAATTAGAAAAAAGAATGAGAGATGTAAAATTTAAATTTTTGATGACCTTTTGGTTATTAAAGTTTCTAATACCATGTCAAAAAATAATCTCAACTCAAAAGCTTAAACTGTTAGATGGGACTCCAAGATATGTTTTATATTATTCTCTAACTATACCCATCTTAGAAACCCATTGCTTTTTCTTAAACTTCTGATTCAGCATCTTAGAGTGAACATGCTTTTCTTGAAAAATAAGTTGAACCATGAAACTTCTATCTTGGATTCTGGTAATCTGGTTATGTCCTCATAACTATTTGCCTTTCAAATTTACAATTTGATTCAATGCAGCAGGATCATGAAATTGTGCTCGTTATTTTAGTATGTAGTGAGACCATGTGCATGTTGCATTTATGAACTTTTTTCGGGTTTGCTCTTGCACGTATTCTGTACATTCAAGGCTGCACCCTCTGGAATGCTTGTCTTAGATGTCAAATATTCATGCTCCAAAAAAAAAAGTGGTGGGTATAGATGGGCCTCCTGATTTTTGTTTTTTCATCATTGCAAATGCTGCACACTTTTTCTATGAGATAAGCCTGTGCAGCTCTAACTTTCTGATCCATGGAGTGCTTGGTGTTCACACTTAAGGCATAGTAACCTCCAATGGTTCCATCTTTTCTTATATGAAATAAACCTCTGGCATTTTCTTTCCCTAACCCATGGTCATTGAATTTCCTTCTGTTCAGGGTAACAGTCTTATGAGGATTCTTAATGTGGCTGCTTTTGCTGTTTCTGGATATGCGTCAACTGAAGGAAGAGTTTGCAAACCTTTTAATCCATTATTAGGGGAAACATATGAGGCCAACTATCCAGATAAGGGCCTCCGGTTTTTCTCAGAAAAGGTTTGTTATCAACTTCTGAGAGTTCAAATTAACTGTTTGATCTGATCTATTCCCTTCTAATCTTTTTTGCGCATATGTATGTCAGAATGATAATAGCTCGAGTACTACAAATCCTAAACTTCGATTCAGAGATGGTTTTATAAAATTGAAAAAAGAAAAAAGAAGCTGCTTGTTTAGCAAGCTCCTGTTTTATGACTTCATATTGTAGCGCACTAATAAGTCTATAGGGATTATTACCATGGGGAAGGTGGGGTTAGGTTTGTTGAAATCTCTCTAATGTGTAACATTTCGAACTTGATAATATGGTATCGTGTATACTGTATCATGTCCAGTGAGAGTGCAGGGGTTGCTAGTTTTATTATTTTTGTGCAATGAGAAAAATGTTGGGAAATGACGAGGAGCCTTATTAGAGTGAAGAAACAAAATAAATATGAAGAATTTATGGGTTATTTAACTCTGAGGATCGTATCATCATATAATTGGGGTTGTTACTAATGGAGATGTTTTCTTCCCTTTTGACGGAGAAACTGGCTCAGAGTTGTTACAATGCAAGAGCCAAAAGTGCATGCACAGTGTCCCGTTCTCTCTTCTTCATTCTTCCCTGGAAGACTCCTATTTACCCAGCTCTTTCACATATGGGTCAATTTTATTATAATGGCCTTGAATGTTTTCCTTATTTCATTGTTGAGTATTAAGTAGCTAATTTTTATGTAACTTTTGATATCAGGTCAGTCATCACCCCATGATTGTCGCATGCCATTGTGAGGGTACAGGATGGAAATTTTGGGGTGATAGCAATCTAAAAAGCAAATTTTGGGGTCGCTCGATTCAGCTTGATCCCGTTGGAGTTTTGACCTTGGAATTTGATGACGGAGAAGTCTTCCAATGGAGTAAGGTATAAATCAAGACGTCTTTTCCTTTTTCTTTCTTTTTTCATTTTCCAGTTTGAAAGTAGACATTTTATTTCAGGTTACAACATCAATATACAATCTTATACTAGGAAAATTGTACTGTGATCACTATGGTACAATGCGATTAGAAGGAAATTGTGGGTATTCATGTAAGCTGAAATTCAAGGAGCAGTCTATTATAGACCGAAATCCTCACCAGGTGCGTGCTTTCTTGTCTTTCTCGAATGATTGTCCAGATGACTTCAGTTATGTTTATACAAACGTAATTTTCAGGTACAGGGAGTAGTTCAAGATGGGCATGGTAAAACAGTGGCAACTCTTTTTGGAAAATGGGATGAGAGCATGTATTACATGAATGGTGACTTTTCGGGGAAGGGAAAAGGATTTGAGTCTATGAAAGAAGCTCATATGCTCTGGAAGCGAAGTAAACCTCCCAGATTTCCCACCAGATACAATTTGACACGCTTCGCCATTACGTTGAATGAGCTCACTCCTGGACTTGAGGTACTTTTATATGCACTAGCAATTTTGTAGCTTGGTTTCTTGTTCGTCTGGCAACTTTTACTGGGGGGGAATCTAGGTATAAACACTTCCAGTGTGCTTTAACATGCATGTTTATGAATTCATGACTCACCCTGTTTATCAACTTTTCCAGTTCATTGGTATTGATTGCTGGCCTCTTCTTATGTGCAGGAAAAGTTGCCTCCCACAGATTCAAGGCTTAGACCCGATCAAAGGTACTTGGAAAATGGTGAATTTGATATGGCAAATTCAGAGAAAATACGGCTAGAGCAACGTCAGCGCCAGGTAACATGCACAATGCTTTTCTCCGTTGTAGAATGAATTCTATATAGAGAGAGTTCTAGATACTTGCATGTTTAGTTGTAATTTCATAGCAATAGAAATAATACAATGGGGTATCTCTACTGTTATCTTTCACTGCTGATGTGCCTAGTCAACTTTTTCTTTGTGGTTTTGATGGTAGTGTGATGGAATGTTGTTTTAATATGGATTCCAGGCCCGAAAGATGCAAGAGCGGGGTTGGCAGCCGCGGTGGTTTGCAAAGGATAAAGGGAGTGATGCATACCGATATGTTGGCGGGTATTGGGAGGCAAGAGACAAGGGAGATTGGGATTCGTGCCCTGATATATTTGGCCAGATTCCTATCGATCAGCTCTTTGATTAAAATCACAATTGCCTTCTTTCTGTTGTCAATCCTTGATTCATTTTTTTGGTGGAAGCAGTGGATGACTGCTGATGTGAGCAGTCCAGCTGCCCCATGATATCCAATGTAAGTAAATTAAAAATCGGTTCAGTAAAAGAGTTTTTTCCCCGACCTCGCTCGTCTAGATATTAATCGAAATCTAGCCCAAATTGGTGCCGGCAGAACCACGTCCACTGAAAAGAAGCAGACCCGTTCTTTTTTCCTCGGTGAATGCATGTGTGGCATGCATCTACCTCCAGCAGAATTTGATCTTATTTTACTGGTTTGGCCCGCGCTTACATTCCATTACTAGCTTATTAAACTATCGGAGTTCTTCTAGGTTTTATATTTTAAATCCATAGCTCAGAATTTTCCATCTAAAGTTTCAGCTCATGTTTTTTAAAAAAAAAAAAAAAAATTGAAATATTCATAGATCAAAACTGGAAAGAGCAAGGAGGCCAGTGCTTGCTACGAGTCCCGAAAAGGAACAGAAAGGTCAGTCCCAACTCCCCATGGGTGGTTTTGAGGGTGGTCTCTTGAAATATGACATTTTTTAGGTATCAGCTGGAAGATCTGAGATATTAAGTTGGTTGAAAGAACGGGGTGGCAAGGAACTATTTTTACCATTGAACCGTTCCAATAGATCTAGACTTCCATTCCATTCGCTTCTTTGATTTGGTTACTCTGCTCCACTGCCAGGTATTCCAAAAGTCTACTCGAATGTTCTACAGGATCATAAATAGTTCTTTTGACCCGTCCACACATTGATATGTTGCGTGATCACTTGTTCTACAGAGTGAGGAATGTTTCTTTAGACACGTTCACACTTCCATATCCTGCATGATCATAGATTGGTCTCTTCTAGGCTGCTAACCTCGATGAAATCTGAAATCTCTCCCTCTCCCTCTCGACAGAATTGCTTGTGACGCAATGAGAGTAGTGTTCTGACAATGTAAGATAGCAGCCGCGAACTGAAGTTCTCTGCTCCTTTTCCTTGGCATGATAGATTAGATGGATGGATGACCCAACGTATCCCACGTCCCAACAGCATTATCTATAACTGTTCAATCATTCTTGACCGTTCAATCTCTCCTTTAGAGGGGGACCCATCTGAACCTATCCAGCCCATCGGCCGGCACAACAGCCAAAACTACAAGATTTTTCAGGGGTTTATGCAAGAGCGTGTCTAACGTCAGAACATCAGATTCTTGTTATTTTGGATTGATTGGTGATGGTTTTCTTTCTGAAGTCACAACTTTCCTGCTGACTGACTTCAGCTAAATTTATGCAAACGAGGCAGTTTTAGTGATCTCAAATCAGGCTTCTTTAAGTTGCCTGTCTTATGTTAGATTACAGCATTTTTTGGTAGAGTTTTACGAGCTGTTCACCTGTTCCTCACAAGGATGGTTACTGAGCTTGTTATAAGAGCCCTGAGCATATAGAGCGGGTATTATGAATAGCCTTTTGGTCGATCTGTCCCTTTGTCTTTTAATCAAAAGTTACCCTCTGGGTAACAACACAATAACTAGTATTTTCGATGCATCTTCAGTACAATGTGGGTATATTCCAAGAAAATTACAAATTAACAATGCGAATGGCCGGGTACAATAATTTGGGTCATAATCCAAATTATATGTGTTGATGGGTTGTTTTTTTAATTGATTGTAACAACCCAGATCTCAAGGCAATTTCACGGTAAGATGATGAAAATTGGAGGGTCTTGTCTTTGGTTCTTAAAGAACCTTTTGAAATCTGGCAAACTGGAAACTCAAACCTGGAAAAAAAAAAAGAGAGCTCTGTTACTGTAGTTTTATAAATTACAGTTTGCATATCATTATTTATAATGTTTCCCCTACTTTACATCCTTATTTTAATGGCGTGGAAAAATATAAACAAAATAGTTTAAGAAAATTATAAGATTATTTTTTTTAAAAAATAATAATTAAAAAAACCTCTACAGTGTTAATTTATGACTTTTACACTTTGTTCACCACCTTTGCCCAGCAAAACACCCATCAGCTGTGGATGTACAAGAAGGCAAGCAACAATTGCAACAATCAGAGAAAAATAAGAAGTCTGTTAATAATGCTTAGTGTAATTTAATTGGTTAAGCTTTGGGTTTATTTTTTAGAAAATATTAGTTCGAGTGTCACAAACTTCAGAGTCATTAGAAACTTACTTGGTTGTTAATTTCATGATTTTAGGAGAATTAATCGAGATGTGTGTAAGCTGACTAGAATATTTAGGAGCGAAACTAGAAAATAAAATTAAAAGGGTTAAAATTTTAATTGTTTAATTATTTAAACTAAAAATATAAATATTATTAAGAGAAGGGCTGGAAAAATAATTTCTTGCCAACCCTTTTGTCTCCATCCCTGCAGATATTCACAGTAAAAAAAAAAAGAGAGAGAGGAAGGAGTCTCTCCGGTTGCTAAATATGAACTCCTCCATTAAGCCTACACTACCGCATAAAATAAAATCTTTACCCGTGAAAATTTAGACAGGAGTCCCCAGGTTAAAGAGCCCAAGCTCTACATATGTTATGGCATTGGACAGATTATAAATACGAACTCCTCCATTAAACGTAAAGTGGGAAGGAAGAACAAGACAAATAAGTCCAAACTAAACAACCCATTAGGCACAGAATTCGTCCCCCCAATCCATAAAAAGAACCTCTCCAAACTCTCACCAGATATGAGATATGACAGGTTCCAGAAAGAGGAGGAGGCAAAAAACTTCAAATGTGCACGACATTCAGTTTTTGATCGGCTTCGTGTACATCCTCACTTGATTAGGTTTCAATAACCCGAATAGATCATTTTGGGTTTTTTTTAAAAAAAAAAAAAACTCAAGAATAATTGATTTATTAAACACAAAAGATTAAAATTTGAATTTCGTGAGATTTTAATTTTATGTTCGTGGGAAAGAGAGAAAACCATGTCATATTTTATAGACTGACTTGTCAATTAGTTTTTTAGTGTTATGTTATGAGTATGTTTTTAAAAAAAATTATTTTTTTTTTAAATACTATAATAGCTTGTTTATAAAATTAGTAGTAGTTGTTTTTAAAAATATTATTTATTTAAAAATATATTAAAATAATATTTTTTTTATTTTTAAAATTTTATTTTTATAACACTGCGTTAAAATAATTTAAAAAATTAATTTGAAATAATAAAAATACAAAAACAAACCGGTTGAGGAAAAAAAAACTTTACTAGCAGAATTTCTTTTGGAACGAAATTTCTAGAATCTTTCGTGATATGATTTTAACATGTTTAGATAATTTCGCAATTAAGAAAATAAGGAACCAAAGTGCACGCCTTTTTATTCTTACAAGATGTGCCAAGATCCATGGGTAACGTGAAAAGGAAGTTGAGATCTTTTGTAATGACCAAGAACATGGAAAGTGAACCACCAGAGAATATTCATTCACCAGCTTCCTGAAATAAAATATTAAAAACATGCTTTAGATGGGCAGTGAATATATTTCACCTTAATTGTACTTCGAATTTGGATTTTTATGCAAATTAATGCCAGCGACATGGTGGACTGTACACTTTCGTATGGACGTGTTAATTACTTTTCCACTGACCTATATCCATGGGGGACCGTGATGACGGTATTTTAGAATTTTCAAATTATGTTTGTTTTTACTTTTATTTTTTTTATTTTAAATTAATTTTTTTTTGATATTTTTAAATTATTATAATATATTAATATTAAAAATAATTTTTTAAAAATAAAAAATATTATTTAATACACTTCCGAGCAAAAGCAATCATATTAGAAAAATAATATGGTTAATACAATCATTATTAAAAATAACGGTTATTGTTTCTTTAAATTTAACTGTTCAGGAAATAAGATTAAAAATTTAACGATAAAAAAAAGGTACCACCATTTTTACCCCGCACTTGTTAAAAAGATCACCGAACATTATTGGAATTTATTAAAGTTTTGTTTGTAGTTAATTCATGATTACCATCTCGAGAAGTCATCGCCATACACGATAACTTGTTGGTTCTAATTCGAGATGTTGGCCAAAACCAACTTTTGCTAAATGTGCTTCCCATCACAAGCATGCTCCATGTTTTCTTTCCTCAATAACAACAACAAAACGATACACTGAGAAACAAAAACACATCAATCCAGCTGCACTCGGTCACCAGTGCAACGCTTTTAAACTCCGAAACGACATCTCATTCTAGATTCGTCTTCCAGCATTGATTCGAACACAAAAATCATGAGCCAAATTACTCTCTATCCTATAATTATGTCAACAAGACATTTTTATCTCATTGCGTGTTTTTTTTCATCGAGGGAATGATATAACAAACACCCTGAAGGAGGTCAAACTCGCGTTGAGTTCATGAACCAACACAGCGCCCCTTTTCCTTTGCCAGGCATACCCATTATTTTTCCTTCATTTTGATGACCTGTCACGGATATAAATTTCTTGGACGAGATATCAGCGCCTGATGCAATGTTGGTGCTCTGCTCTCCGAGAAGAAAGATCAGATGGTTGGTGGGGCTGAATCGAGCGCTTGGCCCGACGACAAGCACCTCGTGTCGTGCCTGGGATGGCTTTGCGTGTGTTTTCCCAACTTCTAGCATGCTTCTTCGTGTTCTATTTGCAGCGTGTTTCTTCTTGCGGTGTTTTATGTTTTCCAGACTAATTTTTATTTTAGATGTATTTAAATAATATATTTTTTAATGTTAATATACCAAAATAATTTTAAAAATTAATTAAAAAAATAAAAATTTTGAGAGCACGCTGTCAGCTACGTTACCAGATCTGTTATGCAATCCCAGCTGCTTGTTAAGGAAAGCATAGTAGCTACCAGCTAAGTTAGCCAGCAAAAAAAAAAAAATCAAATATTGGATTAGAACTGATTTTATTTCACACACACCTAAATTTTAAAATAAAAGAAAACCATTTGACTGGATCCCAGAAATTAGCAAGATCATGCTAACAAGAATGACAAGATCATCAAATTGATGTCAATCTTCCATTCGAAATAAAGAAAGAAAAAATGAATGATCTCAATCTCATGCATGTCGGTGTGGTTCCGAGGTTTCTTTCAAATAGTCGTTTCAAGGTGAATACTTTTATGCTCTATATTAAAAGAAGTCGGGTGTGCACATTTATTCGAGCAGGGAACCAGTTTTTTTATTTTATTTTTTTTTTTTCAAATTTATACTCTCTTTTTTTAGAATTCACTTGATTTGCATCTGTGCTTACAAATGAGGCTAGATGATGTCTGGTTAACTCCTTGCAATTTGGTTTTAAATTTAGGTCAGGTAAAAAGTCAAGTTTTGATAATTTTTCTATCAATTTTGTTATTTCTTTAATTTTATTTTTATATTTTTTTAAATAACCCACTAAGCTGATCAAATTAATTATCAAATCATGTCAACTTAATTTTTATATTGTTTAATTTCAGACTAGAGTGAAACAAGTAATTGAGTAAAGAAATTTTTTTATTAATTTTTTATTGCCCAGTTAATTAAGTTGATTTTTAACTATGTTGTGATAAGTTTTAAACGGTTTAATTTTGGTAAGTTTAATAACAACGAACAATCTGGACATTTTTTATTAGGTTGAAATATTATTTTCTTATCAAATCTGCAGCTTGTTTTAACCTATATATTAGTTAGAATTATACTATAAATGTAGTTTTAATTGCTGTTTAAAGTGTTTTTTATTCAAAAAAAAATATCAATAATAATATTTTTTTAAAAAATAATTTAAAATCAGTATATGAAAATAATTTGAAAAAAAAAAATTATTATTTACAAAAACGTTTTTAAAATTAACTTGAAAAACAAAAACTGTAAACTTCTAGCCGTTCCGTGTGAATTTGAAAACAAGTAACACGTGGACAGTTTGTGAACGGTGCGTGAAAAATACGAGTATCTCGAAAGCAGGTGGGCGCGGCACCTGTCTTATATGGGCATGCATGTGATCCAATTTCGATGGGCCACGTGTGCATTTTACAAGCACCCACATGGACAAGAGGGCCGAGGATGATGTCCCCGTTGAACTGTCTAGGTGGCAGACAGCGTCGCACGTCTGTCCCTTTGAAAGCGACGTCCAGAAAGGTCCCACACGCGGAGAGACAACCTCTAAAACGCAGGCCCTTGGGGAAACCCAGAACTGCAGCCGACCCGGTTCGACCGTAAAAGCGATTGTTTGGCTTCAGCGACCCTCGTATTTCTGTAATATATTTTCATCCATTGCAGATTTAAATATTACTTATAATAGAGCAAACCCAGTTAGCCGAAGAAACTCGAATGATTTTGTACATGAACGGACGGTAACTAATCTTTTATAATGTATTTTTATACAAAATACATACACATGTATATATATATATATATATATATATATGATTGCGCATATATTATTAGAGAATAATATAAATCACTTCTCAGGACCTTACTTAACAATTTAAACTATTAAATTGAGATGATTCTTTGACATGATATTAGAATTCTAATTACGAAACAGTCACAAATTCAAATCCCATCATCTTATTTATTTGATAGAAATTAAACACAAGGTAATATGGACTCGTGCAAGTTTCAAGCGAAAAAGCTTTCACTTGAAGTGATGTATTAGAGAATAGTATAAATCATATCTTTAAATATCACCTAACAGCTCAGGGTATTAGATTAAGATGATTCTTTGACATATATAAATTTATTTTTAGCGAGTAAGTGTGAAAATGTATTTTTATGGATATTATTTTTTTAAAATGTTTTTTTATATATATTGAAATAACATATTTTTTATTTTTTAAAATTTATTTTTAATATCAATATATATAAAAATCTAATTTTTTTAAAAAAATAATTTTAAATAAAAAACAAAAAAAATAGTTTTTTTTTTAAATATTTTGAAATACTAAAATAAACTAGGCGTGATCTAAGAAGTTTCTCAATTGAATTGATAGTGAATCAATCAATCAATTACACGATGAAAGGAAATATATGTAATCAAAGGAACATTTCAACGCCTAATCAAAAGACAGACCCGATGTCCGCACAGCGCATATTTTTTATACAGGAAGATTATACCAATGTCCACACCAACTATTATTGGTCGATGAAAGCTGTCAACAAGTTCTGACAATTGGTCGAGGCGTTGTGGTATCGGGAGAGCTGTGTCTAATTCGGCAAGATGGATTCGAATGTCATTCTCATGTATTCATGTTCCGTTCTGAAAACAGATTTTGAAGGCCTAAAAATCAAGCGTCTGTCCCTTTTCGTGTGGCTTCTCCTCCAGAAATTGAAAGAGTCATGTGCATGCGGCTGTCGTGGTGCCAACCAGAGCTAGAATAAAATTCTAGAGTCTAATCTATGTACTCGACAAGATAAACGGAAATGAGGAATTAAATGAAACTCTTTCAAGCAAATAAAACTCATCGATACTGACAATTTTTACCGGCAAAAAGGAGATGGCTGTCAACTTTTTCTTTTCATTACCATGATTCGGTAACTCTCTTTCCTTTCTTAAATTCCGAACTCAAGTGAAGGAAAAATAAAGTTTTAAATCTAACCATGTAGTTTTAAAATCAAAGGAAGCAGGATTGATTGTTTTTTTTTTTTTTTTGACAAAACACGAGTGCAAATTTTGTGAAAAATGCGCTGACACTTTTTTTTTTTGTTTCTATAAAAGGACTTTCAAATATTTCATTGATATATAATTATCGCCATACAATAAAACTAGATTATTTTATGTGATATTGAGTTTGAAAATTATGGTTTGACAAGTTTGATTAAGATAATCATTTGAAAAATAGATTAAAATAAATTTTAATTTTAATTTTAACCAGCATAATATTAAAATATATAATTGAAATAATAAACAAAATCAATGGTTGAGAGGTGGAAATAAATAGGCTATAATTGACACTTTTCTTCATTAAAAATAAAAGTCACGCTTACTTTTCCTTCAATTTTGGTCTGCTCTCTCTTTACTCCTTACAGACAATCAAATTGATTTTTTAAAGTCATCAATCACTAATCCGATATCAAGTTGGTTTTCCGAGACATCAATAACCATATAAAAATAAATAAGATTTTTATTAATCTTAAATTCCAATCAATACAATATAAAATAATATTTTTAAAAAATGAATAGCAAAAATAAAAAACAAGACGGGAAAAAAATATAAAACAATATTATAAATTACTCCATGGTACACAGTACTGAGCTAGTAGTCACGAGAGAATGAGAGAAGTGGGGTGTCTCTCGTAAATTATCATCCCACCTCTTAACCAATGATTTGCCCCGGTGGGTTACTCAAAATCAACTTTACATGGCTGATAAATTGCAATTAAAAAGCGAGACGAAGGGGGTGGAATTATGATAGTAATTAATCTAACTAGGTTTCCCGACCAATGACCCTCTCTTGATATCGAACCTGGCATCTCCTCTTCTTTTTTTTTTCTTTTTTTTTAAATGAGAAGTTTCATAAGTCACGACCATGTGTTAGCATGGATGGTGAGCTGGCATGGTATGAATTCATTAATGGGTGGTTGGAGTTATACTTCGGGACTCATTATTCCTTGCCCCCGAGAGGTTGAATTTATTTAGATTTCATGATCACATATTCATCGCGAGACCAGCCAGCAGCGGCTGCTGAAGAATTGGTATATGCTCTGTGCTTATCTTGCTAAATAAAGCAATAATTTTTTATTTTTTTTATATATATATCGAGAGGTGGAGAGGGCTGGATTAAAAAAGAAGAAGAAGAAGAAAGAATCAGCACGCCATTATTTTATTTTAGATTTTCATTACTAATTATCTAGCTTGCCTGCAATCATTAAATATAATTGTTCCAGGGTTCAAATAATCCCTGGGAATCCAAAACGCTGCGAGGATTTATTATTGTGGCAACGTGCATACAAGTACCTGGAACGTTTTGCAGGGGCTGGGCAATGTACATGGAAGATAGAGGAACGCAAATTAGCCAGGAAAAATATATAAAGATGGCTTTGATCGTTGATCCATCCACTTGTTTCCGCATATAAAATGGTTGACGTCTCACTATCATATTTTGTGTACAAGAGTCTTTCTCAACCATTCTCTCTTTTTTTAAAATGTATTTTTTAATTAAAAATATATTAAAATAATATATTTTATTATTTTATATTAACACATTAAAAAACAAGTAAAAAACATCAATTTAATATTTTTAAGGTAAAAAATTTAAAAAACATCTTAACAAAAAGGTCAAATCACAATACCAAGCATATAGTAAACAGTTAATTAAGTGAAATTTTTAAAATACATGAACTATATTTTAAATGTTATTAATTGGTGTTTTTTATTTAAAAAGTATAAAATATAAACTTTTATATGTAATAAAAAAACAAGTAAAAAATATTAAATTAATATTTTTCAAATAATTTTTTTTTAAAAACAACTTAAGAAATAGTTTGAATTACAATATCAAGCATGTAGTTAAACATATCATCGAATGTGACGTTAAATGGTATTAATTGGTGTTTTTTTTATTTAAAAAATATGAAATCGAAACCTCTATCTGTAATTAAAAAAGAAAGAGTCCCATTTGACCTGTCTTGCTTTTTTTTTTTTTAACCTACGTTGTTTTGTCACGCACGTTCACGACTATTGTCTTAGCCAGAGTGACAAAAATAAGAAACGTGTTTCTAGTCTTCCAAAGGCTTCAATCCACCACGCGAGAACAATTATGCATATTCACCACACAAATGCTCTCGCTAGCCTTTCGAATAAGCTGCGAGACCTGGTGTTAATTTAGCAAATGGATGTATTGGCGTAGATACCAATGCTGCATGGCCAATACTCGAGTGAAGGAAGCCAAAAGGAATCATGACTCTTCAGAATTGTGATAAAATGACGTGGTTTAAAATAATTTTTTATTTAAAAATATATTAAAATAATATTTTTTATTTTTTAAAAATATTTTTAATGTCACATCATAATAATTTTAAAAAAATAACTAAAATTTTTATTTAAATTTGAGAAACGTGGTTTTAAGTACGTTCTTAAAAAAAAAAATTGTGTTTTTTAAATAGTTTTTGTGATTGTGGTTTTATATTTAATTAGATTAAAATATGTGTTTGATAAAAATTATAATTGAACTTTTTATGTAGTAAAAAACATGTATAAAATATTTAGATAAATTTTTTTAATTTTCTTATCATGAATATTTACAAAACTCAATTAAAAAATATATAAAAACTACTTTATAAGATATATGTTTTGAACTCAATATTTTAATAGATTCCACGATATAAAACTAAGTTATTTTGAAAACAAACATGTTTTTGAGTTTAATTCACGGCTAGAAAAAGAAACACAGTCTAATACTATCAAAATCCCTAAATACGGACTTGGTTCGCAAATCTCACCATTATAACCTGCCTGGTGTTTGGAAAGACATTCGAGCATTTAAGCATGAGCAAGAGAGAATTACAGGCAAAGACATTGCTCCCATTTGTGTGGTGTGGGTTCTAATCCTCTGTACATGACTTTAGAGCGAAGGTTAAGCAAATAAAACAGTACTCCCACTACACAAATCCGTGTTAGGGATGAAAATGATGCTTTATCTTTCCCTCGGCCTCTTGCGTTTAATGCCCGTTTGGCAATGTTGTTGAAACTGTATTTTAAAAAATTTTAATTTTTTTTATTAAAATTGAGTGTGGTTTATATTTTTTAGATCGTTTTGATGTGTTGATATCAAAATAATTTTTAAAAAATAAAAAAAATTATTAATATATTTTTCAATAAAAAAACTATTTAAAAACTATTTAAAAAACAAACTACTTTCCAAGGTAACCATGATCTTGGGAAGCCTAGCTGGACAACCCACTACGGGACTCCAAGTGGGCCATAGAAAGGTAATTCCGGTCGCTGCCTTAATGATTTATTGGTGATATCACCACCATTTCCAAAGCTATGCTAATCACTTCTTTGTGGTTGCGCTAGACTAGGTTTTTATCAACCTCGAAAAGTAAGACTATGCTAATGCCTGTTACTTGTCTCTAATTTCCCGCTAGTCGACTACATCAAGGGAAAAACAAGATAATATTGGATTAAAAAAAAACAAGCATAGTAAATTAAAAGTAATTTAAAAAAATTAGGTGAAATAATATTTTTTTTTACCTTTCCGTGATTTAGAATAATAACATTTAAATAAATGGTGATTTTGAAATATGACAATTGCCGTTCAATCAATCAATTGAATATAATTATATAATTGGTCAACAGTATCACATAAAACCATAATTTTATAAATTTTTTTTCCTTTAAACATGTTTTTTTAGTAAAAATATATGTTTTTATCAAACTTGTAAATTAAAAACAAACTCTAATTAAAATATTTAAAAGTTATTATTTACATAGTAATTTTTATAAGTAATTTTGAATAATTAAATGTAAATTTATTATAATTATATAAGAATTTAAATAAATATCACAATTAATAATCATGATTTTAAAAAATATCCTATTTTATGAAGACTTTTTGTTTCTATATCATGTCACTTTTTATTTGCATTTTACATGCTAAATACACAATTTATCGGATGATGTTCTCTGTTTGACACATTATGAAGGACAATATTTATTATTCTGGATTTTTTTTATCTCATATTCCAAGATCGGATTTGGTTTGAATTATTTAAAAGAATCGAAACTCCAATTATAGAATATCAATATCCACCAAACAGAAATAATTAAATCTTGATCATCCAACCAAAAATAATTTTGGGATTATAGCAAATGCAGAATATTTTAGTTCTTCGAAGGGTTGTTACCAAACTTTAACCAATAAATTATAAAAAAACAAGCCCTAATTCAATATTAGACCCTTACCAGAACAGGGGGAATCGTCAAAGGTTTAGGACCGGGGCTGTGGACCACGCGCAAGAATCCCAATAAATGAAAGAATCACCAACAAAACAATGCCCCTTACGTAATAAAACAAAACAACAAGGTCAAACATAGGTACAGATAAAATTACGTGATGATACCCTCGTATAGTTCCCAGGCTATTCCATCACGTCACGATGAAACCAGGGAGGAAGAGAAGGATAGATACTGTGCAGCTTCTCTTCCTGCAGCGCAACTAGACAAACGAGAGGGCATATTTGTCCTGACAAATTAGAAACTTTCAAGAAAACATGAAAGAAATAAATAAATAAAAAAGAGGCTGGCCTGGTTTTAGTATATCTTGCACAGTACGTTCTCCTCTCAGCGTTCCCTATGCAAAAAAAAGCCGGCTCATTACTTCCTCTCTCTCTTTCTCTCTCTTCATTTCTTACTCCATTTTTTTTTTCAGATATTATTTTACTTTCACTCTCTTTATCTCTTATTGACCACAGTGGTGCTGTATAGTTTGTGTTTGCAAAGATTCCTCCACATTTTCTCCCAACTCTAAGCGTTAAAGAGAGAGAGAGAGAGTCATTAAGCAAACAAAAGAAAATTTCTAGAGAGAAATATCAAAACCACAATAACTCTCCGGGAAATGCCCTTCTCTCCGGCGTTTCCGTTTCCTCATAACCAGACAACATAAAAAACCTAGCAAATGTTTCCGTAATAATAAAAAGAGATTTGAAAGCAGGAGAGAATTTGTGGAGAGAAGAGCGTGAGGGGGTTTCTATACGCGAGCTACAAAATGCATGAGGGACTTATCGTTGATGCGGTAACAGACGTCGTTTCAACCACAAAGAAGAAGAAATCAGGAGAGCAAGACAACATCATCATCATCGACGACGAGGACAGCAATAATCAGCGGCAGCAGCTAGATAAGGTTATACTGCTAGTGGCAGACAAAGAAATCACAAAACAAGCAGCTGTTCCGCCACAACCCATTGTTGTTACCCGCGCTCGATCCCAATCCGCCACCCGTCGTGTCACTCCCGCCACCACCACAACCACCGCCGTCGCCACCACCAGCATCTCTTCTGAAATCACTGTAGAAAAACAACTCCCGAACGGGGATCTGTACGTAGGCTCATTCTCGGGTCACGCGCCTCACGGATCCGGGAAATACGTCTGGACTGATGGGTGCATGTACGAAGGCGAGTGGCGTCGCGGTAAAGCATGTGGGAAAGGGAAGTTCTCTTGGCCTTCAGGAGCTACTTTTGAAGGGGAATTTAAGTCGGGTCGGATGGAAGGATTCGGTACTTTTATAGGATCCGAAGGGGACACTTACCGCGGATCATGGAGCTCCGATCGAAAACATGGGTACGGGCAAAAACAGTACGCGAATGGCGATTTATATGAAGGGACATGGAAGAAGAATTTACAAGATGGGAAAGGGAGATATGTGTGGAAAAACGGGAATGAGTATTCTGGTGAGTGGAAAAACGGCGTCATTTCAGGGAGAGGGGTTTTGATTTGGGCTAATGGGAATAGATACGATGCGCAATGGGAAAATGGAGTACCGAAAGGGAATGGGGTTTATACATGGCCGGATGGGAGTTATATTGGGAGCTGGGATAATAATAACAGTAAGGATTTGAAAGGGCAGCAATTGAATAGCACATTTTGTCCTGGGAATACGAAGGAATGTTGTTTAGAGAGGAATGAGAATGATTTGGTTTTGACCACTACACCCACGAGGAAGAGATCCTCAGTTGATGGAGGGAGAGGGAGCGGGATGAATTTTCCTAGGATTTGTATTTGGGAAAGTGATGGGGATGCTGGGGACATTACTTGTGATATCATTGATAACGTGGAAGCAGAGATGATTTATCGAGATGGGTTAGGGCTGGACCGAGAATGTATTAGGCAGTTTAAAAGAGGTCCCTGTTGTTTTAATGGTGGAGAGGTAAAGAAACCCGGGCAGACCATCTCGAAAGGGCACAAGAATTATGATTTGATGCTTAATTTGCAATTGGGTATTCGGTAAGGTTTTTTTATTTTTAAAGCTGTTTTATCGTATAGAATGAATTTGTGGGTGTTTTTCTGCTTGACTGCTTTTCTTCTGTGGTGTTTGTGGTTTGAGTTGGGGATTTGATTCTGTAATGCTTAATTTTAGGTATTCTGTTGGGAAGCATGCCCAGATTTTGAGGGACTTGAAGCCAAGCGATTTTGAACCCAAGGAGAAGTTCTGGACGAGGTTTCCACCTGAAGGCTCAAAAATTACGCCTCCACACCAGTCTTTAGATTTTCGATGGAAAGATTATTGTCCCGTGGTTTTTAGGTATCGCATTTTCTACTTTGATATTGCTCAATTATATGATTTTTATTACTTGACATGTTTGGAACTTTTAAGGTTCATGCATGCTCTCTATTGCGATTCCTTTCCCCCTTGATATGATATTCCATGTTCATATATTTGAGCCTAATACAATTACTGGTGTGTGTTTATTTGACTTGTTAGCATTGATCAAGTGCTTCATTGCTTTTTTTTTTTTTTTAATTTCATGTTTTTGCTATGGTAATGACATGTTTTTTTTTCCCCCTTTTTATCGGATATATCAGACATTTGAGAGAGCTTTTTCAAGTAGATCCTGCTGCGTACATGCTAGCTATTTGTGGCAATGATGCCCTCAGAGAACTTTCTTCACCAGGGAAGAGTGGGAGCTTCTTTTACCTTACTCAGGATGACAGGTTTATGATAAAGACGGTGAAGAAATCAGAAGTCAAGGTTAGTTGTCTACCTCATTGTCTTCTGTCTTTGTTTATTTTGTAATTTGTAATGACACAAAACTTTCAAGGGTGCATGAGTGGCAATTGTAAATTGCTCATGTCTTTGCCTTCACCTTTCTTAATAAAACAAGACTAAAAGGTGGGTATTTACGTTGGTTCTGAAGTTTTGTTATCCTTGTTCAGGTGCTTATTAGGATGCTTCCCAGTTATTACCAACATGTTTGTCGGTATGAAAATTCATTAGTGACAAAGTTCTTTGGCGTGCATTGCGTTAAACCGATTGGTGGACAGAAGGTAAGTCAAAAAGAAATATTCTGTTACAACTTGCTCATTAATCGAGCTTGTTTCCTTGTCTGATCATATGTTTATCTGGAAAGCAGATCCGTTTCATTGTGATGGGCAATCTCTTCTGTTCAGAGTATAGAATACATAGAAGATTTGACCTGAAAGGATCCTCCCATGGCCGCACAACAGATAAGCCTGAGGGTGAGATAGATGAAACCACAACTCTCAAGGACCTTGATCTCAATTTTGTCTTTCGTCTACAGCGAAATTGGTTCCAGGAACTTATCAAGTAAGTCTCAAGAACATGGTATTTATCTTCTGTTGGGCATTTGTTTCACCTTGATTTCCAGTTGGTTTGTGTTGGATGGCTCATAATATGGAATCTGACACCAGGCAAATTGATCGTGATTGTGAATTCTTGGAAGCTGAGAAAATCATGGATTATAGTCTCTTGGTTGGCCTCCACTTTCGTGATGACAATACTTATGACAAAATGGGATTGTCACCATTCCTTTTGCGAACAGGTTAGCAAGCTTAGCATCATTGTAAACAGATTGCAATTTTTTATTAATCTCTGAATTGTTTTTCTTTGATAGTACTGCAAATAAATATTGTGCTTTATGCAGGAAAAAAAGATTCCTACCAGAACGAAAAGTTCATGCGTGGGTGTCGCTTTCTTGAAGCAGAGCTACAAGACATGGATCGTATTTTATCTGGCAGGTATATTTCTTGCCTTTCCATCGTTCTTCTAGTTTCTGTTTACCATACCGGGTCTTCGAATCTGTTTACCATACCGGGTCTTCGAATGTGATTGAGTGCATTAAATTGCGAGGAAAAATGGTTTTTGTGCAGTCAGCTGCTGACTTCTTAACGTGTGTGGGGGGGGGGGGGTCTTCGAATGCAAATGAGTGCATTAAATTGTGTGAGGAAAGATGGTTTTTGTGCAATCAGCTGCTGACTTCTTAATGTGTGTTGGATGTCATGTGCAAGAGCAAATAGTTGGGTGTTGTTTTTGGCATTAAAGATGGCCAATAATTTCTGAATTGAAATTGGCCATTGTCATTGGGATAATTGAAAAAGTGGGCCGATACTGTAGGGGTAGTTCAGCAGACAACAGTTGTTTGTGGGGCACATAAATTATAGTGGTCCTATGATCTACAAGATAAAGAGCCGTGCTTTTCAATGAATGGTGTTGCTGAATTAGACAAGTTTCCATTCTGTGGCAAAGTATTTCTTATCTTTAATTAATGGGAGCTTTGTGATTGTAAAGAACATGGTGCAAACCATCATTAGTAGAACACTAGCCATCTGGATCTGGAGCATATATTTTTTTCCATCGTAATTTACTCTTTTTTTTCTTTTTTCATTATGATGAAAAGAGAGGTAAATGTTTTTTACAAATGATCATAAAGGTGAACTGTGAATAATGTGTTGTTATTGCAACGTGTTGTTTCAGGAAACCTTTAATAAGATTGGGAGCCAACATGCCAGCAAGAGCAGAGACGATGGCGCGAAGGAGTGATTTTGATCAGTATACCCCTGGTGGATTTAGCCATTTGACCCCTTCTCGAAGTGGTGAAATCTACGAAGTGGTCCTTTATTTTGGAATTATTGATATCTTGCAAGACTATGATATTAGCAAGAAGTTGGAGCATGCCTACAAGTCCTTGCAAGCTGATCCTACTTCAATTTCAGCAGTAGATCCAAAACTTTACTCGAAGAGGTTCCGAGATTTCATTGGGAGAATATTCATAGAAGACAGGTAGCAGCACCAAAGAAACATGCAAGTAAAAAATTGGTAGTCGAATCTGAACTGCATCCTTCCATGGGAAAATTGGGCCACATCATCTGCTTGTTGCCTCTGCAGACGTGGTTAAGACTTAAGAGAGCTCGGCAGTTTTTGGAAGTTTGCTTGTGGCTGAATTTTGAAGATTAGCCATGATGTCAACGGGGTAGATTATGTTGCGCCATCCAATGGGGGAGGAGGGAAAGTATGGCTCAATTTCCTTCTGTTTTTTTTTTTTTTAAAACATATTTTTGAAAATTTTTGTGCGACCAAGGATTGTGATGGCACGAAGGTTAGGTATAGGGAACAGGGAAATGTTTTTCCCAGAGAGAAGATTCAAAAGGGGAGGGAAATTGGAATAAGAAAGTGTACAGCCTATAGAAAAGATGAATAGTTGATGAAATTTCACTGATATTTTTTTGAGGTGTATGTATATATATATTTAAAAAAAAAAAACTTGTTCGAATCACACCGCCCCCTAGAGACTAGAGAGGTCGGTCCCATCTTACCTCTCTGTCTGTGTGTGTGTCTCCCTCTCATTATCTGTCCCTCCCTTGACTGTTTTTTATGAATGGGTCCTCTCTGTGGTATAGAAATGGGGTCCTTGTTTTACTTTTTGCAGTGAAAGGAGGTGTAGGCATTGGGCAGGAAGAGCTGAAAAGACATGTAAAGGAGAGAGCACAAAAAGATGCGCTGTTATTTCTTGTTCTCGCTTCCCTTGGATACCCGTTCAGTCTTCGTACTGTTTCCTCATTTTATATTCCTCTGGAAAGACTTTGAAATTTAAAATAAAAATAAAAATCCCTCTGCTGCTTTTGAAGAATGAATGCGCATGTATGGTGAAGGAACTAACCACAAGAACATGCATGCATGTGGATACAAAGACCATCGACCTGGACTTACTTACCCTTATTTTCTTAACCAAGATTGGAATCATTCCTGGGGAATTGGGAGGGTAATTTAGTCACTTGGAAGATGGATGGAACTAGAGAGGTCAAAGATTGTAGCAAACCAGCCTGGCTGGTTCTAAGCAACCAATCCACGTAAGTGGAGTTTTGTAGCCTCTCCTTGACCTCATGGTTCTCTTCATGGGACCTTCTAGTATCTGCTTGCTCAGACCCAAAGCACGGGTCTGTGTCGCTGTGATTCCTGGGGCCGTTGCCTTAGATCTCTCGCTGTTAAGTAACCGTTTTCCAGTTGATCATGATATGTTTGGCACTGTCCAATTGATTTATAGCCGTTGATTTGTTTTTTGGAATATTCAGTTCTTAAATTTGTTTCCATCTTATTAAATCACAGGTCGTCATAATTTCATGTCAAATTAGTTTCTGGGATACCCTTTTCTTGTCCGATTTAAGTTTAATCCACGCCAAACACAAATCATGATATTTCAGAAAAATGACATCAATATACCTTTTCTTAGAAGGTCTCTAATCATGATTGCAGTGATATTTCATTCTCACAGGAGAAACATCACATTGTTACTCACATCGATAACATTTCAGAGTTTATTTTTCTAAAAAAAAAAAAAGGACACAAAATATATAAGGAAATAACATAACCCAAAACTTAATTCAGGAAAATAGCACAATTTAGCGTGTTCCAAACTATGCACTGCATTATTATTATTATTATTATTTTACTATTCTATTTTAAAAAAAAGCTCTTAGCATTTTTTTTATTAATAATAAAATCTAATTCTCAACTATAGAAATAAAATCGTAATTTTTTTATAAACAAAACTTGTATTTTTAGAATTTCTCATCACGAATGTGGTTGTTTATTTTGTACAACTACATATGCATTTCATTTTGACTACTTACCCGAGGTATAATTTTTATTTATTTTATTTTTAGAATTGATTGGTTGAAATTGATTGGTTGAAAAAAAACCCTATTTCCCCTTAAATAAGTTCACGAAGTCAAATTTAAAATATCAGTGACTTATAATGGAACAAACTTCACTAATGGGTTTTTTTATATATAAAAAAAAAACCTATCAAATAGATAGGCTTTTTAGGAAATTTCATTTCACACAAATATTTTAAAATAGTAACACTATTCTTGATTACAAATTCAAGTATTTGCATATAATGTCTACTTGTTATTCTATTGTGCTGGTTTTTGTATTTTATGATGATACATGGTTTTTTTTAAAAAAAACAATAGTTGTCGCACACTAGATTCTAGTTATTTGGTCCCAAGTCCAAACAGCCAGTCTTCTTCCAGCATGGCGCGAACATCTAGGAATCTTTATGTGGTTTTTTAAAAGTTCCCAAGTTGTGCACACAAATTTTGTATATATAATTTTTTTTTATGCACACTGTATTTTTTTTATGAAGTGCATACGTGCTTTTCTAGTCAATGGTTTTTGAACTACCAACTTCTCTATGAATAACATGTATGGTACAACAATTCTCAATTTTCTAAGAAAATGTTATCACGGTCATCTGATAAACATTGTTAATTATCAGTTGACTTAATTTATAGATAAGTATTATTAAATTCAGATCGGTCTAGTAGGTCGATCTGAGATTCAGCCGATTTAAAAGTTGGACCAGTCTAATTTTATTAAAAGACCGGTTAGTGCAATGACCCGGTCAAACCCGGTCAATCCGACCAGCCCCTCCGTGACCAGACGGGTCAAACTCGATTGATCCGGGTCAATCCATGAAACCTTAGACTCGACTTCTTAACCGGATCAATCTCTAGACTAAGTTTAATAACTTTGGTATAAATACCTCTATCACATGTAAAAAAATAAGGGAGTTTTTTAGTCGTTAACTTTATGGCCATAAAATTAGTCGAGGTGCGCGCAAGCTGGTCCAAACACCCACGTTAAACTAAAAAAATAAGGAAGTCCGAGGTCTTAAACTAGAAGATATTACATGGAATTAAAAAAGACAGAGATGTATTATCTCTTCAAAAGGTCAATAGCAAGACTATAAATAAAATATTGAGTTGAATGAATTTTATTCCTATAATTTTGAACAAATCATTGGGCAGATCCACCTCTAGAAAGGCCAAATTGCATGGACTTCAATAATTCATCACACGCATGATCTTAACTCATAAAATATACTGTGCCCTGGGAATTTTAACTGCTAATATTTCTACAGTAAGTCGCCTGAACCCAGCAAAAGAAAGTATGAACCGTCCCCGTCATATTTAACTATTTATGGCTGGTTACTATCCAGGAGCATGCCTTGCTAGCAGAGTGAGCGAAATTGACGATTATTAGTGTTCTTTTGACTTTTTTTTGTGAAGAATATTGGCCACACTACTCTAAAGTCTAAACAAAAGACAGTGCTTCACGTTGGGTGCCTTTTGAATTCCGCAGCACCCGGTCTTCTTTGGCACTATATTTTAAAATTATTTTTTTAAAAAAATTAAATAATTTTTTTAAAAATTAATATATTTTTGATGTTTTCCAATTATTTAATATGTTAATTTTAAAAATAATTTTTTAAAAATAAAAAAATATTATTAACATATATTTTTAAATTAAAAACATTTTAAAAAATAACAATAACAAAAACGTCCTACTTGCACTTTCTTCCTTGTCTACTGAACAATGAGGTCGTAAACCTGCTGATTTGAAAAGGAAATTCATTTCATGTGCTGGACGTTGAAATCAAAATTCCATCTTCCTTCAACAATCACTACGATTTTTTCTGTCTACTAATCTTCTTCGCTTTGAATGATATTCACGGTCAATCCATCACTTAATTTTATTTTTTTTACAGTGCCTCAAAATGCAAGTAAATTTTTGTTCTTTTCCTCCAGCGTCGTCTGAACAAATACCTAGTTATTACTCTTAACCCTTCCGTTTCCTCGACAAATTAAGATTTTGCTGGAAGCAAACAGCAAGAGATGGAGGAAATGGAAAATACATACTTAAAGTGTTATTTGTTTTTAATTTCATTTTTAAATTAAAATTTATGCTGTATTGCTTTTTTGAATCTATTCCTTATTCTTTTTTTTTCTTTTCTTTTTGTTAAAGTTTTTTTTTTTTAATTTAACCCTCTAATTTAGATTTTTATGACACCCTCTAATTTATTTATTTTTTTCATTCTTATTCTTTTAATTATAATTTTTTGTGTGATTAATTATTTTTCTATTTTATCATATGATGTTTCATGTAGTTTTTTTTTATGGTGTTTTCAATTTAATGAAATGAGGAACAAGTTTGAATAACTGATGCGGTTCGGCATCTTTTTTTTATATATAATTTTATTATTTATATTATGTTTTTAAAAAAATTGATTTTGTTTTTATTTTTAAAAAAAAATTCTACTAGTCTATCCTGGCCTCATATCCTCCTGAACCCCAAGTTTTACATGCCTTGTTTAAAATGCATTTTTTTAAAAAAATTATTTTGTTTGTATTTAATGTTTGAATATTTTTTTTTATTTTATAAAAAACTTATTTGGTTTGACATAATTTTTTTAATATGTCCGGCTTTACATAATATTTTTTATTTTATTTTATTTAATCAGTTTTACGTGTGTTTTTATCTCTATTACTTTCTATTGAGTTTAATAAAAAAATTCAGTAGATACAAATAAATAAATATTTTATTTTATAAGATCAAATATATTAATTTACGTATATTTATCAAAAAAAATTTTCTTTTATTTATTATTAATGATTTTATTTTTTTATTTATATAAATAGTTATTGATTTATTTAATTACATATTTACACAGCCCTTTTAATTTATATGTCGAATTTCTTAATATAAAAAAAATATATTTAAAATAGCTTGTATATTTAGAATTTTCTTTTTTTTAAAAAAAAGAAATTTATAACCCGCGCGAGATGGTCAAATATATTGAAGTGGAGGAGTCGTTGCCAATTGGATGAGGGCCCACATCAACGCACATTACCTCAAAAGCATAAATATTAATTAGCTTATTTACTCAAGAGAGAGTACGTACGAATATATATTTAAACTGATACAGATCTAAGTAAAATCTCTAGTCTGTTTTTATGGGCTTATGTTGGGACCATTGCCCTAGTGGAAAGAATTTAATAAATTAAATGGTACTCTCCTAGCCCCTGCCCTCGTTAATTCAGACACAGTCGCCGTCCGTGGCAGACATGCATTAGTTGTCACGTGTTCACTGCCTTATTTCCCTGTCATGATTTTTACGACTCCCCTGGCTAGCTGGGCTCGTCGTATCGTGTATGTCCATGCCGTGACATGTAACAAGAGACATGTCTCGAAATCTAATCTTGTAGTGATCTTGACTGGATCGTACCAGTTTGTGTTGTTCATATGATTTGATTGCTATTAATCAACTATTATCAGCAATGTCTATGATTTGCTGGAAACTGGAATGTCTTTGCTGTAGATTACAATGCTATTTTTATGAACTACATCTTTGGAAAATAATTAATCTGTGTAATGATTAGTTGGAATATTGTTCTTGCTGTAGATTACAATCCTTCCTAATTTATCTAGACCAGTCCAACATGCATGCTACAATGATATATAACAAGAGGTCTTTAAATTATATGATTTTGGTTGACAGGGGACCTGTCAGCTCTCTCTCTCTCTCTCTCTATATATATATATATATATGATTTTAATCAGATTAGAGATACAAATTTTAATACGTGGAAAGTAGAGATCAAGATAAATATGTTTGTTTTTATGTTTTAAAAATATTTTAAAAAAAATTAATTTTTTTTTGTTTTAAATTGATATTTTTTTGTGTTTTTATATTATTTTGATGTGTCAATATCAAAAATTATTTTAAAAAAATTATTTTAATATATTTCAAGTAAAAAATACTTTAAAAAACAACTATAATCACACTTTTAAATACTCTCCTAACTTTTAAATATAAAAAGAAAAGGAAAAATTGATAAGGAATATAAAGATCTCCTTTGTTTTTGTGTTTTAAAAGTTTTTTTAAAAAAAATTTTAATTTTTAATTTTTTTATTAATATTTTCATATCAGCATTATATATTTATAAATAAAAATAAATTTAAAAAATTAACAAAACACTGCAAAATAACCTTTTGTCTCATGTTTTTTCATCGAAGCGCGCCTAACGGATTTCAACCTAGCTTCTGCGGCAGCTAAATATTTTTCACATCCCTATTTGCAATCGAGGAATGGCGACAGTAGCTAGCTGCCTCCATCTGAAAATAACTCGAGACTCGCTGTGTTGCCTGAGAAGGCAGCAAGAATTCATAAATATCTGTCTGTTTCTGCTGTTATCAGTGAAACTCGACAAAAACCAGCGTTTGATCAGCTGACCGCGTGCTGTGATATATAATTGTGTCCGGACAATTTATCCTACTGTTCACCTTTTATCAACCCATTTAACTTGCACGGTCTTGAGGAGGCTTTTAAGAACCATTTAGCTTGCATTTAACCAAAGCACAACTATTACATTTAACTTTGCAGAACCGGAAAGCGAACCAAATTAATCGTGTAGCAAACACGATGCGGTTAAAAAACATCTACACTGGAGTAGGGCTAGTTCTTGAGTGAACGTAGACCACAGAATCCCTCCAACACAAAGACAAAATAATATAAATTATATTTTATAATTTTATTTAATCATTTAAATTATTATGTTAAGATAATATTTTAATATAATATTAGAGTTTTGATAATTGTATGATAATAAATTTGAATTTTATTATTTTCATTGATAAAAATAATGTGAGATTGTTTAAATTTTAAGTTTAAAAAAATTTTATTTAGTAAAATATATTTTATAATAATATAAATTATATATTAAGATTTCATGTAATAATTTTAACTATTGTTTTAAAATAAGTGATTGCCCATTGAAGACATTTGATATTTAAATTAGCAAAAGTGCAGAAGGTAAACGGTTCTTAAAAGAAAAAAAAAAAAACCATGTCCGGCATGGGTTTTCATAAAGATATGTCAAAGAGAGTTTTTTTAAAACAAACCTCTTTAAGCTAATCAACATACTTGTAAATTAATATAGATTTGGAATACTTGAAACTGAAGACTGAAAGGACGAACATGATCTGTGGACAAATGACCTCTGGATCAGTTCCATACATGCCGTATGTCTAAGATGACTGCTCACATTTAATATTTGTCATATTCGTCAGTGTAGTTGGTGAGGGGTGGATCAAAATTGACGAAGATCGTGGAGAACGGGTCAGGGGACAAACCCTAGCTAAAGAGGGTGCTCATTCAAGAGTACGTAGGAAGGACGTTCCCAACTGGACTTGGTGTCCTGTCCGGTTTCATGGATGCTCATGTTACAATCAGACCAATATCCAGTCACATTATTAATTTATGAGGTTTTGTAACCTGGTTTTTAGTAAAAGTAAATTAATTGATAAAATCTTACTAAAGTTTATATCGCGGTAAATTAAATTAAAGACTCGCTATATGGATGTTGTTTCTTCGATTTCTTCTCCACATTGAGCCAAGTTAAACATACCGAAAGTTTTTCTTTTCTTCAAAACAAATGAACCGATAATAAAATGTTCTAGAATTTAATAAATAAGAGTTTTTTTTAGTGTCTGGGTAAAGAATGACCACATGTTCATAGTAATAATTTTTTTTTTAGAGTTTAAGAAGTTGATAAATTGCAGTGAATTTTGCTGATGGAAGTATTCCTCGGTTTATACTCTGGGAATTATAATGAGAAAAAAATTAAAATAAAACCAAAAAAATTCAATGACGTGTCATTTATACTAGCAAAATTAATCGTTGATAAAATACTAATATTGTTCATCATATCAATTACAAAATGAATCACCAGTGAAAAATTCTATCAATATTTTTCAAAAAACTCCGGAGATGTTTAATTCCAAGTTGCACTGTTAATTATTGTTTTTTATAAACAAGATCACTAACAGTTTGAAAAGTAGTTGGTGTTATTTTGAGAGTAAAACATCCAAATAAAAAGTCTATAACCCCTAATTTCACATGGACCTCTTTTCTTCTTCTTCTTCCTCATATGTAAAAAGATCAACATCCCTTCTTTTCTCCTCAACTCCCTCTCTTCTTCTTCATGTTTTGGTATGTCTTATTGTCCTTTTTTATTTTCTTTGTTTTTCTTTAATTTTTTTTGTTCTTAATAATTATATGAATGTTGTTGTAGGATTTTTTTTTTCATATAAGATCAATTTTTAGTTGATTTATTTTTAGCAATCGCAACTTTATTTTTTTCACTTTAATTTTTTTCAATTGAATTTATTTTTTTTGTTTTATTTTTTTGTTGCAAATTTATTTGAGTTGATTTTCTTCTCTTTTTTTTTCCAAGCAACTCAATTTTAAGTATTATAGAGTGTTGATTTATATTAATTTAATTATTTTATAATTTTATAAAATAGATTTTTTATAAAACATTTTTAAATAATTACCGATGGAATCACATACAATGTTTTTATGAGGAAAATACCAATAGAATGAAGCAGGTAATTATTATTTTTTTGTGTTTTTTTTTAATAAATCCATCGATAATAATATTGTTTTATTACCAATGTATAAAAAATTATCAATGAGCATTTCCGTCTATGATAAACTCAGTATTTTGAAGAAAAATTGAGATTAATTAAATTTGTATTGACTTCAGGGGTAACCGACTAATTTTCTCATGAGCTCTCCACATTTTGCTTAAATGACAAGTTTCAATGTAAACAAATATTTTTTTAATATATTTACAAATCAAAAATACTTTTAAAAATAATCAATATTACAATCTTAAATAACTTTTTAACTGTCGAGCCGACCACGGCGTGGGTGGCAGGAAAGCCGAGTGTCCTCTTTTTGAGCCATGAAATGAGAGAGGCCCTGTGCAATAGCTCCTGGTTCCTCTTTCTATTTACAAGTACTATATCTATCAGAATTTACATATTTCACAGTCAAATGTAATTGGCCTCCCATGGAAAGGACCCAGCATGGAACCTCCATTCCACACAACAACAAGAGTTAAGAGCGACGGAGACGTGCCATTGGTGGATACCTGCATCTCAAATCTTCCATTTATTTTTTTATTGGCTATAGTCTTCCAGATGGACCTGCCTGAAGATGCCCGTTTTTTGAAAATTTTCAATTTTTTTTTTTTACTAAAATTAAGTGCAGTTTATACTTTTTGGATCGTTTTGGTGTGTTGATATCAAAAATAATTTTTTAAAAATAAAAAAACATTATTAACATGCTTTTCGACACGAAAAGCTATTTAAAAAGCAACCGTTAACACACTACTAAACACCCTTAAGTCGGATTCCACTCCATCATTATATGTTTGGCTTCAATTAAAATACGTGACAGGTGTGTGCTGGTATTATATTATAACTTACTTTTAAGACTTTTTCTAAGAGTACGTCCATTTAATTAACTTGCAGATCCCTTTATACTAAAAAATAAATAAATAAATCAATGGTCTATCCAATTACCTAATTGGATTTTAATCCATAAAATTTTAAAATCCGCTGTTTCTTTTTTTTCAAGTTCGTTGCAAATTCGACTTCAAGATATAATCCAGTCTTATTCTTCCATGAATTCTCACTTATCCCCGGGTATCCTCAAGCTCACGTAATCTCGAGATAAAAGCTTATTTTGTTGTCCCAGGTAGCAGAACAGTTATAACTCAAGGTTTATCGTCTCGAGTAATCACGCACCATCCGTCGAGACTCCGGTAGATTACCGAGAAACAATGTTATGCTCAACTCGGACCCATTTCACGTTGACACTGAAATTCTACGATCGAAACTGGCATAATGACAGCGACGAGGGCCAATGAGCTCTCTGGCCTCCAATTCATAAATAGGGTGCGGCCACATGTCGGGGAAAAGGCACAATCATACCCAACATGAGGCTTGTTGGAAGGGGGACAAACCATTCCCTATGATCAAAAACCTTTATAATTAATAGAGATTAAACGAGAAAAAGCAAATTAGAAATCGTAATTATAATGTCTTGTGATGTCGAAAAGGACAGGAGTAGCAGTAGGATAACTAAGATCCCCATAGGCGTATCTCCCTTAATTTGGCTTCTTTTGGGACAGATGAAAACTTTGGGACAAGTTTAGGTTTCGTTGGAAATTGAGAATAGTTAAGTCAGGCTTAGATTCAATTATCTCTCCTTTTACCAGACAGTATTGCTTAATAAATTATGCATGTGATCAAGAACAAATTTTCCAGTTAAAAAAGAACAATTTTATAGTGGGATCGCCTTGGCTGAAGCACGGCAACAGCTACAAGGATAATGTTTTATATTGTATTTTGGATATATGATTAGTTACTCGGGACACGTAGGATTTAATTTTTTATATAATTATTTTTAGTATATTATTTTACTTAGCTGTTAATATTTTATAGGATTTGGTAATTTTATTTAATTAATTAAACTGTTGATTAAGAAATTAATAATAATTCTAGGATTTTTTTTTCTCAATCCTTGTTTCTATTGATATTATTAGTGTTTTCTAGTTTTCTATTTATTTAAACGGTTTCAATAACCTTTTGACAAGAAGATTTTAATCGATAAAAAATATATATTTTGGATTTTTCTCCATAATTATCGAATTTTTTATTTTTAAGGATTTTAACTTCTAACAATCTCTAAGACATTATGAAGGCTCGAGAGGAGGGAGAGAACCCTGTCATAAACATTTGATGTTTACAACAAACAAAATACTATAGACTTAACTCGCAATCAACATTTATATAAACCTATTTTGAGTTTTTATAAAATATCTTTTTTCTTACGAGATTCTTTCAAAGAAAACATTAGATGGTTTCGTAATTATAAGCATGCTTTCAAATGAAGAAAATACTTACTTAGAATATAGGATTTGCAGGATGTGAAATTACTTATAACATTGAAGACTGGTGGTACAAATGTTATAGATTGTAAAATTCGTGTTGGTGAGCCTGTAATTTTATCATGATAAACTATAAAAAAAATTATTAATTTTGAAATTTGTACATGATGATTACAAATAGACTTGTAATAGGCATATAAACAATTAAATTATTATTACTTGTATTCTGTTTTAACTTTTTCAAATAGCAAGGGGTAAAGACGTAGGAAAGCTATTACAAATCCACAAGGATGCTTTACAAAGAAGTCGGAGAGCAACAATTATCACCATCTTGGAGTAATTGTTAAGATCTTCTAAGATTCAATAATTTTATTTAACAAGGCAAGTTGTTTATTAGAAAATTAGTAATGATTCTAAGGTTTTGTTTTTTTTCTTTTTTCTATTCAATATTATTAATGTTTATTTATTTATTTATTTAAAAGGTTGTAATTAGAGGCAAAGGCAGGGGGCTGGTGTGGGTTTAGGCCCCTACAAAAAAACACATTAATATTATATCCCCGTAAAAAGACTAAGTTTAAATTTTAGAACTAAAACTTTTAAAATCCAAGTTTTGCCCCCCTATAAAAATTCTCCCAGTCTTTAAGACTCCTAAGAAATCTTTCGGATGGAACCTGGAGAGGCAAGCCGGGCCGGGGCCCTACAAAATATTGTAATTTTTTATTTAGTATTTAAATATGAAATAATATGATATTTTATTTTAAATAACTAAGATTTTTAATAATATATCTTGTTATATTAATTTTGACATCTCCTATCAAATACTACTAACTCCATCCTTTTAAATCTGATTTTAATGGCATTTTGAGAAGAATATTTTGATGAATAAAAATATATTTTAAATGCTTCTTTATAGTCATGCAGCTATTCATATCTTGAATCAGAACTAACTAGTTTATTTTTCGTCACATGCATTGTCAATTAGTTTTATACACACAAGTCATAGAAAATAATAATACATGAGGTGTTAATCAACCTTATATTGGGCAGCAGAATCATTATTTAGCGCGTAATTAGAAGTTCAATCATTGGGTTAAGGATGTATAATTAAGACGTGCGATAAAAATGTCAGAGCACGACGTGTCTGCATCACTTACATAACAAATAATGTGCTACAGAGTAATCAAACGTGAGTGCCATGAACAATCCTATATTATTAGGAAAATGGATGCAAGTCAGGCACATTACCTGAAGAGGCTACGCATTTTCACGTCCAGTTTTTTTAAACCTAGCTTAACCACTCCCTTGTTTTGTATCATTACAAGATCGTAATTTGTTTTCGTATTTAAAAAATATTTTTAATTTTATTTTTTAAATATTAATTATTTTTAAAAATAAATAAATAAATATATTTATTTATTTATTATTTTAATATATTTTTAAATAAAAGACACTAAAAAAAAGTTGTTATGTCAAACACGGCTGAGAACATGAGCAGATCAAGGATTTCGAGTTGTTAATTTGTTATTGGATTGGAAAGTGAACTGGTGAGTCAGGCATAACATAAGGATTTAAATAAAATAGATTTTAAGCTCTTATAATTTTATAAAATTTCTTCAACAAAATTAGGTGGATTTGATTTGACGGGACGTGATGGTAATAAACAAGGCTCCACATTGTTACTGTAATACTACACGTAACAATGAAACTGAATTTAAATATTCTCAACGACACCATTGACTATTAAGCGGTGTGGTAGTGTTATTATAATCATAGAGTGGAAATAATTTCCCACCCGTTCGATACGATCAAAAACCCGTTTAGATTTGAGGTCACAAGTTCTTGGTCAAACACGTCAGACCGAATCAACATCTTTCAAATCCTTGCCTCTCATCGAGGTCATTACATCCTCAGCAAGATCAAAACCCTTCTTGGCACGCACTCTCGATGAACCGTGAGGTACGTTTATAATATCAGCAGCACTCCACTTAAAAAGTGGACAGTTGCTATGGTACGTTACTAAAAGAAATATATTTCTGGCCCTCTTGTCTAGCACGATTGCCTGTGGTTTCTGGGTCCAATAAACCCATTTTCCTTCTCTAAGAATTCACGTGTAAACAATTGTTTATCGATCTGGAGGAGAAAATTAAGTGCTGGCTTGCTCGAGCTGTCTATATATGACAACGAGATGTCCGGCATCGGCCTCCAGTAAGTCCATATCAGTGCCAACATGAGGTTCCGGTGGAGGGCACACTTGCCTAACTATATCTTTCTTTCATAGCACTTCAATCTGAGTTCTATTCATACATTTAATGTGATATATATATTGTTCTACCATCAGTTTTCAACCATTTAATTAGACAATGTATAGCAAACTTAATTATGCTGTCTCAACTTCCTAGAAAGGTATGGTCTACACTCTACAATGGGATTTTTCAAATTAGTTAGGCGCCTTTTTCGTCTTCTTTTTTTTAAAATTATTCTGCATGCTTTTAAATGCTTACTATTTCCTCGGGAAATGTCCAAGAAGCCATCTTTTTACTTGCGCGCTTTCTAAAAAGGCTGCTTTGAAACACTGGTTGCCCAGAGACGCCCAAGGCCATAAACGAGATTTGACAAAAATAAACAATAAACCACTCAATTATGGCATCCTCCTCCAACTACAAATTTTAGGAATTTTAATTCATCCTCCAGGTTTTTAACTGGGCAGCCAACTTTGTGGGATCCTCCTCCTCTCATAGTACTGGGCCTGAGAATGTAGCCCAAAAAAGACCTAACGTTGCATCCTTGCTACATATACCCATCGAAATTCCCCTCCGGACACTATCAAACAAACAGTAGCCGTTAATCACGCACGCCGAAAGGACAATGGGAAACGAAGAACTTAGTGGCATTGCTGTGGACAAACAGTAGCAGACAACGAAATGGAATGGTGAAAGAAACGGAGAGGTGGTTTATGTGGCCAATAATATATGAGAGAAACAGAGAGAAAGGCAAGTTGATGCATTGAGAATATGGATGTGGACGCCATTGTTGGAAGTGATTTTCTATGATAACATGTAAACACAAATGGCAGATTAAAGGCTGCCACAATAACGTGTCCTTCGCCTGCTACTCGAAACTTGGGACCTACATTCGGTCCCAAAACATATTCAGTTTGATTGCATAACGATTCAGATACCTACTAGACCATCTGTTAACATAAATATCATCAGCATGTGTAAAACTTGAAACGAATTAGAGAAAGAAATGGAGAAATCCTCCATGGCTGTCTTTTCTTGAATATCTCTGCCCCCCCGCCCTCCAAATCCCACACCTCACCGCGGATGGATCCAATCGGAAAAGCCCAAATAAATGATTTCGAGTACATGTTTTGCATTCCCATGTCAATTGAGTGATGCCCATCTTGTAAATCCATCAAAATGATGGTATTTGGATAAAGCTAATCTTCGTCATAACACTGAGCTAAATACTTTGAAAAAATTGAAGTCAGAAGATAAAACTCGATGCTGTCTCTTCTCAGTCGAGTGGTGGTCAAAAGACCAATTTCCCAAAACCCATTATTTCTTCTTACCAAGAAGATCCTTTGAGCTTTTTATGAGTGTGGATTTGAAAATTTATTGACCCAGGTTCCCATCAACAGAGCAGTTGGTTGTTTGTGGAAAAATCTTTTTAATAGTTTCTTCAATTATGATTAATACTTTGAAACCCGAGAGGATAATAATGATGAAATATGTTTGTCCACGATGAAAGGTAAAAGTTGTATTCAGATGCAAAACATATACATGACAAGGCGAGGGTCTAGCCATGAACAGGATAGAAAGACGAGTAGCCAAATGGAGAATATGGAGCTGGAGGAGATTTTTCTTAAGCTACTTTTGTTTGTTAATAGTCAGGGCCTTTTAAGATCCACGGTGATAAAAATTGCTTATCCACGTGTCATTGTTCTACCGACTTGATCAAATTGGTGACCAAAATCCATCTAATAATGTACTGTTAGGACTAAATATTTTTTTCACCGCAAGAAGTTTTGATTAAATGAAATCCACGATCTCATTCTTCAAAAAAATAAAACTTTTTAGTTAATATCATTGTGGATCTTGAAACATGTGTTGCGAGCCGGGTGAATTGTTTTTTAGCATAAATATTTTTATACGTTGTTAATGTGTTTCAAAGTAAGAAAAAAAATACACGTTGTTGCGGGGTTAATCATACATGATTGTTATTGATTTGATGAGTTTAAAAATTTTATTTTTTTTTAAATAATAAAAGATGGTAACATATTAAATCGATTTAGATTAATTTATAAATTCACAACTCAACTCATAAGATCGTAATAATTTTATATATAATAAATTGAAACATATCATTAATCTCAATTCTCAACCAATATAATATTAAAAAGATGAAATTAAAAAAAAATCAGTTAAAATAAAAAATCACACTAGTCAACTCGGGTTAACTTTCCAAGCTCGCGGTGTAAGTCGTGAGATCATAATAATTTTATAGAAAGTAAATCGAATTAAATTATAAAGTTTAATTCTCAATTAATTTCATATTAAATGATAAAATTAAAAAATAAATAAATAAAACACAAAAAAATTACATGGGTTAACACACTAACCGAGTATTGAAATTGAAATAATTTCATATAAAACAAATCAAGAAAAATTACAAATCTCAGTACTCAATCAACCTAATATTGAATGCTAAAATTAAAAAAAATTAATAAAAAAATAGGATTTAAAAAAATCAAAGTCAACTCATGTTAACCTACAAAACTATATTCAAAGTTACAAGATTACAATAAATTAATAAAAAATAAATTAAAATAAACTATAAAATTTAATACCCTTAGATAGTGTTGTCAGTCTTGCCAGCAACAAATTTGTATTTGTTAAAATAAAATAATCTGGATAAAGGAGGCAATACCATATGATGCTAGAATGTAGATTGTAATGTCGCTGAAATGTGAAATATCAGCTCCCACGATGACCTCTGGAACTTATCTCGACGAGTCCAGCCCAAACAGATGAATGCCAAACCCACTCCTTCCACTTGTACTTGACATCTGGGCCTCTCCTGGGACAAAAGAATGATGGCGTTGCTTCTTTTTTGCATGCTGTTTCCAGCGATAATCTGTTAAACTTGGATTCCCAATCCAGCCAAAATCCATCTGTGCTTCGATCTATTTTTTGACTTCTGATAACGTCTTTCCAGCTGAAATAAATTAACATAAAAGAAAAGCAGCAGATTTGAGAGGAGCACAACGAGCAGCCGAGTTAACTATCTCAGTATATTTCGGGTTAAATTAACAGTCCAGCCCATTAGTCCCTTGAATTTAAGGCCTCGAATGAATAAATATGGGCCCGTTTATTTTTCTCGGGAACAATGCCCATCTATTAATTAATAGCATGCCCCCAGGCCCCGCCGAAAGATACAGATATGGTTAATGTGATAAATATACAAAATGATACTGGTAAGTATAATAAGTGAAGATTGTTGATAAACACACCGTACCAAGATTAATATTTACATTAGACTATATAAAGATACGTGAAATCTCCATACATGTTATGTTGCATAGTTTTTTATATATTTATTTTTTATCTAATTGTGTCATTGATAACTATAATAATTAATAGATATAATCTTTATTGGTAAGTTTAAACAATTTAGTCTTTATAATCCTTAAAATTTAGATTTTTTACTCTTACCCGGAACAATGAATCCCGCTAATTTAACATCCAATCCCGAACACCTCTCTCTCTATCTCCGATCTTTTTTCTCCTGTCATATCCAGCTTCTTTATAATCTTATCTCAAGTATGGCTTTTTTATACCTGCTCTTGTAATTTAAAATTATTTATTTATTTATTTTAGTTTGGTTTCAGGTTGGGTTTGAGTTTGACATATCAATATCAATACCAAAACTCAAATGACTTCTTGCCTTCAGATTTTACTTAAACTCAATCGGTCTAAGAACTTCTTGTCCAATTTGATCAGTTTGGATTGGTATTCATCGGGTTTTGATGAAATTATCATTCGTAAATTATGGGTGTTTTTCAAATAACATGTTTTTTTTAATTAAAAAAAACACATGCATATTGTTTTTTAATCTATATGTTTTAAATTTTTTTTATCAGAGCAAGGACTCAATTAAAAACAAAAAGAAACAAGGACATAAACAAAAGTTGAGATAATTTACTGTTTACATGAACATTGTTCCACCCAACTTTTTTTTAGTTGTATTGTTAATAAAGTTAGTTTGGATAAACATAGCAAAACAATAGATATAGATCATTTCATTTTCCTAGCATACAGAATACATCATCATTAATTTTGAATTTAATAATTTAGATTGGGTGGGAAAAAAGAGCAGTCAGCAGTTAAGTAGAACTCTCTCTCTTTCTTTCTCTTTTTTCCTTGTCGTACTTGAAAACCATGTCCATCCAAGCTGATTGATACTGGTTTCCATGTTTACGCCACACCACAACTTGAGTTATTATTTTTTAATATGCAAAAACATTCAGTTCGTGAGATTATTTAGTATTATTATTAAATATAATTTAAAGGAAGAACCTTATTTTTTTATTAATAAAACTCATTATATATTCTAGATTTAAAACTAAACCATAGAAATATTATTTTAAAATGACTACTTCGACTTGGTGGATAAAAAACCACTAAGAGATTTAGTAAAAAAAAATATAGTTTTATATAAAAAATAAATTAAAATAATTTTTTTTAATATTAAAATAATAATATATCAGGTTTAGATTTTATAGTTTCACTTGTCAAATATACAATCCAAGTTAGTTATATTTTTTAATAAATTATCTTTTATTTAATTATATAATAACAAATAATAAATATTTATAAAATTAAGTATAAATCAAATATTAAATATTTATTTTAAATTTTGATAACTTTTAAAATACAAGCTGAAATAATTTTTGAAAATAAATTTAAAATTTAGCAAACATTAAAAAAAAGTAATGGAAAAAAAAATGCTTTTTTTTTTTTTTTTTAAAGGGACCTCCCCAGTTAGGTAACGATCACGGACTCTACGAATTCTTTCTACAGAAAAATCAAATCAATTAGTGCCGTACCCACACTTACTAGTACTTACTACGCCTTTTTTTTATTGATTTTACTTTCAATTTCCTAGAACCCATAACTTAATATTGGATTATAATATATGTTGCAACAATAAATATTAAATAGTTCTGTAAGATACATATACAAATAAATAAATAGAGAGGTCAGTTCAATTTAGCCTCCCCATTTACATCCTATCTCCTTCACCGAGGGTGATGATTGTAGAGATACGTAGAGGATAAAAATTATTTATTTTTTATCTGGAAAGGAGCGAAAGAAAATAAATGTATGACGTCTTACCTTTCCTGTCTCTAGCCATCGTACTCGGTTCAGGATGTAACTTGTTTTAAGCTCCAGGTTTGGTCGGCCTCCTAGATCAGCGGGCTAACCCAATTACTAATTGCTTTAATAATAATAATAATAACAACAGTAATAATAATAACAGTAATAATAATAATAATGTTGTGATTCCACCAAGTCTATCCAACGGGAGCTTTTAGGATACTTATAAAAACCCATTTATTAATACTCACAGAAAATTCTCGTGTTTTTTTTATTTAAAATTTATTTTAAGCAATTCAAAAAGTTGTCACATAAAAAAACACTACAGGTAATAAATATGTAATTGATTTTTATTTAAATATCTTATTTCTATATATTACTTTTTAACACTTTTTATTACGATTGAACAACAAGTGAAATATAATAAATATATTTAGACAATGCTTAGGGTGGCTGTTAAAAATCTCTCGCAATAAATTCACACGTTTTTTTAAAAAAATTTATTATAAGCAATTAAAAACGTCATCTCATAAAATAACAATCATTTAACTAATGTGATTTATTTTTATCTAAATATTTTATTTTATTTCTTTTTAACACGATTGAACAACAAGTAAAATTTAATAAATATGTTTAGATATTACTTAACGGTTATTTTAAGGATACGCGTTAGCTTTTTCAAGAGAGATTTTTGAGGACAAGAATAACGCGATTACCATTTAAATTACACTCACTGATTAAAACTTAAGCATTATGCATAACTTGAATATTTCACGAACACTTGGAGCTATAAATTAATCAATCATATCACCTAACTATTGTTTTCTGCACAAATTAGGTATACTGTTAAATTTGATTATTAAGAATAATGTTTGAATTTTGGCACGGTCTGGGAATAAAATGCCAACCACATTCTCTGAAAAATTCAATTTTTTTTTGTTAAAAATTAATTTTTTATATTTGTTTTGAATTTTTTTTATACGCTGATCTCAAAAATAATTTTTTTAAAATTAAAAAAATATTACTTAAATGTATTTCAGCATAAAAAATACTTCAAAAAATAATTACAACAACACTTTTAAAAAGACTCGACAAGTCTAAATACCATAAAAAAAATGCTATTTTAAAGTATTTTAATTTTTTTAATAGTTATTTTTTTATAAAAAAAAACACTAAACAAAACACACTTGATGTTACTCTCTTTATATTTTTAACAGGTCTAGAAGAAGAAATTTGTTGACTTTATATTATTACTTGTTGAAATTGTTAAAATAATAACATTAAATAACGCTTTGATAAATTCTATTTCAATCGAAGGAAACCTTCTTCTTAAGACTCGCAAGGTAATCAAGTGAAATGCTGTTATATCATATAAAAATGCAATACCAAATAAGTTATAAATACCATAAATGATGCTGTTTTAAAGGAATTTTATTTTATTAACGGATAAAAGTAAAAATAAATAAATAAAACAAAGCATCGTTCAATGTTTCTCTTTCCGTGATTCTAACAAATTTAGAAGAAGAAATTTTTTTACTCTATATTGTTTTTTAGCTTAAATTGTTGAAACAATACAGAGTCAGCTCGATATTGTTTTTTTGCTTAAAATGTTGAAACAATATTAGAGTCAGCTGTTGCTTTTTTGCCCAACCTCAATTACATACAGTGTCTGGTTACAAAATGAATTTATAATTTGGTTCATGGTACCCGCTAGTAAACAAGGTCTGACCACGGTTTCCGGTGAAATAACTCTCACATGCTTCTAGAAAACCACTTGTTTTGCTTTTTCTTTTTTTAACGTTAAAAAAATACTCAAACCAAAATAAATTTTGAAATTTTTTTTAGTTTGTATCTGCATAAATCTACATCAATCATGCTTTTTGTTCACAGTATAAACATTTTACAATTCATATGGTCCAATGAGTCATAAATATACTATGTTTTTTCTATATTTTTTAAAGTATAATATAATTAAATAACGTTTTGATAAATTTTACTTTTTTTTATTAACATGGATATCCATATCAGTTTGTATATATTTTAACTAATTTTACGGATTTTAAAATTAACAACCATATAAGTCTCCAATAATTTTAAAATTTATAAAAATCGAACTAGTAATCTCTAAAAAAAAACATATAACATGAATATTTAAACAACATTTTAATTATTTAATAAATTTTATTTCAAACAAAGGGAAACCTTCTTCTTGAGATTGACAAGTAATCAAATGAAATGCTGTCTTATATCATACTAAAATTCACATATCTTTACTTTACTAATGACAGTGGATGTGGCTTTTTGGGGGGTCTGAGATCTGAAAAACAAGAAAGAATAGCTAATTAACCAGCCACCCTCTCCATCTCCTCTTCGCAACTGTCATTCACATATTCTAAATCGATCGTTCCATAAAAACTGGGAAGCAGACTGTAGGCAGACGCAGCTTTCTCAGTTTGCATATTAGGGGAAACATCATCTTTCACACTTTCTTTTTATTAGCCATAGAACGAAACGACCCTTGACGTGACAGCCTTCTTTCTCACCTTACCAACAACAATCAAACCCCCTATCGTCTAGTCTTCCTACACCTATAAAACCAAACCAATCTGTACACCACATCACATCTGTTTCAGTATTCATTTGAGCGCTGTCGTGGAGTATTTGATTTTATGAACTTTTATTGCATAAACACAACATTCAAGAAAGCACACGAAATAATAGAAACGGCAGTGTAAATATTTTCTCCACCAAATCTAATCTCAAAGAACAGGCACATGTGTGCGTGTGTAACGAGGCATGCTTCTTGTTCTTTCTACCACAAGGAAAACAAGTTTGTATGATATATCTAATCTCTTTACCCAAAGGAATAGTTAATATACGTTTTTTTTTCCACTTTAGGATATCAATTGTACGTGGAGAAAAGTATCCATAAGTCAAACGTCTTCCCCAACCAAGCTTGCCAGGTTGCTGTGTGCGGATCAGATCAGACCATTGAAAGACAAGACACTTTTCATTGCACTCAATGAGTAGGCTGGAAGCAGTGTTGCTTCTATCTTTTGCTTAACCTTTTTAACCAAGGCCTCTGATGGGCATGCCTACCAGCAGGGGGTGGGGTGGGATTCCATTATAGCTAGTGTGGAGGACGAAGCAGCGAATTAGTTGGTCTAGCATGAAAGAGGAATAGTCAAACCCGAATACAAAACACCAGTCTAACGGATAGCCCAATCTTGGATGGATTTATCCAGAAATATAAAAGAGATGCAACAGGTACAGAGAAAGATGGAAAAAAGAAGACTTGATTATGGTAGGGTTTTGCTGAAACTGGTTGGGGTATTGTTGTTGCATGGCTCAAGGAGAACTTTAACAATGGAGACATGCCTCCAGGTTCATGAGTGTCAAGAAAATGGCAGTTTTTGGAAGAGAACATATGTCCTTTTTGCATCTACTACGGGATTCTCTGCGCCAACCTCGAAAATTTAAGGGGCTCATTTATGAAACTTCTGTTCCCAGTATACTGCTCCATGCCTTTCTAATCTCTAAAATGGGATCGAGTGAACTGATGATGTCACCAGTTGCTAATCGTGGCACGTGATCTCTGGAACTTGTATTTGCATTTTATTTTATTTTATTTTATTTTATTTTGTTGGAAACTTTACAGTTTCCTCTAGGAATGGCAATTTAGGATAAATAGGAAAATTAGCATATAAAATTAAAAAAATTAATGAATTAATGTAGCAGCAAAAAGTTTTGAGTAAATAGTATAGTTTGTTCATATAGTACTTTAAAAACGTGATATTTATTAAGCTTTGCATATTTTGAATGCGACAAGATAACTATTTATTTCCAGATATAAAAATTATTTTTTTTAAGATCAAATATGTTATTTATTGTCTATTTAATTTAATTTGTAATAGTTGATAAAACTGGTTAATTAATTTAAAAAATAATTAAAAAGATCTTTAAACCATTAAAAGTGAAAGGTTTTGATGAGATATTTTATATTTAAAAATCTAGTAATTTATATAATAACTTTACTATTGAGAAAAAAATTTCTAGAAATTCTTGTAAAATTTTGATCGTGATCTATTTTGGATAAAAACCCATGGTCCCGTTGTTATATTTATATGACACTAGATATTTTTTGACCTAAACCTGTCTCATTGATATATATATATATACATTACCTCATCCACTCCTTATTTACTCTGGCAATATAAAACTTAACTGTTTATAATGACCATCTGCTATAATATAGGAGCAATAACATTGTTGAGAGAAAAATTTCATAAAATTATATATTTTTTTATATTATTGTTCTGCGTCATGTTTGAACCATGACACGTGGTGGGAAATTACATTACTTTATCAACTGTAATGCGTGTTATTTTTATTATAGCAGGTGGTACTAATAAACTTGCACTATTTCTCTATGGTTGTCTTTAAAATATTTTGATTTTTATAGTTATTTGGTCCTAATAATTTTTTTGTTTTATACTTTAATCTAAAACTTTATTTCATCACTATTAATAAAGGTTTTGGCCAATAACATTTTAATTAAAAAACAGCTTAGTCTTTATGTCACTGGCTTAGCTTTGGAAATGAAAGTTTAACGGAAGTAGTTTTTCTTTTTAAGAATGTTAAAACAGGTTAATATTTGGATTTTAAGGTCCAAAAACATAAATCCTAAATTTTTTTCATTGAAAAATATTATAGAAGACGACTTGTAATATGTTTAATTTGTTTATTGATGATGTATCTGCTATTATATTTTTCCTTTTTAGGCTGGGCCCTTATGGCCTTTTTATTCATTGCTTTTATTTTTTACATAATAGAATAATTTTTCAAATGAAATTATTAAAATAATATTTAAAAAATGGTTTGATCATGTCATATTTTTTAAATAGTATTAGAGTTTTTTATAGTACTTTTAACAACTATTTTATGACTATTTATATATAAATATAATATATAAAAATATTAAAAAATGTATTCATGGATATTCACTCAGAAAAAAATACTTATTTTTTTATTTTTTATATGATTTTTAAAATTAATTATTCTTGTATTTTTTCACATGCACTTAAAAATTATTGATTCTTATATCGCATGGACACGCTGCCTGGGATAATACAAGACCATCAAACACGGAGTTTTTTTATTTTTTTAAAAAATACATGTCTATTTGTAGATTTCAAGCTTTCCTATTAGTCCATCATATAATATTAAATTAAAAAAAAGGCTAAAAAAGAAGAAGTTATTGTACCCTAAAAGATATTGCTCTGTTTTTTTTTTTTGGTAACAGTGAAATAATAAAATTTTCTTTAATTTTAAAAAATTAAACTAATTATCAAGGAGTAAATTACCTTTTCACCACTAGAAAATTATGTTTTATAAATTATACGAGGTTAGATTAATTATTTTATTTTTAATTATATAGTGAAATTATTAATTTAATCTTGGAATAGAAAAAATATAATGCCAATTATTATGGGCCATTTTGATCTTTTCAATTTTATTAAAAAAATTTCATGACTTTAATGCTCTAAAAGAAAAAAAAGAAAATAACTCGTTTATTTTATGTTATTTTATTTTATATTCATTATAGATTTAAATGTTAGACAATGGCATTTTGATAATTAAAATGTATTGTATATTATTATGAAAATACCTCGTTGATGCGTGTTAGACAGCTCTCGTATCATCTAGGCAACGCGTGTAGAGTTGTCTAGCCACCAAATGTCACATTTGAGAGCAACATTTGAAATTTGAATGGTCTCAGTGTCTCCGTCTTGATGGGGTAGTGCATGTTTCAAAATCCTTAGCAGTTTGGCGAAGGTGATTTTTATATTTTGTCCTTTTCTTCTATCTCTTTGCCTAAATTCTCACGCCATCCCTTAAAAAATCTAAAACAACACTTTAATTTATTAATTATTTATATTGAGTCCCTTTTCCTTTTGTTATAATTTTTTTTACCCTGTACAATTTATAAAATTAACATGTCTTTTCAACTTCACAACTTTTAGTTTTTTTATCTTTTAAATTTAGTTTATATGCATTTTACTTCTATTTTTCTTATTTGAAACTATTTTTTATATTGATTTGATTTACATTTCACACTCCCATGAGTTTTTTTTAATTAAATTTAATTCATATTATTTTGATTGTTATTTTTTTATGTTTTAAAATTTTTTTACATTAATATTTTAAAATTGATTTACAATAAACTTTTTTATTTGATCTGTTTTTTCACAGACTACAACCTTTGAAGATTTGATCAAGTTTAAAATATTTATCAGGTCTGCATGTTTATTTTTTTTGTTTAAGCTAATTTTTTTCTCGTCTCATCCTTCGGTTGGTGTATTGGTTCTATTTTTTAGCTTGTTTTTTGTAAAAAAATTTGTTTATCTTAGAAATAAATCGGTTATCTCATATCTTTATTTATCGTATCCAATGATCGAATAAAAAAGCCACGGTACTTTTAAGCTCTTATACTTGCATGGTTCAAAAATGAAAAAAAGAAGAAGAAAAAGATCCAGCTGTTTCACCTGATAAAGTATAAACAACGAAGTTGCTGCATATATACACGCTAGTTGTTTTCATAGTAGTTGGTTTGTATCATATATACACAATAGTTTTTAAACTCAGTTCAATTTAAGGTTTTAATTGGGTTATCAAATTAATTTTTATTTTAAAAAAATTAAAATAATATTATTTTAATAAAAAAAATAAATGTCAATAGGTTATGATTGGGTTTTGCGGGTCAACCAGATTACTAGATCAAATCACTAAATCATAATTTTTTCTATTTTTTTTTAACTCAAACCCGAATCCAACCCAAAACTATCGTATCCCTGTATAACTTTCAGAGCCGGATTTCAAAATTATATATAAAATTATTTAAAAAAACGGAGGTTCTTTTTAGAAAATCCACCTAAAATATCTTAAGGATACAACTTTGATTATGAGTTTTGGTCTGACAGGCACTAATTGCAGTGCCCGGAATTTTAAGAGGTTTTTTTAGACAGCTCATTCGAGATTTATTTATTTCTTTTGCAAATAGCTGAGTAGCCTAACTTAATAAATATTTTCAAAAATATATATAAAGAACTGTGTTTCCAAGAAATAGTGCAATCTTTTAATAATAAATAAAACAAGTTGTGAAGGTTGGTGGTTGTCGCGCAACCTTCACAATTTTTTAGTACCCCATGTGTGCTGAAATCTGGGATAAATGAAATATTGCGCTCCATCTAGGCATCTAGTACATATGTGAATGTTGCACCACACCCAGTAGCACAATCTTTATATTTTTTTTTTCGGAGTTGCGTACATAAAAACAATATAGTATTTTCAAAGTTGCGTTGCTAAAAATACCAAGCTTGGTTCAGCTATCGGAGGCATCGCAGCTTATAGAGAAGTGCTGCTCAAATTATATATATATATATTATATGGTGATAGTGATTAGTTTTTTTTAAATGTTTTTATTTATAAATATATTAAAATATTATTTTTTAATTTTTTTAATTTATTTTTCATACTAACATATTAAAATGATTTTAAAATATTAAAAATAATTTTAAATAAATAAAAAATAAAAAATAAAAAATTTGAAACGTTAAAATAAATAGAAATAGACTAAATAACATGATTGTTCGAGTTGTGTTACTTAATTTTTTAATTTTTGTGTTATTAGATAAACTTTAAAATTTAATTATAATCATGTTTGTTTTTGTTATCTTAATTTTTTTTTAATAAAAAAAATTAAAAACAAATTAACCATAAATAAAGGCGAACTGTAGGGGATAAAAAAGAAAGCCTGGTCAATGTTTTTTTAAATTATTTTAATTCCTTATACCAATATTAATTATTTTATGTTCATAAACTACAAAACTCATTTACAATCAACTCCATAATGTACTCGGTTGGAAATCTTTTATTTTCAAGACATGCCTTATTAACAAAAAAAGTTTTATTTAACCACTCCACCGACAACCTCAAAATTTGAATTATTTTATTTAAAATAAATAAATAAATAAACATATATATATATATATATATTATTGTAAAGCATTGATGTCTAAATTATTTTGATTTATTTCTAAACAAAAAAATATTTTAAATCATTACCACCACAATTCCAAATAAACCAAGTTCATAGCACTGTTTTTTTTTTTAAATAAAAATAAATAAAGGATGAGTGAATTAGTTTATCCCTGGATTTATTGTATTATGGATTGAAACGTGACTATTTTTCTCCTCTTTAAAAAAATCAATTAACTCATGATTGAGGGTAGTAAAATATATTTTTATAGGATTCATATCTTATTATTATATTAAAAGGGCACAAAACAATCTTTAAACATTCTGTAGCATAATGAAAAAACCCGTGCTTGAAGGCTTTTTCTTTGTATTAAAATATAGCCAAATGACTCAACGGCATTTTAAGTAAAAAATTATTTAATTTGCTTTCATAGACATTTTTATCTTTTCATTTTTTTTTGTTATTATTAGGTCTGCCTAGACGATTTAGTACCTTTAATAAACATGAATATATTTTATTAAAAGTGGCCGACACATTACACATGTGGATAATGGTCACATATACAATGTTGCTGGCAGCCGAACGCTACCTTCTAGGGCAGGGTTCAAATCATTTTGGCAACCCCTCCATCTTCAAGTGACGCGTATGCATATGGTAAATGAATCTCGGTTTGGCACTAAGGCTCCGTTTGTTTGCAGGAAAGTGAATTCCTTTTGGAAAATGAATTCCGGGGAAAGTGAATTCCTGGAAAGTAAATTCCGGGAAAGTATTTTCTGATGTTTGGTAGTGTTATGGAAAACACTTTCCAGTGTTTGGTTGTGTTATGGAAAATGAATTGGAAAATAATTTATTAATAAATTAATTTTTTTTTCAAATTTATCTAATATATATAAAATATTTAATCACTTACAATAAAAAAAAATAAAATTTAAAATGTATAATGATGAATTTTTTTTTATTATATTCTATATTCATACATAGCTTATTTTATAAAATATAACTATATATATCATATCATATTATAAAGAAATAAGCTTGTGAAATATTTTTTACTATTCTATGAAACCATTTATAATTTCATTACGTACGAAGTACGAAATACATCCGACAAAAACTATAGTTTTAATAATATTTTTAGCATGTAATAAAATTGGATAAAATATTAAGGTATAAAATTCACTCTAGACTATTTTTTTTAAAATGTTAAAAAAATAGCACACTTAAAAAAAAAAAAAAAAAAATCCTCGCAGGCAAGTGAACAGTGCACTAAAAATGCACTGTTCACTATTTTTTAGTGAGCGGTGTATGCAATACACTGTTCATGTTAATTGCACTGTTCATTGAACAGTGTAATTAACATGAACAGTTACAGCAAAACATGACAGCGCAGCATTGGCCCAAGTCAGGAAAGTGTTTTCCGAGAATTAAAAACGGAAAACACTTTCCTTATGCTAAACTTAACATTTTCCTTTGACTGGAATTACATTTCCTTTGACTCACTTTCCATGTATTGCCAAACATGGAAAAGTGAGGAAAATGGTTTCCAGAAAAGTGAATTCCTGGAAACAAACGAGGCCTAATGGCCCTTTTGTTTTCCTTCTTTCTTTTCTTTTTCCTCCTGGATTCCTGTCCATCGCCTTTTAAATTTTCAATGCAGCTCTTCAACTTATTTGTCTCTCTGAGTTGATTTTTTTTTAATTATTATTTATTTTATATGAAATAATTTATAAAATTATATTTTTTTATTTATAAAACTATATTTCTTTTAATTTTATTATTTTTTAATTTTTTTATATATCAAATCTATTCTATATTCTTTTAATTATTTTTTTATTTGAGATAATTCTTAAATTGATTTTTGTACGATTTCATCATCATTTTGTTTTATTTCTTATCAAATTTTATCCTTATTTAGTATTGTTATTTTAAAAAATTATTTAAATATTTTTTTTTCTATTTTATCCCCAACATAAAATTGATCGAGAATTAAAATTCTTGATTGAGCTAAGTAACGAGTTGTAAATTTAAAAAATTAATTCAAGTTTAGGAAATTCGCATGAATTTACTTGTTTTTCTTTCTTTTTTTCAAAATTTATATTTTTTCAGTCTCACCATTAAATATTTATATAATTGGAGATTAAGTTTTATTATTATTTTTATTTAATTTCTATATGATTCTTTATTGATTTTGAAAATGATATAGGTTATGTTGAGTTAAACTAAATATTATGAAAAATTAAGTTTTCATTTATTCATAATACTATTTATTTAGAAGTGTAGTTATAGTTGTTTTTTATATTAAAACATATTAAAAAAATATATTTTTTATTTTTTAAAATTTATTTTTAACATTAATATATTAAAATATATAAAAAAATTTAATTTTTAATAATTTTTAATAATTTTTATAAAGATACAGATACAACCACGTCATCGGTGACAATCTTTAAAACCAAAAAAGAACCATGGGAGAGCAGATCACTGACAGCAGAAGATTCACTATACATGCATGAGAGAGGGTTTGGTTCTCATTTCACGCCGCCAAAGCTAAACTGAGTTTGTCTTTCAACTCAGGCTGCATTTAATGCAGAGATATAATAGTAGTCTCCAGTTTCAATTTTCATCATTTCATACCCTAGCAACCTACTCCTTTGCAGCACTTGTCCTATCTCTTCCACTCTGCACCGCCTGCTTCACCCACATACTAATACGTATAAATTATCTACGTATATATACTCCACCTTGATCCTCAATTTTGTTATTTCCTTGCTTATCAATACCATCTTCAGTTATTTTTCAGTCTGGTTTGGCTCATATCCCGTCCCTGCCAATCAGCGGTCACTGATACTCCATTAATCAATACCTCTCTCTTGTTTCTGACCTATATATAATATTTCTTTGGACATTTTGTTCTTAAATGGCTGTTAACGCACCAAACCCTAAACCTTTGAACCCTTCTGCTTCCCCTTACACGAGAGCCGAAGCAAGTGCGTCTTCGCCATTTCTACCACCAAACAGTGGAATGATCGTGTTACCCTCAAAACTACCCCAGCTTTCACAAGAGATTTATGGCTCCCATCCACAACAGTTGCAATCTCAACTAGCGTGGGTGACTCGATCAGTGCCCACCATGGTTCCTGGGTTCCTCGCTAATCCCTACCTCTCCGTGCAACACCAGTTGACCCAAGCTTGGGTGTACCAAGAAGCCACTGCCTACTACAACATCTATAGGCAGCCTTTCACTGTGCCCTATCCACATCTTTATTACAGTGACAGTGGAAACCAAGGAACATGCTGTACCCCCGGTGAGAATTCGAAAGAATCCGAGGCTGTCCAATTTGAGGAAAGAGTGAAATGTGAGGATTGCTATTCTGGGGTTTTGGGCAACGTGGAAAAGAGGGTTTTTGGTGGAGGTGCCAGGAGGTTTGTTGCACCTCCTCGGCTAAGGGCAAAGCGAAGAGATAGTGGGCTTTTTTTGGGGGAGAAATTATGGGTGCCTAAGACTGAATCTAAGTTGTATGGGGAGAGTAGCGGTGATGATCAGGGGTTGAGTGCTAAGGAGGAGGATGGGGTGCTTTCTTGTAGTACCGATGAAGGTTTTTTAACCGGAAAAACTACTTTAATGATCAAGAATATTCCAAATCAACTTGGGTAGGTTAATCTTCTCATCATGACTTTTTCTATAATTATGTTCTTTCAATCTTCTGTTAAATTTAATTCATGTCTCTTGCTATATTGGGTAAATGGCCGATTTTGATGTTTGTTATGGTTTTTAGAAATTACCTTATATGCGGGCACTAAATTTTTGTTGTTTATAAGATATTAAGCTAGTAGTATTAACTCTTTCTTCTTTTAATTTATGGCCATGGAGTAGAAGGCATGATTTACTGCGAATACTGGACGTGCACTGTTTGGGAGAGAATCAAAAGGCTACGCAGCGATGTGATCGTGTTAAATCAGAGTATGATTTTTTCTACTTGCCCATGGACTTTGTGTAAGTAACTTTTGCCCAGCACTTGTACATTTAAGCTTACTTTGGCATTGCTGCCAAACCGGTGTTTTGACAAAATTCAAAATTTTTTTTTTTTTTTTTTTTTGCTAAAATTGAGTTACGGTTGTACTTTTTGGATCGTTTTGATGTGCTGATATCAAAAATGATTTTTAAAAAATAAAAAAACATCATTTTGATGTGCTGATATCAAAAATGATTTTTAAAAAATAAAAAAACATCATTTGCATGTATTTCGACACGAAAAGCTATTTGAAAAGCAACCGCTACCCACTGCCAAACACACTCTTACTTGATGTTTCGCATAGATGTCTGGCCTTGCTGTTCGAGGAGTTGACAAATCGTAAATTTTGCTATACCAGCTTCGACTTTAGCAATAGTTTTAACCGTTCAACTCTCTCTCTCTGGAACTTAGTGTAACCGCTTGTATGAGTCTCGTGAACTTGAAACTTGCCCTGTCGAAAATGTGAACTTGAGAAATTTGATATTTTACATCATAGGAGACGAGCAAATCTGGGTTATGCGTTTGTCAACTTCACTAACGCAGCTGGAGCCTTGAGATTTTGGAAAGCTTTCAATAGGTACAAGTGGGATGTCGGTGCAAACCGCAAGACATGTGAAGTGTCTTTGGCAACTATCCAGGTGAATCTGGTTTCCTACTTTTTCTATACCTGGATAGAATTCATTGAACCTTTCTAATGTTTCTCGATAAATTCAGGGAAAAGATGCCCTCTGCAATCGCTACAAGAATTCTGTGTTTCCATGTCATACCAATGCCTATTTGCCTGTTGTTCTACTGCCCGCACGTGATGGGTGGAGGCAGACCGCACCTAGTATTGTCGGAAGGCGTGTAGACCCAGCTTTTCCATTGGAAAGAGGTTGTTTCAGTCGGAAGAAATCCTTGAACAAGTAAAAGAAAGTCCTTGTTTCTTCAACCTTTTAATTTCTAGGAAATACTGTTTGTTTCTCTGTGTTGTCGCTGAATGATTAGGGTTTGGTTTTCCTGCTCCTCTCATGAACCTGGGATTGTGGCTAGTCTATGCTAGTGCTGTCTAGTAGTGTGGTGGCGCGTTACTTCGTTTAAGCTCGCCCGTGTTTTCATTTCCCCCCTAGGATTGCTGAAGATGGAAGGTCAAAATCAATGGGTGAATTGGAAACACGGGCTTGGGATTAGGACGTGTTTGTTTCCAGAATAATCCTCTGTCATATATGTTGTATCAAGTTTGCTTGATGTTTCAGTACGTTGAGGTTTTCTAGGTCCTGTGCTTTCCTTTCCTATCATCGCCTTTTAACCCTCACGAGTTCTTCGAACTCTTGCAGCGTTGGCTCAACGACAATTGCAATCTGATCTGATTTTATGTTTTTTTCATTTATTTTTAGTTTGGTTTGATGGTAGAAGTTGTTTTTCAATTAGATTTTCTCGAATAGTTTTTTTTTAAATTCATTTTATAAATTGGCATTTCAAAATTTAAAAAGTTTTCAAGGATAATTTTAAAATTATTTCTTAGTTTGTGGGTGTTTTTTCAATAATTATCTAATATTGGACTTTAAACTTGTCTTGTAAGGTAGGATACGGATGGATCTGGTATGAAAAAAATATTATATTTTCTGAAAAAAAGTATTGTTTTCGTGTATAATGTTTATTTTTTATAAAGAATAAATTATCGTGTTTTAAAAATATAAAATGGACATGCTAAATACTTACCGATTATTTTTTAGAATTTAATTAAAATATAAAAAAATTCATAATAATTATTTTTTTGTTATATAGTGTTAGAATTTAGTTATACTTTAATATTTAAAGAGTATAAAATTATGTAGTAAATTATATTTTCAAGTATTTAGTTATGCTTCAATATGATAAGAGATTTTTGTATGAAGGGATATGTGTCGTGAATTGATGAGATTATTTGATGGAAGCATTACTTAGAAATACAATTAACTAATAATGAAACTTATTTTAGATAAATTGAATTGAAGTTGGTGTGTTTTTTCGTGCATAATTAGTGTTTTTATAGAAGATTTTTAAGTGGTGACTTCTGAATTTTATGATTAAATCTAATTTTATTTTAATTTTAGAAGGCATTAGTTATGCCACGGGACATCATATATGTGCATGATAAAAATAAATTTTTATTTTTTTATTTTTAATATTAATACATTAAAAAATCTTCAAATAAATATAAAAATAAAAGATGTTAGATGTTATGATTAGCATGTCAAGTTAGCAAAAAAAAAAAAAAAATTAATACTTGACTGTTTTTACTTCTTTAAATTATATTTTTTAGTAAAAACAATTGTGGATCTCATGATGTAACTTCGGTTTGAAATGAGAGGTAACGTTATGCATCTTTCTTTCTAACACAAAGAAGACCTTAATAAAACAATACTAACCTTAGGATATGATTGTTTCTTGGAACTTGAAAAGGTGGATTTTAGAAAATCAATTTCTAAATTTTAATATGTTTGTTTGTCATTAATCAATAAAAAAAATATTTTTTAATAAAAAAAATTTAATTTGGTTTTTATAAAAGTTTATTTCTGAAAATTTTAGGTGGAAAATACTGAAAAATTTAAAAATATTATATTATTTACTGATTATATCAAATTTGATTTTTAAATTTTTAATTATTATATATATATTTTTTGAATATTTATTTTTTAAAATTTTATTTTTATATTAATTTTGGTTTTTATTTATAAATTCCAATTAGAGAATCTATTAAGGTGAAAAAATCAGTGACAAGAAAATTTTCTCCGAGAGAATTGTGAGCTTGTCTGTTAAGCTCAGGTTTGGGTTTAGCAAACATCGATGATGACTTTTTAAATACAAATAAAGTTGAATTATTGAATAATTAATTGATTTTTTAATTTAAAAAATTTGATTTATTATTAATAGTTAGTGTATATTTAATATGCAAAGCCTAGAGATTTGATAAATAATAGCACGCGATGAATGATAAGTCATGTGATAAGTAAGTGTGATGATAACAGGTGTAATAGTAATATATATTGTCTGGTAAGTTAAGTGATTGATATCTAATACCCGGAAGAAGTTCTTTTTGATGGATGCAAAGACTGTTTAATGATAACGTCAATAGCTTCATAGAGAGAATGCAATGATATTTTAAAAAATATAAACTTTATATATATATATATATATATATAAAATATATTGAAAATTGTAATTTTTTTCCCGGAATGATATATAGAGTATACATACCCCTTTAAATCTTGGTTTTTGGCTCGAGGGAGAGGGCTTAAAGGTTTTCACTCAGTAGTATTAGGAGAGAAATTTTTTATATATATAAATAATAATGAAAAATAAATATATGTGACGTGAACATTAACGAGATAAAAAAAATGATAGGCCATGGAAAACTCTTATATATCTATGAGAGTAGATTTTGAGTAAAATCCATACTAAAAAACACGTGCAAGACAAAAATCGCAATGGACAAGGTGCCAGGACACGTACTAGGTCTATGTATGCGATATGATCCCAAACACATTACCCATGTCTCTGTTAAAGGCACTAGGCATGCTACCCAGGCCCAAGGATACTAAGTGCATTGCCTGAGCCCAAAATATCTAGTGCTTGTGTTAAAAACCTTTTTTTGTTTTTTTGAAAAAAAGTCTTCTAGGCATGAGCTATCGTTAAAATGGGTTTGAACCGATAAATTTATTTTTTGAAACAGTGATAAATTTTGGCTCATCACTATGATAATTTAACAAAATAGGATTAGTGTTACTGAGTGATTACTAATTTGTATATTTACACAAATTATTGGATTCATGCAATAATAATATATATGATTAATTATATATGCATGTTATTAAATTTTCAATTAAGACTTGGTCAAAGGAGGGAACTTAATTTTTACGTGTAAGTACTGGTCCATGAACAGAGAATAACTTTACCATAAAAACCTAAAAAAACCAAAACCTTGATATTCTATCAGACGGCAACTTTGAAGTATTTTTAATGTGAAATATTTTATAAAAAAAATATTATTCTAATTTATAATATATATTTATTGTAAAATACCTTAAACAAAACCAATCAATATAGAATATTTACAGTTAATGAATTTTTATAAAGTATTTTATGGACACAATATCATTTAAATATTTCAAATACCTAAACACCACCTTGGCCTTCAACACCACCCCGACACCGCCAAATAATTCCATAATTAACTATTCCACCACCAACTTCATCATTGCCTCCACTTTACCACCATCTCCACCACCCACCCACCCTTATCCCATCACAACCATTACCACAACAAACACCACCTCAATATTATATTACATCATCATTATTTTAGTACCATCATATCTTTCACTTTATTTTTTATCAAATATTTTAAAATTGTTTTTATTCTTAAAATATTTTACTTAATACAAAAGCTCCTTTAGTACTTAGTAGTTGTGCTTCTATATTTACCAATTATAATATTTTTTTTTATATGATGTAATCTGATTGAATAATTTTTTGATTAGGAGAAAATTTAAACTTTCATTTTTATAATTGAGTGAAAAAAAGTAGCAAATAATAATATAATTGTCTGTCTCGAAGATTTTGTATTTGTTTTATATTTTGACTATAACCAGTAACTAATATCATATAAAACTTTATTAACTATAATTGGAATAAATGTAAAGATATTTTTTTTATTCTTAACATTGAGAAGTTTACAAAGGAAATCAAAGAAGAGGAAAAAATTGTTTTATATGTGTGTCTAACATCCTGCACCACATCATGTGCACCCTAAAATTCCTGAAGTGCATTAAAATTATGACTATAAAATCTAAATAGCGATAAGATATCCTCTAAAAAAGATACTTCTCTTCTTGATGAGTTCTAAGTCATCAAACTTACACTTCAACTCTCAATAATTTTGAGAATAGAAAAAATTACTTGTTCAATTCAAATTCATATTCAAAGAAACACTAAAAGGCAATTCTACTTCAACAAAAAAAGAAGAAGTTAAATACAGAAAACTCTACATCAAATAGAAATACTTATCGGAGAAGAATATGCTGATCTTGGAAAATTTTGTGATTGAATTACTATTTGAAGTTGAGGTCCCACCAATATCTTGAGCATATTTACACAAGATTTCTCATAGATTTTGGGTGTCCAACAACGAAATATTACAAGCATTTGTGTGGTTGTTTATCCCTATTGAAATTCTTGATCAGCTGGTAAAATCAAATCAAATGGTTTAAGAAGATATTTCTGTGTTGTGATCAAATGAGCACAGGTAAACAGCAAGGAGATAATTTTCCTTGGAAAACCGAGCAAGGCAAAATATTTGATTACCAAGGGTAAAAACATATACCTAAATTACTGCTGTGTATTTTTCACATGGAATCAACACAAAATTGACCCACAGACGAGGAGATTTTTGGAGCTAGCAACTGTGCAAGAATGTAATAAAGTTCTGGGAATGGACATGCCATCATTCACTAGGCTTTTAAAAACCTTTCTATATTTTCTACTCTGAGCACGTGTGCAACATCACGTGTAGCTCAGTTCTCAAAGTTTACAGATATTTAGATATATGCTCACAATTTCCACAAGGATCAAATCATTTATATTTTGAAGGACCCAGGATTATTGACTATAAGAATTAATTTGCATGTCGAAAGAATGATGAAGCACAAGTACCATACCATTCAGAACATCAAAATTGCGTGGAAAATTCAAATCATGCCAAAACACTTCCATATACCAGAAACTCAATCTGATTAACCAAAGAACATCATTAATACAACTTGATTCACACAAAATTCAATTCACAAATTACAAACAACTAGACAAGATAAACATAACCTGCTTCACTAACGAGGTGCTTTCTTCTTTCCTGGAATAGAAACCCTCTTCCCCTTCAAGGTTCGGCAATTGTTCTTTGTGCGCTGCCCCCTGCATGGCAAACCCTGAATATGCCTTATCCCTCTATAGCACTGAATCTCCTTCAACCTCCTTATATTGAGGGCATTAAACCGCCTCTGCAGCATGCAAAATCAAATTGCTTAGGTATAAAAGCTGCACTAAAATATCAAAAAAGATCAGACACATGAAAAAACAGGATTACCAAATCTCCTTCAATCATGTACTTGGAAACTTCATCACGAAGAGTAATGAGCTCTTCCTCTGATAAGTCCTTGGTGATTTTGTTTTCCATGCTGAGATCAGAGAGGATTTGGCGAGCATTTGAGCGGCCAATTCCATGAATGTACTGAAGAGAATATTCGACTCGCTTGCTATTTGGAATCTCCACTCCTCCAACACGGGCACATCGGATGCTTAGACTGCCAGCCTAAATATAACAGGAGAAAAACAAAGCAGCACACAAAGCACAATGCATGATCTCCCATTTAATTCATCAGCCAAACAGGAAAGGAAAAAACTGCTTTTAGTTCTTCGATTTTTCATTACACAGGACATTGCAAGGAGAAACAAGAAAAAAAAGAAAAAGCATCCCAATTGAGATTAAGCTAACCACTACCATAACCAGAGAAGTAAAGTATCGAATTACATAATTACAACATGGATTGGAAGTTATATTTCTTCAATATGAATGACCGGCCCAATCTGTGCCTGGTTAACGACAATTACTTAACCCACCCAAATTCATACGAATCTAATTTAACTGACATAACAACTGAGTGAAAGAAAAATGCAAAAATAAAATATCATCCCCTTTCTCACATAATTCTCTAATTTTCCAGAAGAAAAAAAGAAATAATAAATTGGAAGTATAAGAAGAAGAAAAATGGGAGGGTTACCTTGGGAGGGTTTGAAATAGGAAGAGAGATGGAGTTGGAGAGAGAAGTACTTTTTAGTCCGTTGCATATCGCAGAGAGAGAGGGTACCACAGGCATTGCCAGTGTTTGCGCCATTTTCTTTTCCGTCTATCAGGATTTTATTTTCCTGCAGTTTCTGGTAACGTGCGAACAGAGCGTTGTGAGCTCCAGGGGTTGCTCAATTGCTTTATCCTCTTATCGGGGAATAATGAGCGCACTCCTGGAGATAGAACAATCGTTGTTACTCTTACTCGCGTCATCATGGGCCAATTTGGATTAACATATTTCTCGGCCCACATCTCAAAGTCGAGCTGGCCCAAAGAAAAGTTCATTCTTTTCTAAGTAACTTGGGCCAGCCCAAGGTAAATGGTTACAGCTTACAAAGCGAAGACATTACAGAAATTCTTTTATGGTAATTTTCGAACCAGCTTTTTTGTAATAACATTATTTCCAAGTTCCAGTTGGGACTACCATCTGCACCGAAATACAGCATTCATGAAAAAGAAGATTTCTCACCATTTTTCATCCTATTAAGATCCAAGATGGTAATATAAGGACCCGCTCACTGCCTAACGAAATTGTCATTTCCAGTTTTCCACTGAGTCGTTCTCCCAAAATTACACATCGCTCATCAGCCATTAACGAAACTTTAAGATTATGCAAATAGCCAAATATCATTTGCCTCAGCTTCTGCATTGGTTTTGCAAGGATTGCTTGGATTATAACCATTAGTAATTCAGTGTAGAGACCATCATCCATCAAGTTGTTCAGATGAAACCTGCTCCCATAACAGAACGTAAATAATTTCTAATTCCATTTATTCTCCCGAGCACTTAGAGGTCCAGACTCGTCATCAAATCTGCAAGCCATTAGCATCCGAGCACACTATTTTCCTGAACTAAAAACAAGTGCTTTATAAGCCAATCTTGTCAGCTATGCGCTTTTTTTTTTTTTTTTTTTTTGTTGGGGGGGGGGGGGGGGAAAAATTGATGGGTGCAAATCCTATCACAGAACGCAGCAGTCCTGAGTTGGCTGCTTACTATTTTTCTATCCCAAACCGGGCACAATACAACACCAGGAGCATCCCAACCTTACAGGCTGCCACTTCATTCCAGCATAAAGGATCGCAATTGCTATGAGCAACCAAATTCATTCCCTTTTAATTATGATAATTTCTGAAAATCCAAAATCTATCCCAAAGCTCACTTTGGCAGGAGACAATACTTGTAGAAGGCTGCCAGACAGGAAATCATGAGTAAGAAACCAAAGATACGCTAACTTGAAACAAGAATACCAGTCACTGCTGGAGCTACAATCTAGTAAACTCATCAAACTTCAGTTATCGCATATTCTCTTGAGTGGGTCATTTGGCTTGACTTCTTTCTTGATGTTTCCGAATCCGCTCAGCGACTTCCTGAGACCCATACTTTTGGTGTTCTGAGCAATAACAGTAAAGAAAACACAATAATTAATAAAGAAACCATATAAACAAGACACCATGAACATCCCCAAAGATAGTAAGTTTGGTTGACTCAAAATACTTTTAAGACTTGGCACTCCAGTCTCATTCCATGTGCAAGACATGTCACAATTCAGTAATTCATCAATAATAGAGAATAAACAAAGCCACTATGCTCACAGGAGGCTTTCATTCCTGCAATAGAACCCACTTACCCTTTCTGGTCCGAGCATTGGTTGAAGTGCGCTGTCCTCTGCATGGCAACCCTTCAACATGCCTATATCCTCTGTAGCACTCGATGTCTACCAATCTCTGTACATCGGCTTTAACACGTCGCGCCTAAAAGATTCAAAATTGAATAAGTTAGAAAGGAACTTTTTTGGCAGATAGAATCACAAGAGTTTGAGGAAAGAGAAAATAGGGTGGGCAGAAAGTTTACCAGATCTGGTCCAGTCAGGTACTTGGAGACTTCTTCTCTAAGAGAGTTGAGTTCTATTCCAGTCAAATCCTTGGTAGGTTTGTTCACCAAGCTTAATTCACAAAGTATTTGATGAGCTCTTTTGCGGCCAATTCCATGAATGTATTGAAGAGCTACCTCCAATTTCTTGTCATTAGGAATCTCAGTGTTACCAACACGGAGACCTTGCACGCGTTGGCAACGGAACTGCAAAAGGTAGTAATTATTGACACCAACGTCCAAAACAATCTCCGCTTGACTTGAGAAATTTTTTTTAAGATTAAGAAGTCTCAGTTTTTTGTGTTAACTTAATCCGTTTGAGACACCAAAAAAACAGAATCTCCATTAAAAATGAGTACACTCCATCTTTTTAGATAGGATAACTGTTATGTGGAAAATCATATGTATATATATAAAAAATTATCAATTTGATACCATTTTTTTACGAAGAAAAGAATGAATAGCATCACACCATTTTTTTGTTCTTTATACTGAACCTAAGCAAGCCTCCATAGGTCTTGCGAAAAAACTAGTTCAGATCAACCTTTACCATATATCAAAATCACCATACTTACCTGATTAGCATTTCAAACTACCTCTCAAGCTTCTATCATTTGTTATGCAAGGACATTTGTAGTAAAATAAGAGGTCATAGAAGAAACAGAACACATACAATGCTTTGTTTGCTGCAGTAAAAGTGAATCCATTTGCACTTTCCGGGTGGTAAACTCAATTTTTTTAGATTATTCAGAGTTCCAGCAAAATAACAAAATCATATGTATATATATAAAAAATTATCAATTTGCTACCAATTTTTTATGAAGAAAAGAATGAATTGCATCACACCATTTGTTTGTTCTTTATACTGAACCTAAGCAAAGCTCCATAGGTCTTGTGTAAAAACCAGCTGAGAACAACCTTTACCATATATCAAAATCACTAGACTTACCTGATTAGTATAAAGAAAACAAAACACATATAATGCTTTGTAAACTCCATTTTTTTAGATTATTCAGAGTTCCAGCAAAGCAACAAAGAATAAAAATACAATTAACAGAGAAACACAAATAAAGCGAGCTTCACATAATGGAAACTAAAACCAAAAACATAATATACAAAACAAAATAATCGAAGATTAAGTAATAAATTCTAGTTCTGGTTAACATCATTGACTATCTCAACCAGCCAATATAGTTTGTTTACCTTTTTAGTTGATGAATCAATGTTTGGTAGTTTATAGACACTAGCATGGAAGCATTGGACAGCTAGTTTAACAAGGTTATTTCACAAACAAACTTTTACTTTTTCATTGGTTTAAGGGAACACTAACGACTTTACAGACCTGTCCAAGTATCACAAGAAACCAATTTTAAAAGAGCAGCCTCTGCATTCATAAGAACAGGTTACTATGACCAAGCCCCTGTTGATGATTATGGTGCATCTTCTAGATCGTGCTATCACACAGATTCATTTTCTTGGACAATGTAAAACTGATTGGTTGACAGGTGCAGGTTTAAATAAGCAACCAAATTCAGACGAGTGAAAAAATTGCATGCCACTTTAAAGCCATGCTCTAAGCATTACTCAATGGAGAACATAACAGTTGCTGTTCACGCCCACTACCAGAAAGAGAAAGCTAAGAACATTACTTCCTTTCCTGGGATTATTATGCTATGTTGTCTTTCTTAAGAGCAAAGTAAGTAAATTATTTCTTAGTACCCGACATTACTTCCTTTCCTGGGATTATTATGCTATGTTGTCTTTCTTAAGAGCAAAGTAAGTAAATTATTTCTTAGTACCCCCAACCCTGAAATTCAGGCTTAGAGGGAGGTTCAAGGAAAATGAGCTGCCTTTACAGTATAAAATGGAAACAAACAAGAAGTTGTTGAAGTCCTTTTTCAACAAAACACAACTTATAAGAATTGCCTTAAATGTCCATTAAGCATTCTACCAGACTGCAAGACAATGAACATTGACACAGCTAATGAAAAGCCCAATGGCACACTGCTCAATTTGCCATAATGTTAGGACATAATTTTATTCACAGATTTTCTGGCATTACCATTTAATTGTCTTAACCACATTTAGAAGCAAGAGTATAAGAAAACACATCACAGATCGCTTTATCATTTCACATTACACATGCATTGATTATTAAGCATCTCAGGTTATAATCCTATTCTTTAAAACTTGTTTCTTGGAGAGGCAAATGCACAATAGAAAACATCAATGACGCCAAATCAAAGGTTCACCTCATTTGAATAACAGGAAGGATAAAAAGAATCTATACTGGATTGAACAGAACTTCTAGGAGAGCAAACACAAATGTCAGAGCTCAATAGCACAACAATGTACACTTGATGACCTGCGCTAGACCTCAAAGCAGACCATACCGGAGTAGTTAAACATAAAAAGATTGCAGAAAGTTGACAATGTCTTATATCACCTTCTAAAATGCATATCATATACTGCAAAAATGCAGAGGTTTGAACATAAATGCTACGTCACATGGGCAAGTTAGCATGCCTATATCGATGCAGTATTATAGACATCCTAATTTTTTTCTGGATTGTAGAAAATAGCCCATAAATATAGTTCAGTGAATTTTGTTTTTATTTCGATTAAAATCAGAGCCTGTAATGACAGCTTCAAACGACTATGCATGAAATCCCTCTTTAGCCAGACCTTTCTGTTTCTACAAGGGTCATTTGTTTCTCTTTTAAACCAACCATTTCTCTATTATCACTTTTAGGCAGCCGATGGAAAAAGGAAACACTTTAAATTTAACTTATATTAATGAATCATAAGCTATGAAATGAAAAATAAAAATGTTAAGAACCCAATCCATTCGATAAACCCTAGTGACCCCCGTCCTTACACCCCAAATCAACAAATTAGTGAATCTAAAGCAGTCGTGTGATAAATAGGCAAGCGTTTGTTAGACTCACTGTTGCATTTTGAAGAAGACTTTGATTGATTTCAGTTAGCAATCGAACTGATCCACGCAGGCCAAGCATGTTTCGTACAGGGGAAGAACACCACTGGGGGCGAAGTGAGGGAAGAAGAGAAGATGTCGAAACAGGGTCTGTGGAGATATATGGGCTTCTATGCACTGGATCTTGGGCTTGAACCTGGGACCGCATTCTTTCATCCCCCCCCCCCCCCGTTTTATGAAGAGAACGGCCTTTCGGATGGGTTTTCTTATTTATTACACAGTAAATAAATAAATAAATAAATTAAATAAGTTTCGGTTATAATCATCATAATCAAGAAATCAATATAATCGCTCCAGTTTAATCCGGTCTATTTTTCTTTAAAATTTAAATATTATTTTTTACTTTAAATGAATTATTCTTACTGTTTTTGAATCATTTTAATAAGTTAATATCAAAAACTAATTTTAAAAAATATAAAATATATATTAATTTAGTATATTTTAAAATAAAAATATCTTAAAAAACAATATAATAAAGTGTGTTTACTGTTGCGAGATCATCACTTTAAACACCACAATTTTACAGAGAAAATCCAAATATTTAGTGCACCAAAATCCTTGCTTTCTTGATACAGCAATCCATGGAAATGGGGGGGAAAATCTTGATCTCCTGCCTCCTGGAACTCCCACTTGGCAACAATACACGTAAGAGAAAGACCAAAACTTTCATCTATAATTTTCGCCTCAAAGCAAACCCTTCTTGTCCTTGTTTTGATTCCCCACCACGTAAGCACAAAAATCGCAACTTTGCTCCTTCAATTTCCTTTTTAATTTGACTGGATCCATTATTAATTTATTACCCTAAAGAGACAAAGGCTCTCTCTCCATATATAAAAAAAAACGTTTTTTTTTCCCATCACAATTCTATCATTTTATTACTCTGTTTTTTTTTTCCTCATCAACACCACCATGGCTAAACAGGACAAAGAAACCCATAAAATGCCATTCCTTCTGTGCCTTCCCGTCTCCGCCTCTACATACCTTTTAACCCATACATCATTCCCATGCTCACAATCCTCTCCGGCATTGCCGCTGCTATGGCTTTGGTGAAGTCACAACTCTCTACACCTCTTCCTCTAACCGATTTTTCCAGCCAAGGTCCTTACGCAAAAACAATTCGAGGCTTTGATGGACATGGGAGGATTGATTTGGAGTTGCCTTTCATCAACAAGGTTATTTCCTCATTTTCAGCTTTGCATTAACATTCTTGTATTTCTGCACCCGGCCGTAGCAATAAGTGTGCTATTTGTGGGCGGCGCTTTCATTGTTGCTGGGATTTTAGGTGCTATTGGGATCTCGAGTCTGATGTGTGGTTGTGTATTTGTTGCTCATTGAACCAGTCGGGTTGTGGGTTTGAACCTGAGATAATGGTGATGACTTTTTTAGCTTCTGCTCTCGTCGCTCTTTTTATTTGCTGGCTGCACACACACACACTCTGAATGAGAAGGGGGCGGAGTTTTTTGTTAGGTTTCTATAGCCTCATGTTTAGGTGTTGCTAGTAGTTGTTATTGAATGTTTAATCAACCATTTTAGTTAAATATCTTCGATATCTGTTTAGTTGAACTAATTTTAAGAAGAACATGTTTTTATTTCGGTCTCCATAATTATATCTTCTGAGAATTTTGGTAAACGCCATGTCTGACTGTCTGTTTCTGAATAAAAGAGAATGAATATTTGCAATATCTGAAATGTTTTGAGCAAAGAGGAAGGCAAGATAGAATAAAGAGACTTGGTTTAATTCGAGATTATAATTTATTATGATTCTTTGAGGTGCTAAAGTTCTTGTTACATATAGAACTTTGCAATTTAAGGAATAAGGAGCATATTAGGCACTCAAAGATGCTTACATTCAAGAAAATAAAGGTAGGGAACAAGTGGAGTCTTATTTTTTATATGCTTCATGCTAACGCTAGTAATTTTATGACTTAAAACTCGTGCGATCTCCCAATAAAGCTCCATTTGGGTCCAGATAGTATTAGTTATCCTACATCAGAAATGAATTTTCTAGGACCTGAAGGGAATTAACAATCAGCTTGAAGTCATTGCAGCTAACAGCTCCATCACCATCTGCATCTATGGAAGCAATAATGCCTTGGCAATCCTCCAAAGACAAATCTAACCCGCCATTCACTGTAGCCTCGTACAATTCCTCTGCAGTAACAATACCATCAACATCAACATCAAGAGCATCAAAGGCAGTTTGGAGCAAGTTTGCAAGTTCACCGAGCTCCATATCCTTGGTGTTCATCTCCAAAAACTCTTGCATGCTTAGCAAACCATCCTTGTTAGTGTCTCCTTGCTGCATCATTGCACTCACATCTTGTTCACTTGCGTTGTATCCAAGTGACCCCAAGATGCCGCCAAGCTCAGCTGCTGTAATAAAGCCATCATTGTCTGAATCGAAGGCTCTAAACGCCTCCATCAGGCTCAGGACTTGGTTCAGTGACTCTAATTCAGCAGAAAGGGATCCAAGCTGAGCCATGGAAGTTTTGAACTGCTATGCAAGCTGGTGTTTGCTTTGCATCTCAACTTTACGATATATATAGAGAGAAAAATGTGAGATCATAGAATGATAGTTATCCTTTTGCAGTTGCTTTATGTCATCATAAAGTACAAGGAAAGGTAGGTTCTTATGCTTGAAAAATACTGTTGTTATCCCCAAACTGTTATCTGCAACTTTTTCATGTTGGCTTTGATTCCCTTGTTAATGGAATGTAGATTTCACTTAATTCAATTGGCCTGCTACATGGTATTAACTTCTTGCTGAAATTTCATCCAAGTTGCCTCCTCATTTTAAATTATGCGAAGATTTTCTTGTAAAATATTCGGATTGTAGATATATTCGCAATCGCTTTATTTTCTCTCAAGTTGGTTCCATCTATACCCAATTTTGATGCTTTTGGTAGGATTCTTTCAAAAAGCGATACTTATTCTTCTATCTTTAGTTTCCCAAATCACAACGCTGGACACAGATGAGCAGGGCAGCACTTCTTTCAATTGTTTCTGATTACACATTTTATACACAGATGTTTGTATACTGACGGTTTGCATATCCTGTGACTGCATCATCACCTCTGCATCAACGTCCCAAAGAAGACATTGCTGAAATGATGATCTGCTGACAAGCGTGCTCTGCAGAGTTTAAAGGCCATCTTCCCGTGCTCCTTGTTTGTATGGAGAGGACTCATTATATCGAGTCAGAATGTGTATACTATGGCATAGTTCAGGCAACTAATTGTAGCTGATGTTAAATATTCTTTTGTTCTAATGTCAGTAGATGCTCCTGGGTAGTGTTTTTTTTAGATAATTTTAAGATCCACCTCACCCGATCACCTGCTCCCAAAGACAGAAAAGCTACTACCACATAATAAGCGTTCTACCATGTTGTCGCTCATCCATGGCCTTGTAACGTACTGATTTCTTCTACTACAATCATATCTTGGACCTAAACATTAGTCCAACGTTTGACAAGACCGTTACAAGTGCGTTCGCTAGAATCCCTTTGATCTCATGCGATCAAATTTGGAGAAAATGGTGCATCTTTAAGGGTTTTTAACTTTTCAGCAACCAACCGAACAGAATTAGCGGATCAGCATGATGCTAGGTATTAATTCAATCTGCACTTTTCATGAAAATAAAAGGACAGCCTTCTCCAGTACAATTTCGGTGCATCTGATTACATGCCAGAAGAATTATTTCATCCAGGATCAAGCAGCAGATATCTCCCCTTCACCTCCTGCTCCTCACCCCTTGTTGCCCCGCAATCCACATGTCAATTCCTTAAGCATACACATCAATTTCTTCTGCAAAAAAACATAAATTGAAGTTATTTTAAAAATTGTGCTATTAACTACAAGGTGCAGGTAGAAAAGTTTATAACTTAAATAATTAACGAGATTTACGCAAAAATTGAAGATTCTGCTTTCGGGGACTCCCGTTTGGTTCCTGCTATCGATTCCTTCTGGAGACTGGACCCGACTACTGGTTTGCTTCACCATCTCCGTCATTTACAATTCGCTCGTACCCCCATTGCCTTTCTCTTTGCTGAAACATTCTAAGAAATGATCCCCGAATCCTTGCTGATGCACCTGGCCATTTCCATTTCTGGTCATGCAAGCATTGTTCTTAAGAGTTTGGTAATGCCACCAGGCATATTTTACAATGTACTTCGCTTGTTTCAAAAATGAAAGATTGGAGTTACCTTTGACTTGGGCCTAGAGTTCCGTCTGAACCACTCCATAGAACCAGCGCACCTTGGGTCTCTGCCTCGCTGGCATAGACTAGAAGGTGAGCCCGGCGATCAAAACCACGAGTTCTTGTGGTTTTCTTGGTGGTAGGATCGTGCTTTTGCTGTAAACGTTTTCTTGGGGATTCAGTATACATGCTGATAATTACTCCTTTGGTGTTGCCCTAGTTTTCACAATCTTATTCCTTAGATTTTTCTCTACGCCTTTTTTGCTCATGTCTATACTGGGGGGTATATCCATGAACAAGTTCTTGTGATGGCACGAAGTCAATTCCTTGCAGTAATGAAAAATGAAGAACGTAATGTTATCTCTCTGTATTTTAATAGCTATTTCATAACGGGTACAGCTCAATTAAAATATCCGAACTCAGCCAAGCCCAATACTGTTTTAGTATACGGACCATTTAATGATATTATTATAAACCCTCCTCTTCACATTTAACAGTGTGTTTGTTTTTATTTTTGAAATTATTTTATTTTATTTTTATAATTTTAGATTATTTTAATATGTTAATATAAAAAATATTATTTTAATATTTTTTCAAAAACAATACCTTAAAAAACAAAACCCTATTAAATATGTTAAAATATATTAATATTTTAATATGCATCGCGGGCGGGACAGATTTAAATCTTTGGAGTAGATGCCCCATAAAGCTAGCAGCGGTGAGAAATCATGCTTTGATAATGAGCGGGGCAGCAACTTTTATTTTTAAATGTTTTTTATAAAATGTATTTGAAGTGAGAAATCTTAAATTAATATTCCTTATAGTTTTAGTATATTAATGTTAAAAAAATAAAAAAAATATTTTAATATTTTTCAAATTAAAAATATATTTTAAAAAATAACATCCATCACATTACTAAATTTAATTATTTTTGGTGCCCTACCTGAACGAATTAATTTGTAGTCACCACAGTACAGCAAAACTATCTGCTTCCGAGTTTTCAAAATGTGTGGCGTCGTGTCCTCTTTTTACAGAGGTTGGTATTTCACATGTAGAGAATATATTTAGAAGTGTAGTTGTAATTGTTTTTTAAAATATTTTTTATTTATAAATATATTTAAATAATATATATTTTTTATTTTTTAAAAATTATTTTTGATATTAGTGTATTAAAATGGTCTAAAAATATAAAAAATATATTAATTTGAAATAAATTTTTTTAAAAAAAAAATTCAAATTTTTTTAAAAGTATTTTTGAAATACAAAAACAAACAGAGTCTAGTCCATCAAGGTCGTATTATATAAATTATGTCTGGAGATCCATACCAAAAAAAAAAAAAAGTTTTAATTAAAAAATAATAATTTAATTGGTTAGATTTTAAATTTATTTTTTATTATAAATTTCAAATTATTGATGATTATTAATTTTAAAATTTTAAAGAATTAATTAACATGCCGAACCAATATATATATATGAGGGGAACTATAGCTAGCTCATACGTGTTATATATATATAACTCATGAGAGGAACTATAGCTAGCTTATACGTGTAAAGGTCAAAAAAATCAATTCAACATTGATATCATGAAATGATTCTTAAATTACTGTGCTAGAACATGTACATCCAATAATTTAACTATAGCTAGCTTATACGTGTAAAGGTCAAAAAAATCAATTCAACATCGATATCATGAAATGATTCTTAAATTACTGTGCTAGAACATGTACATCCAATAATTTCCTTTTCCAAAATAGCATATAACGAAAGAAAATGAGAAACGAGCACAGTTTTGATTTTTTTTTTTAAATAACACATCATAGTAGAATACGTTGTCAATGTAAATTAGTAGATTGCAAAACACACTTATATACTAGATTGAAAAGGCATGTCTTTTAAAAGTTGGTCCCCTCAATGTTTTTATGTTTTTCCTTGGCTTATTCTAGATAACTTTCGCTGCAGGGCAATATTTTATTTTGGTATTGTTTATTTTTGTTTTTTTTAAATGATTTTTTTATTTAAATTAATATTTTCAAATTAATATAAAAAATATTTTAATACATTTTTAAATAAAAATACTGAAAACTAAAAAAAAAAAAAAAGGGTTAACGACCAATTTGGCATGTAGGGCCTGACACCCGACATTCAAAGGCATCTTGCAAAATTAAAATTTCAAAGCCAATTCCTAGATTTGATGCTACAATAAAAAAGAAACTACTAGAAACCAACGGTGTGTATAATCACAAAACATCTGAAAAAGCATGGTACGTAGACAAAAAAAAGTTTGCTGAAAGGAAAAGAAGCACATGAAACATTTAGAGGCACAAAAAAAACAGCAACGACGCGATGCTGAACAAAATAACAGATCAGCAACAGAGAAGCTTCTCTTGAAGGGGATACAAATTCTATAAGATAAAGGAAGGAGAAAATGGGCAGATTAAGAAGCTGGAAGAAAAGAAAAGCAAGGAAAGAAAACGGCAGCGTGACCCTGTAGGCTCTTCTGTAAAGGAAAAAAACTAAAAAGAAAGCTTAAATACCACGCCCCAAGCCCAATGAATTTCAAAATCAATTACTGAGTCCACAATGCATCACTGAGTTCTTTTAGTTTTTGTTTTTAATGTTGCAGTGATTTATATCCTTTGGTAGCGTGAAAATTATGTTTTTTTATGACTGATGGTCATGGGTTTCAGGCAGAAGGGTAGAGGACATCTTTAATTCATGAATTAAAGATTTAAAACTGATATTTATTTTTCTTTCTATGTTTTGAATCTTTAATTCATGAATTGTCAACACATCACATCCCACGTCCATGCAAACCCTATGCCATAATCAAGAAATGATGCTTTTTTTTGCAAAACTACCAGTCTCTTCAGCCTCTCTTTGATGAGTGGCCTAATGCAGGGATATGAATTCCTATTTCACTTATCAAAGATCTGTCAAGAGCTCGTCTGATGTTCAGCGCCTATCAATGGCCATTCCAAATGGCTCCGAGCTCTTATGCGAAGACTTGTCATTCCTCAAATGATAAACGTGTTTGTTAGAGAATAATATAAATTAATTTTTAGGATTTCATTTAATAATTTAAGTTTTTAGATTGAGTTGATTTCTTGACATAATATCAAAGCCTTGATGATCAAGTGGTCACGAGTTCGAATCTCACCATTCTTATTTATTTGATAAAAATTAAGTACAAGGTAATATGGACCTATAAATTTCAAGCCCAAAAAACTTTCACCTGAGAAAGTGTGTTAGAAAACAATATAAATCATTTCTTGAAACCTCATTTAATAGCTTAAGCTTTTAGATTGAATTGGTTTCTTGATATTGTTTCATCTGGAAAATGCTTCCCGCAACCTTCTATGCAACACAGGAGTTGATATGGAAATAAAAAAAAAATAATTCTAATTATACTGTATGTTTTCATGCAGATGCTTGAAACGATGGAATTTATTTTGCAAATAAAGTGTTTGGTGAAATAACAATGTGAAAGTCTTAAATGTTTATGCTTTGATGGTAAAATGATAATTTTATATTTTTAACGTTGAAATGGCTATTTAATCGTTAGCACTGGAATGTAAATAAGTTGCACTATTTTTTAAATTGCGCTAATTCTTCAAAGTTTTTTATTTTTTATTTAATTTTTCCGAGGTGTTATTAAAAATAAAAAATAAAAACTCTGACATGTGCTGCCCCAGGAATGTGATTCTGCTGCTTTATGACTGGTCAAAAAAAGAAGAAAGAAAGTAGTGCTCGGTGTTAGAATCCGAGTCGAATAATGAAGTGTAGATAATTGTTTAGTCGGAGTGGGAGATGCCTAGTCGCTAACCTTTTTATTAGTTGAAGTCTAATCCAATTAAAAGATACAGACGAGAATTATTTGACGGGAAGTATCTTTCTTTGATGTTGTGGATGATCAAACATCAAAGATTCCACTCTATAATTGAACACACCCAGTAGGCCGTGGGAAAGGAATTTCAAGGGTGGGGCTAGCTTGAATGGCTTCGAGGTGGTGGGATCGAGAACGAAGACTTGTTGAAATGGTTTCGAGGGACAGAGATTAATTATTGAAATCAACGAGTCCTTGTTTCATGAATCTGCCTTTTAATATTCCTCTATCCTTGGAAAGATTGCATTCTTTGTCTCTATTTTTTTATAATTATATTCCATAACAAATTTCAAAATATGTACAACCAACCCAATTAAAATGGTATTCTATTAGGGGTGATTAAGTAATTTCACAACGGTAACTTGGAGGGGCAATTATGTATTTTTAATAATGGATTATGAAAATACTTGTTTACCCCTAAAATCAAATCTTCTTAAAGCTTACTTTTCAGGGTTGTTTTAGTCTTTTATATTTTTAATAAACAATGAAATGAATCCCATGCCCTTAGAAGTGGATTTTATATGTCTTCCATTCAGGGGTGTTATTGTATTTGAATTCAGGCATTTTTGTAATTTTTGAGTTTGTTTAGAGGCAAGGGTTTGATTTAATATATACAAAATTAATTAGAAAAAAGTTGATTTAAATTAACACGGGTTCATATATATATATTTTTTTGATCTCATTACTCGGTGTTAATTTAAAAATTTATGGTTTTTTATATTTTTTTTATAGGATTATCCTAATCTCATGGTTTTATTTATGTGTTTGTCAAGTTAATTTGAATGAGCTTTTATTTTTATTTTTTTAATTATTTTTTTATATTGTTTTATAAGTTTGATTTTTTTAAAAAAAAATTTCTCTTTCAGTAATTGATTTGTTGAGATTGGCTGTCATAATTTTTATATTTAGTATTTCTAATCAAATGGCTTGGAACAAGGGTTGATATTATTATTTTTTAGAATTTTTTTTTCCATATGATTTGACATTGGTTTTCTTTTAGAATTCAATTTGATGATTTTTTTTTCTGTTAGTCATTTGAATGATATTAAAAAAAATAATAAAGAAACACGCTTAATGTTTTTCATGAATTGTTGATGTCTGAGTCCCAATACAAATACTGACAACATCTATAAAACAATATCTATTTATAGGCTTCATAACACAACCGCTCCAAAAAAATTTAGATAGATAATTATTTACTTATTTGCTGTTGATATTAATTAGCCTTGCGCGGATCTCAAACGACGTAACACTTGAGTTTTTTTTTTTTTACTTTCCAAATATTTTCGGACGAATAAAAATGAATTCGCTCTTGACATGATTTTTTGGCATGTTATTTATTAAATTCAATTAATTTTGAGATGATGAAGTTCGAAACAAATGCAATAAACACCTAACCGAACCTCAAGAACACCTTCAAAATTAATATTTCCACAAACATTCCCCCCTGTAACGCACCTGTAAGTAAACTACAGCATCATTTGCATGTGTATACACCACCTTTCTTTTCCACATGGGTCACCAATATCCTATCCACTCTTGACACGATGGCATGGCAAAAGGAATTGTAAAACCTTGAACTGAGAAAGGATGACGATATTTGACCCCGACCAAGTTTGGTAATATTGTGGTTTGGACGATAAATTTTTTTATTTTTTATATATATTTTTATTTTAAAATATTAATATAAAAAATAAAAATAAATTATTTTAATATATTTTTAAAATAATAATACTTTGAAAAAAAAAATTACCCTAATATTTACCAGTGATCAGAAACAGCCACCAAGAATAACTAGCTTGGCCGCACAATGTTCGTTGACTTTTTTAATTTGATTAGGGGGAGGCAAAAATTTAGCTGAAATGACGCCCCATAGGTTAATTCGAGACAGACCAATAATGAGCAATGCTTTTTATTTCTGGTTTCTTAAAGTTTTTTTTTTTATTATGTCGGTAATTCTTTTAGAATTTCCGATGAAAAATGGGTAATAAAAACTTATTTTTAGACATGAAAATTCTATCACTAATTCCATCAATAATTTTTAATTAATAACATATGTATATTAATTAATAACTTCAAGCATCTAACAAGGGGGGGAAACGAAAGAACTTGTTGTGAGATTGTGCAAACGCTACTAATGAAGTTGTTTTTCACCATCTCGTGAAATAATTGGCAGATATGTATGATCTTAACTTTGTTGCATAGGCTGCTGATAAGTCTCTTATTCATTAGTCTATGGCCTTTTTCATAACTTTTATAAATGGGATAATATCCTAGTAAATAACTTGTTTGGGTCCTTTAATGCATGAACAATGAAAGCTAGGGACAAATTAACCTATCATGACCTTGCTAGAAATAGTTAGGGTTTTTTTGATAAAGAAATTGCATAACAGGAGTCAGATGCTAACTAGTTATGAAGGTCTTATCTATCCTAAAACTCAAGAAAGTTTAGAGAAAAGTAAACTTCACTGTCGAGGTTTAGATGTCATCTATGGTGGAGATGAGAATTTTCAAGTCTAGTGCAAATCCTAATGAATAATATGCTAATCAGCTAATGATTTTTTTTCTTTAGGTTAGTTTTTTTTTAATGTTTTTGGATTGTTTTGATATGTTGATATTGTAAAAAATAAATTTTAAAAGATAAAAAATATATTATTATGATATTTTTTAAAATTAAGAATTTTCTTTAACTTTTTTATTTATCTTTTAGAGATTAGGGGGACGAAAGAGGGCATTCCAGTTTTTAGCCACATAACAAACCCATTGATGGAACTTATCAAATGACTGCAAATGGACTTAAAAAGCATTTGTGCTGTGAAAGTTTTGGTGTAAGTAATAGGTAATTGAGGGTATGGTAATTATTATTTTTTAAAATTTTATATAAAAAAGAAGTTGATGGCCTAATAATCCTTACAAGATGCGAAGAATTTATGGTTCTGTTAGGTGCGGGAGGTGTTCATAATTAAGTTGGCCACAATAGTAGTAGAATTAGCTGCAAAGGTGTCACCGAAGGATAAAAAAAAAAAGCTCGGAAAAAGGTTAGTTATATTTATTTATATATTAATACTATATTTATTTATGATTTTATAATAATGCGTTGAAAGTATTTTAATTGATCATATAGATGGATAAGACAAGTGTTCTGGCCCCCAATAACTTATGGCTACAACTAAAGCACAATGAATACAAAAACCAAGTCCTCCTCCTCCTCATATATATATATATATATATATATATATATATATATGCGAGTGTAAGTTTGGATATGGTTTTCTAAGATATAATTATTATATTGTTTTCATGATTGTGATAACTCATTTATTTATTACACCAAATGAATTATCCTTCGAAGGACGTCAGACACAGTCGATCTATAGCAGCAACTTCAGCATCAATCTTGATATATAGCGACTTCATCTCTTATTGCCTCTTCAAAGAAACATGAGCTCCTTTGGAATGGAAGGTGTATGCATGCCTTAAGTGAGATTTCCATATATATATATAACACCATTGATGATGATTTTGAGTTTTATATAACACACTTGATGATCATTAATACTTTGATTTTGGAAACATGGGGTGTAATTATTTTTGGATGGTATGATATTGTCTTCGATTATAATGTAATTATATATGGATGCAAAGAATTTTGGTTATATTGTCTATTTTTATTTTGATAACAAAAAATAAAATAAAAAAACTGCTTTCTCATTTTGATGCATGTCATATCCACGACTGACCCCAAATCGATCCGGCACTAACCATGAAAGGTTGAGACATGCATTCTCAGCTCATGTCATAATATATACCAAACTTCATTGACATAACGTGTTAGGACGTTGTCTTGTTTATTAACAAAAACAGAGCATTTCTAAGCCCTAATACACCTAATTAAGGGATCACTGCACATTAATTATAGCATTCTTCTAATTTTGAAAATTAACAAGAAACAACTTCACTGCCATATAGACAGTGATCATCCATGAGCAAGTCATCGTGGTTTTTGCTTTTTTTAGCCTCTCTTCTCTCTCTAATCAGATTTGCTTCCATCATCAACCTTTAAGTCTAATAGCTCTTGTGTGAGACTTTTGGCTCTATCACTATCAAAAAGCTGGAAAATACCAATAGAACGGCAACAAAATACTATCATTAAGAACTTCCTAACCGGTACTTTTTATTCCCTCGGCATTGGAATAATATTATGTCAAAATTTCCGTACGTGATGTTTTTATTTTTTTCTTTTGTTTATTATGAATTCCAAACTAATAATTGCTCGCATTCGTAACTACAATAAAAAAGCATCTCTAAAAAATGAAAAACCAATTAACAAAGATTCAAGACTAACGAGAAACTTTTCAACCAACTAATCTTAAATAGATTATGCTAACCTATGAGTTTTTATAATTGAAAGATTTAAATTACAAATTTATATAAATAATAAAAAAAATTATAGAGAAAGGTAGCCCATCATACAATATCATACCCACTACTATTATTATCATTATCATAATAATCATCACTATCACTTATACCATGACTATCGTTATAAATATTCTCATCATAACTACTACATTAATCATCATCACTATCCCTATCACAAACTAACATCATAAATTTTTCTATCATATTATCATCAATAAATAATAACATCAATTAATACCCTAATTATTATCAATTACACACTAATTTAATCTTCTCTAAATTCTTAATAAAATTCATAATTGACTAAAATTAATTGAGATCCAACTAATTATCTATTATTTTTTTAATTCAACACAATTTAACATAAATTGATACATTTTAATTATTATCAATTCCACACAGAATTATTTTTTTAAAAAAATTTCAACTTGATCATAAAATTAACAAAAAATAATTGATATCTATTAAATTAATCATCATTTCTTCAATTCTAACACACTTAGGTTACAAAGTCATACTCAATTTCATTAAGTGACAAATCAAATCCATTTCCTCCAAATCCTAAATAAACCCTAAAATACAAATCATATATTAATATAAAAAAATATCATTATAAAACAAGTAAAACACTTAAAATATAGACAAACTACAAATAAATTTTAATAAATTAACTTAAAACATAAATGAGTTATAATAAAAAATAGATAAATTTGTTTTTTTGGTGTAGTGAAGCTTGACAACAAATGAAATCAAAAGAGAGAATAAGTTGATACTACTATACAGAGGTTGATTGGTGTCGATGGGTTAGGTGGTTGGATTTGTAGAGTAGGGGGGCTGTAGAAATTAATGAAATGGAATAGAGATAGATACTATGATTTTAATTGAATGAAAAATAAGAAATGGGAAAATAAGAGGGGCTATCGGGTTTTGATTTATTTTAAAATTATAGATAGAATTTTTGTTAACAATTCTGTGAATAATTTGATAAGTTAGCAATGTCGATGAAATTATTGATAAATTTTTTTATTAATTTTTTTATTTCATCACTATTTCCATAAAAAAATACTGAAAAAAATCTTTTATTGCAATTTTTATCAATAAACAATGACAGAATATTATCCGTCGGAGTTTCTTACTTGTTGAAGGATATTCCAACCATGAACGAACTCGTATGTTCTTGAAGTCTAAAATTCATTCAAAACATGAGAAATATCACAAGCCAACACGCTTGAAATAAATTAACACAATGAAGAAGAAAAAACCCAAATTAAACCTGACATTATATATAGTTTCTGCAAAACAAAAGCCCTCCTTCCTGGATTGCTAACGCTCCATGATGTCCTCAACACAACTTGTTCTTGGCAATGACAGTAAACATCAAAACATCCATAGATACCCAATCCCTGCTCTTCCCAGTTTCTTACTCTATAAACCTTACAAGCTTTGACGTTGGAGTCCGAATATGAGCCAAGTCCCTTTGTACAGAGTTAAATGCCACTTACACATGTTTTTATCAATTGAAAAAAAGCTTGGCAGAAAATCTGGCGCCAAACTTAACCACCGTTATATCTTGTAATGTTTCCTAACGGAAGGGGACACGTTGATGCATTAATGAAACACGAAGGATGACATTGCAATAATTTAAACCTTAAAGGGACAACTTGGATTCCGTTCAAATCCTAAAATAACCTAAAAAATATTTTTACCAACAAAACAACAAAAAAAGAAAGTTCATAAAGAATTAAAAAAGAAAAGAGTTTACAAGAAAACACAAGGACGAGAAGCAGCCGAGAAACCACGTGGGCATGAGTACTAGGGAACAGGATGGAGGAACCACCGGTTTTTTTACCCTCTTTCAATACGTACGGCGCATGGGTGCCATTGCCACAGGACCAAAAACCTCGTTCTCTTCCAGGACGAAAAATAAAAGGTGATTTTTGTGGAATTTCTTGCTGCAAGCAGAGTAAACAAAAATGTATCAGAACTAGCAGCTCCGGGTATATTCTACTTCAAACTCGAACAAATTCCTAACATCATTATCTTTTAACTTATTGTAATGGTCCTTTTTTACCATGATCACATCGCCACATTGTGAGGAGGACTGAGGAGCAGGGCTGCGTTCCAATATTTGTGTTTTAATCATAGCCGAAAAATAAAACAGAAAGAAACCCTGTGATTATAGTTTTAAGACCCAGCCCGGTGGTCGGCCCGGGTTCCGGGTTTTGACCGGGTCGCCGGGTCAGCCGGGTCAAAATTTATTTTTTAATTTTTTAAAAAAAAATCAAAACGACGTCGTTTTAGAAAAAAATAAAAGTCAACGGGTTTGGGGCCGGGTCTTGCCGGGTCAACCGGGGTCCGGATCGACCCGCCGGGTCGACCGGGTCTGACCGGGCCAATTCCCAAGCAGGTTTTGGCCTTCACCTGAACTGGTCCCATACCCGGGTCGACCGGGTCTCGAATCGACCCGCCGAGCCGGTCCGGATTTTAAAACTATCACTGTGATAACTGGCCATCAATCTATGGGCCCTTAGTCAACAGAACCTTTTGTCTCAAGCTATGGGAAAGAGAAGAGAGGAGAAAAAATGAGCCAGCAAGAAAATACCAAGGTGGCTCAAAGGCTCACCAAAAGCCAGTGTCTCGTTAGCCCCCTCAGCTCCCTATTAGCCGCCCCCAGTTGTGTCCTATGTGAAGCCGTGACTTGTGAGTTCTGACCCTATCCGTTTTATTACAGTTATGTGACCCTCTCTCAACCTTCCCTCTTGTTCTCCGTCTCTGATTTGGTGCATGAAAACCCGCCCCGTGGTTCTGTTCATTGGCTGTTGGAGCTCCCAGGCGCCACTTCACGGACATGAAACCGCCCCCCAGTTTTATTGGCTTCTCTGATCGGATCCTTTTTAACCGTTGGTGATCTATCATTGTCATAACAGGAGCACAATATCATTGCTCTAGTGCAAATCCTAAGAATCCTCCGGATATTTTATCGAATGAGTAATCACTGCTCTCCAGATATGATGGAGTAAATAATCTGAGTTGAGAAATTAGGTTCGACCTTCACTGTAGTTTTGTTTTGCTAATATTATATAAATATTTTCTCCATTGCTCATGAAGAAATTACTGCTAGATTTTGATCTTTTCAAGTGTAGAGAGGTTGCAATTAGCAAACACGCATCTTCAATTATGGAAAATATTGCTTGTGAGAGCAAAAATCATACGTTAGAGCTACGACAATTCTACAACCGTGCAATTAAGTATATGATTAGTACAATGTTTGTTTTTACGAGTCAATGTCATATGTTGTGACGTTTGTCCTAGAGCAAGACCGAGCAGCCGGACATGTCTATTTAAGAACTTTTTTTCCCCCCCCAAAGAAATCTAGTAATAGCCTATACATTTTATTCACTCTAATTATTGATTGGTGTATTTGTACTTGTATCGCATCATATGAATTTAATTAAATAGATTGTTTTTTATAATAGGGAAATAGCTTCATCACGTCCTCAGAGTTGCATAAATATATTTTTTAAAATATTTTTACATCATAGAATTTCAATCAGTTCCTACTTCAATTAATGATATCATATATTATATTTTAAGACAGAATATTCCTCGCTGAATTCAATATGAACAAATGAATAAAAAATCATTACATACCTCTCGTATAGATTAAAACGAGCTTTGCTTTCCGTGCTTAACCACTAGCTCAAATTATTTTTTATGTAAAAAGTAATATTCAATTACTGAAATAAAATAGAAAAATATAAGAATTTAATCATGACAAACTTGTAATAATACTAATTAATTCAATGTTCCTTTTTTCTTTTTTATGTCCTGAGCAACACATCACGTAGTTTAAATTTAGACCCTTCGATCGATCTAGCCAGCTCGATCTTTATATAATTAGATAGCCTTTTCTGTTTTTCTTATTTTGTAATAATTCTTTGAGATCATAATGTTGAATGTTGTTTTTCCAAAACATGTTCGTTATAGTAATTTAGGCCCATATAACTAGCCAGCTCAATCTTAAGTTTTCTTTAAAGGTGATTTGAGTTCCCCAATTCAACTTCTCCTAACCTTGTTGACAAATATATATAAATGTCATATGTTGTTATTTAATTGGATATAAAATCTTATACGGTCTTTAATTGGGAGTCCAAATAGTGAGTTTGATTTGAACAAAACTAGAAAGAGCAAACATGATTTTTAGCCAAAAACTCCTCATGCCATTATTTATATTAGAAAATAGGCTAGTGATATTGTACATATCTATACTTTTTTTTTTTCAAAAAAATAATCCTTTTACTATCTTTTTGATTCATTCTGTCATAAAAAACATCTTAAAAAACTTAATTATGTTAAAAGGGTTAAAAAAAATCACCACCTAATCTTATAATTATTAGAAACCTATCTAGATTTCAAATATTTTATAATAAGAGGCTAATTATGCTAACAAAAATATAAAAATCACTTTAAACATCCTACCTAAGATAATTTATATTATTTGTTGATATTATGATAAAAAATATACATTAATATTTCACCCCAACTAGATTAATATGTTTGTTAGAGGTAAGAATTTATAGGTTAGTGATTTTGCAATTTTAGTTTGAAAAAGAAGCATAATCCTCACTTTTAGAGAAAGAGGGGTGGGTGAACCAACTCGTGTAGAAGAATAGTTCTTTTTCTTTATAATGATGCTAGAGGTGCAAGTCATGATCTCTACTATAAGTGAGAGATTAAAGGCTAGAAATTTGACTTTGTTTTGCTTAATTTCTTAAGTTGTTTTATGACATGTTTATTTTCTTAGAGTTGTTTCGCACACAAACAGTGAAAAGGGGAGAGTGAGCCAACTCGCGTTGTAGAAGACTTCTTCCTATTCCTAATGGTGCTAAAGGTGTCGATCACCTCCTACTGTGCTAAGATATCCAAGGCTAGGAAGTCATTGCAATTTTATTGGAATTTATGGGTAGTTCATAATTTTTATTTTTTTACATGGTTTTTTGTTTTTTTTTGTTGTTGTTTGCTTAGTTTTTTTTTCAAAAATATATCCCCTTCAATATGTATTTGTCTTTTTTTTTTTTACATGAATGGCCAAGTTTGAGTGGCAAATAGATGAGGGCAAGTAGTTTGAGTATCAAGTAAAAACTTGTTTATTTTTGCGTTTTAAAAGTGTTTTTTTAAAAAAATTAAAAAATATTTTTTTTATTTGTTTGAAATTAATTTTTTTTTGTGTATTTAGATCATTTTAATGCGCTAATATTAAAAATAATTTTTTTTTTAAATATTATTTTGATGTATTTTTGAGTGAAAAATATTTTTAAAAACAGTCTCATTTTAAAAAGCAATTTGAGTGATATACAATTTAGAAAGATAGAGTTTTAGTGATGAAATGGTGTGAAAATAGAAGAGTTCCATACAAGGATATCTAGGAGCCAAAAAGTTTTTTCTTCTCATAAATGTTGTGAGGTTGGTTTGACCTAATAACTTCTTTTTTTTATCTAATTAAATAGATGTTAACTAAATAGTTTTTTTTTTAACTCGTATATAATTATGTTTCAAATTTTAATTTTATAGAAGATTAAATAAAAATTTTTATATGTATAAAGAGTTATCTTATAATAATTTTAACTAAATATTTTTTTAAAATTATAAATAAAAATAATTTTTTAAACTATAACCATACAAACTAGCTGGATGCAAAACAAAATTAGAAGTGAAAGATATTTTGTAACAGCTGTTGTCACCTGTTATATGTGTGGCTCTAGCCAAAACCGTGGTCACTACTACGTCCATGTCAACCTCTCGAGCCACAGCTAGCTCTAGTCCTTATAGCCGACACCATCAAATTTATTTTTCCATTTTCCCACTAAAAAACTTTTTGTATAACTCACTTTTTATCATCTTTCATGTTTTTTTTTTAGGTAAAAATGTTTTCAAGGTTTTTCAAATTTTTTAAAAATTAATTTTTTTTTATTGTTTTGATAGATTGATATTAAAAATTATTTATTTTAATATATTTTTAAATAAATATTTTTTGAAAAATAAACATGATAGTAAAAAGCAGTAAAATACCAACAACAATAAAGTCACTGTCTACAAACGTAATCGTGGGCCCCGTTTTTTTTCCTTTGACATTTCTACTTCAAACTTCAAACCACAACGAGGCCTATAAAGTCCTAACCAAATGCAACTTCATTCTCACCTTGAAACCAAACAGAGGAATCACAGGAAGAAGTAAAGAAAGAAAAGTCTTAAAAAAACCTTTCTTTCTTTTCATTTTCTTTCACGTATCTTTCCTTATTTATTAGGCGACACTAATGGCAGCCTCGGTCGACAACCGCCAATTCGACCTCGAACCCACTTTAAACGGGGTGGCTCGTCCCTTCAAATCCGTTTCAAACCACCGGCCCAACTCTCCGGTTCGGAAGTTGAACTTCTCGAACCAAGACTTTACTCGGTACAACCGGAAACCAGTTCCAACATTTGAGGAAGAAGACTCTTCAAGTGAAGATGAAGCTGATTATAAGGATCTGATCCGCAAAGGTAACAGTGAAATAGAGCCGTCGATTTTTGATCCACGAGATGAAGGAACGGCTGATAAGTGGATCGAACGCAACCCTTCCATGGTCCGTCTTACAGGGAAACATCCCTTCAACTCTGAACCGCCATTGGTTCGTCTCATGCACCACGGGTTCATTACACCGGTCCCACTTCACTATGTTCGCAACCATGGTCCTGTTCCAATGGCCACGTGGCAAGACTGGACTGTCGAGGTTTGCGGTCTGGTTAAGAGGCCAGTCCGTTTCACCATGGAGCAGCTAGTCAACGAATTCCCAGCTCGTGAACTCCCTGTCACTCTAGTTTGCGCAGGTAACAGACGCAAAGAGCAAAACATGGTGAAACAGACAATTGGGTTCAACTGGGGTGCTGCGGGGTTGTCTACTTCAGTGTGGCGTGGTGTGCCATTGCATTTGCTGCTCAAGAAGTGTGGGATCTACAGCCGTAAAAATGGAGCCCTCAATGTTTGTTTCGAAGGTGCTGAGGACCTGCCAGGTGGCGGTGGATCAAAGTACGGGACTAGCATCAGGAAAGACGTTGCTTTGGATCCATCTCGTGATATTATTTTAGCCTATATGCAAAACGGTGAGCTCTTGGCGCCGGACCATGGGTTTCCGGTGAGGATGATCATACCAGGTTTCATTGGTGGGCGCATGGTAAAATGGTTAAAGAGAATAATTGTTACCACTAAAGAGTCAGATAGTTACTATCACTACATGGACAACAGAGTACTGCCCTCGCATGTCGATGCAGAGCTAGCTAACGCCGAAGGTACGTAACATGATATGATATGATAATAGCATATGTCAATATCAATTTGGAAGTCCGTGGTACGTCATGAAATTTTACTGGGCATCTGAATAGTAGTAACAACGATTATGCTACCTTTGTTGTTTTGCAATGTGTAGCCTGGTGGTATAAGACAGAGTATATCATCAATGAGCTTAATATAAATTCCGCGATCACAACGCCTTCTCACGAAGAGATATTGCCAATTAACTCGTGGACAACTCAGAGGCCGTTCACGCTGAAGGGCTACGCATATTCCGGTGAGTTTCCAGAGAATTGAAAGATAATTCCATGACGATTTTAGACTTTTCCTTTTATAAGAAAATCTCTCGTTGGTGGAATTAGTATGCCTCTCCTCTTCTAGAGCTCAAGAAGAGTTCTTGTACTGAAAGTCATCTTCTTGTCTCACTTGCAATGTTTTGTAAATTAAGGCGGCGGTAAGAAAGTGACGCGTGCCGAGGTGACTTTGGACGGTGGAGAAACGTGGCGGGTCTGTAACTTGGACCACCCAGAGAAGCCCAACAAGTATGGCAAATACTGGTGTTGGTGCTTCTGGTCCCTGGAGGTGGAGATACTGGAGCTACTTGGAGCCAAGGAGATTGCAGTCCGGGCCTGGGATGAAACCCTTAACACCCAGCCGGAGACGCTCAATTGGAATGTCATGGTATGTATGCATGCATGTCTGATCAACTTGTGTTCTTGAACTTTCAAACACATCCACCTGTAATTATGTGAATCTGGTCACAATCAAAATTGTCAACTTTTAGATAAATTAATAATGTGTCAATTGAAAACTTGAACTTCCTACGAAAGCGACATAATTCTCTAGTTGGTGCCTTTAGCTTGAATTTCTGACGTACAGCGTTGGAAGCCGACAGCTCCAGAAATTAAATTGTGGGGTGCCGTGTTCTTGAGCTCACCGGTTATTTTCATGAGAGAATAGGATATATCCCTTTATACAAACATCTTTATCTAGGCTGAATTGTCAACGTGATTTTATGTTAATTTTTTTGCTCTTTTGAACTCTTCTTATAAAAAACTATTTGCTGTCTTGAATATAAGATTTAATTATTATACTCAGTTACTATCTTAAATGCACGCTCCTTTCTCTTTAAGAGCTGGTGCAAGAAGTCCTCCGGACAAGGGCGTATATGAAATTGAATATTAATGACAAATACTTTTACCGAGGTTAAAAATCGATTTATATTGTCACAGATACTCATTGGCTTGAAGTGTATTGCAAACATAATTAGGTTTAGCCCTGATGTGTATTTAAACATGGAGCCATTATGATGAGCAGGGAATGATGAACAACTGCTGGTTCCGGGTTAAAACAAATGTCTGCAAACGTCACAAGGGTGAGATTGGAATCGTGTTCGAGCACCCCACCGTTCCGGGCAACCAGTCCGGAGGGTGGATGGCTAAGGAAAGGCACCTAGAGAATTCATCTGAGAATATCCGAACTCTGAAGAAAAGTGTTTCAACACCCTTCATGAACACCTCATCAAAAACTTTTTCCATGGCTGAGGTAAAAAAACATAAGTCAGCAGAATCTGCATGGATAATTGTTCATGGTCATGTCTATGATTGCACTCGCTTCCTTAAATACCATCCCGGTGGCACCGATAGCATTTTAATCAATGCCGGAACTGATTGCACTGAAGAATTCGATGCCATACACTCTGATAAAGCCAAGAAGATGCTCGAGGGTTATCGGATTGGAGAATTGGTCACTTCAACCACTTACACATCTGACTCGAACGCGTCTTCGCCTAATAGCTCAATGCATGGTGCATTCAACATAGCACAGATAAACTTGGCTCCTATCAAAGAAATTGCCCCAGCAATAAATGTTGCTCTCGTCCCGCGAGAAAAAATCCAATGCAAGCTAGTGAAGAAGGAAATTCTCTCTCATGATACTCGTCTTTTTCGATTTGCATTGCCATCAGAGGATCAAGTACTGGGGTTGCCTGTAGGGAAGCACATATTTTTATCCGCTACCATTGATGATAAGCTGTGCATGCGAGCTTATACTCCAAGCAGCACCATTGATGCGGTGGGGTTTTTTGATCTTGTGATTAAAGTTTATTTTAAAGGCGTGCATCCAAAGTTCCCTGATGGAGGGCAGATGTCACAGTACCTTGACTCGTTATCGCTGGGGTCTGTGGTAGACGTGAAGGGTCCATTGGGTCACATTGAATATGCTGGTCGCGGCAACTTTATGGTTCATGGCAAACCCAGGTTTGCAAAGAAACTGGCTATGTTAGCAGGTGGTACAGGTATCACACCGATTTATCAAGTGATTCAAGCTATTTTGAAAGATCCAGAGGACGATACTGAGATGTATGTGGTGTATGCGAACCGCACCGAGGACGATATTCTGCTGAGGGACGAGCTTGATTCTTGGGTGAAGGAACACGAGAGATTAAAGGTGTGGTATGTGGTTCAAGAGTCTATCAAGGAAGGCTGGCTGTACAGTACTGGGTTCGTTACAGAGAGCATCCTGCGCGAGCATGTTCCGGAAGGATCGAGTGATGCTCTGGCTCTGGCTTGTGGTCCTCCGCCGATGATTCAATTTGCTGTGCAGCCAAATTTAGAAAAAATGAACTACGATATCAAGAATTCCTTACTAGTTTTCTAGAAAAGAGAGAAGGGGTGTCTTTGAAATAATATGAAATTGTACGTACATATTAGCATGGTTTGTTACTTGGTTAATCCCTTCACTTGTAAATGAAATGAGGGCTATTTAATTTCCATGTATTATTATCAAGTTGAAGCTTAATTGCTCTGTGTACAGAGTACTTCTCCGTGGGCATAAATCAAAGGTTAATTAATTAATTGTAATGACCTTACTGCACAAAAACTCTCCATGCATGTAGTTTTTGTTGGATGTCATTATAATTATATTTTTCAAAATGTTCTTAGTTCTTGAACATACCTCGTAATTATCCTTCTTCACACCTCCATTTCAGGACATGCTCTGATTAAATCATACAAGTACGTACCGATGTGAGAACATTTTCCTAGCTATCCTAAACAGTACGGTGAAAATGGAAGGTAACCCATGACAACTTGACATGTTAATTTGTCAAGGATGGGATTTACTGTGGCTTTGGAGGAGAATCAATACCAATAAAGCTTCCCTCATCAGCAAATGAAAGGAAATGTTGCATTGATGGTAAAGGAGATGCTCATCTCATTATCATTTTTTTTTTCCTTGTATCTTTAAAGACAAGGGCTAAAATAGCTCAGCGCACTGGTTGTTGGAAGGAATAATTTAACCCGCTAAATCCATTTTCAACCCATTTAAAACCAAAAATATCCAAAAATCAGTAACAACCCCCCCCCCCAAAAAAAAAAAAAAAGACACAAATCACAAAATCATACCATATAATTTTTTTCTTTTTCTATTTAAATTTGTTTTTTTAAAAAAAAATCAATGCTTAAAACAACGCATACTCATGGGCTTAACAGCCCGAATGTCCAATATAGACTGGGTATTTTCAAGTTTCCGTGCCAAACAAGAGCGCATCCGCATTACGGATACTACTACTGTCTTCAAAGACTGAGGACGAGTTTGTATTTCAGATGGCTAGTAATTATGACCAAACTGAAACTACAAAAATGTTGGTATCATCATTTTTTGCTTTCTAGTTCACAACTACCTAAGCAACAAGCAAGAAAGAACGGGCTGGAAGTCGACGTGGTCAGTGCAGCCATTTTTTTTTCCTTTGAAAGGCTAGAAATTCTTTTTGAATGAAGGTGCTAATAATTTTCGTCAGTTTGAAGTTTTGAATCATGTTTCACCAGATCAGGATGCATGCATCAGAAGAACCATTCTGGCAAATACATTAGCAGCAGGAAGGAAAAGACAAACCAAAAGGAGACCAGATAGTGCTTGCATCTTCAGTCCAAGATGTGCAGGATACATAATGGTGAGAGACTCGTTGAATCTAAACGAGGAAAAAGAAAGCATCAATCACGAAAGAAATATATCAACAACGAACCAACACGATCCCAGTTCAAATTACTGTGCACGAAAATGATAGTCAATCGTGCACCTGAACAGACCAATTAAATGCTTTAATCCTTATCGGAGCTAGTGACCTAACCATAGGCAAGGCCCTCAGACTATCATTCCTAATATTTGTTGGAAACCACACTTATTTGACACCAATGGCATAGCACCACATCAGGGTACATAGGCAACCATCACACATGGCACGTGATCGCAGCAGAAAAAATGTAGAGAAACCAATTTGAGATAGTTGATTACCGCCTTTGTAACCCCAATCGTGTTCAGTAGCTTCGACCTCTACTACCTCTGTACCACCGCCTCCTTGGCCTCTCCAGCAGTATCCTGTGAAAACCGCGTCCAGTTATTGCCGCAGAACCAGGAGGGCCAGGACGGCGCGTCCCATAATCATCCTCATCCAATGAATCATAGTCTAGGTGATATCCATTACGAAAGCGGAAGCCACTACTCTGCCCTCTATCAAACGACCCCAGAGATAAGAAACCATCATCCAATGATGAATCAGAATCAGAATCAGAATCGTAGTCATTATGAATGCCACGGTACCCCGGCTCAATCACATAATCACCAAGCACCAGTGCCCCAGGCGTTGATGACATAATTGTGCTGATTACATCATTTCTCTCTCTTTCACATTCAAACTTCTTCCATTTTTCTTTGAGTAAAGGATCCACAGCTCGAGGTTGTGCCAATGGGTGCTTTGCCTTGACATGCTTCCTCAGCTGCTTATAAGTTCCAGCAAATGAGCACTTATCCTGCATGCAGGTTCTTTTCTTGGCATTGAGATGCTTACGAGCTGGTTCCACCACCGTCCAACCTTTAACCTGCCCTCGACAAAGTGGACATAAAAGCTCTGGAACCTCCGCCCTCTCATTGGCTGGCTCCACATGCAAAGCGGGTCTTGAATGATCCGTTGAATTGCTTTCTTGCTGCGCCCCTTCTGTAGGAGTTATTTTTGTATAAGCTTTCTTGTATTGTTCAAGACAGTTGGAAAAACGACGACTGGTGGCACACATATATGGACGGCAGCCCTTCTTATAAGAGAAGCAAAGGAGAAGCACTGCGTTGTGAGGATGCTCTAGACAAATAGAGCAGGTAGCACCTTCCCAATCTTTCTTCTCTGAAGTTTTTGAATGTTTTTTCTTCAAGTGGCATCTTTTAACAGCCTTCCGTGAACAAGATGACAATGCATGTGGTGTCACTCTGTGCTGCCGGGAATCAGCCTTGCATCCCACCTTATTAACTTTCGCCATTTTCAGAATATACCTAAATTGAGAGAGAGAGATAGAGAGATCAGATAAAACCATTCATGTGATTTATGTTACTGCACTTTCATCCAAATACATTTACCCTATGGCATGTGTTTTAGTATTTGTGTTTAATAATTCATTTTTGTTCTATGTAGACCTCGGAATGCACAAGGTAACCACCATTCAACAAAAACCGGTCATTTGAGCAATACATCAACATAGGTAAAAGGAAGCAGAACATGATGCCTCTTGCACATATATTTCAATGAAGAATGCTACAGGCACATCGTCCACTGAATGCAGAAATATATCAAAATAGATTGGTACTTCATTGAAAACTCAGATCTCAAAGTATTTGGATGTGTCCTCAGTTATTAGTATTTTGTGAATGAGCAGCCCCAAAAAACATTGGACACCTTCAATTATTTATATTTTCAAAAAGATCCATCCACGTTCACTCTTGGCATCTGATTAAGAGCTTTACAAGGAAAGGAAACACAATGAAAATGACTTTACAACATATAAGTATACATTCATTGCAGCAGTTTGTGATAGTGGTGCTGCTGTTTGGCCCCAAAAAAATTACAAGAATCATAAAACACTTCAAGAAGCTAATACACTACAAGGGTCTAACCAAAAGAATTTCTAACAACATATTGGAAACATAGAGCGTGAAAGTAACTTTTCCAAAGACATGAAGAAGCTGATTCACCAAACAGCTGGACTTTATTAAAACAACTGGAACAACAATATAAAACAAAAGCATAATCTCAAAATAGCTCGTGCAAAAAACGTGCACACGCCTTCATAGCCTATCATCACCAATAAAGGATACATATGGCATCTCTAATCCATAAAACAACTAAGGAAAATTATTTTTCCCCTGAGAACATTGACAGATTGCTTGATCTCATGCAGACAGAGTTGAAAAGTAACAGAAGTTTTAAGGTTCAAAATCCACCATTTTTTGCCTTTTTTAAATTATAAATTGTATTATATAGGCTAGCACCCTTACCTTAACCTAGATCGGACCTATACTAACCCTTCCCGTCCAATATATTGGGTGCCAACCAGCTAGCCATATAAACTACCTACAAGATCTTAAAGCCCTGACCTCTTATCGAGGTGCTCCCAAAGTTGTCACTGAAACAAGTAGCTGTTGGCTTCAAATGCATGTTTACCTGCAAAGAAACTATTTTGAAATACACTTGGAAAACATATGTTAAGTAAAATTCAAAACTGTCATAAATCATGTGATAATTTTTTAATTAATTGATGAGAAATTAAATCACTTATAACAAGCAATTGTGGATCAATAGGACAAGTACCATTTAGATACGGATTTTTTTAGAAAAACCACAAATACAGTCAAACTGCACAATAATAGCCTGAAGTGGTGGGGTTTCTAATTCCTTTTCTGATTAAAAACAAGAGGAACAAGGACACAGGAGCATGCTTTGTAAAGTTCTAGAGCAATAATAACCGGTTCGCCTTTGCAAAACAAGTAACAACATAACCATTGTTAAACTCCATTTCCAACATCAACATTCCAATTAATTGCAGACTATTTAACCAAGATTTAAGTGACTATTTGGAAAATGTCTGAGGTCAAGCTTGGCTCACAAATCTGGATAAAAGAGGAGAAAACACATCAAAAGGTTTTGACAAAGAAAACAAAAAGTGAGAAACGGATGAATTTCAAGTTTTACACATCCAGACACTTGCAAATCATAACAGTTAAACAAAATGTATAGGTCAACCAGCAAGAACCTGCTCGACTTGCTTGGAAAATTAAGTCAACATCAAATGCAAGTTTATCATTTGAGCGTTGATTTAATTTTAAAAGGATGCCTAAATCATTGAATCATGAAACTTCAATGTCAAACCAATGATCGGTGCATAAGAATAGACACGGTATCTAAGCTTAAATCTAACTTTGGGTTCATAATAAAAATAATATAGCAGTCCAAATGAAACAGGTGATCAAATTATACACGACTAATCAAAGCTACAAGCACGATCCCAAGAAAATAAATTCGGGTTCGGTAAATTCCACAAGATTCAAACGATCGCAGTTAAAATGAAATCGGAATCCGAAACCCTAAAAATGAAAATTAAAATCGGAATCAGACATACCTGAAGGAGAGGTTAGATCAATTAAATAACGATTAGAGGGAGTGGATCGGATATATAAGGTTAGTTTTTTTAGGGTCGAAGGAGGAGGAGAATTACGGGTGTGGAGTAGGAGAGAGACACCCGTTCTTCGCGGTTACGTACGCCGTCCCTGCTCTGCTGTGTTGGGTTTCTCCACCTATGTATTTATTAATTTATTTAATGTAATGCCATAATTAGTTCTCATAATTAATTTATTTCTCCCTGCTTTTCTCTCTCTCTCTCTCTCTCCCGCCCCGTGTGATTGGTTGTGGTGCCACTGTCGACATTTTAACGCTACCATGATATGGCCCTTTATCGATCTTCGTATCTACGCTTTTTCCACGTGAGAATGCGTGCCTACGGGTTTGACTTGGTCTGGGCTGGGCTTTTTAGTTGAGTCTAAATATCTGGCCCCTTTATATTGAAATTTGAATTTGGGTACTTAAAGGGCTGGCGCTCCCCAAGATAGAAAGATTAAAAAGTGTGGAAATGATAGTTTCGCAGGCAGGCCAACATTAGCTTGTCCGCTGGAAAAGTTTAAATTTATTTAGCAATGCACTGGATTATGGCTACTATCCGGGTCGGGTCGGATTGTTTTTTAAACATAATTTATTTTCATGGTATTGAAAACATAAAAAGAATTTAAACTATGAGTTAATATTACATAAGAGATTTGATGGGTACAAAAATAATTTGAACAATCATTAAAACTATAATTTAACTTGAGAAATATTTTAGATTATATTTTTATTTTAATATCAAGAAATAAACATATTGGATCGTCTCAAATTAATTTAGATTAATTGGTCAAATTTACAACTTGGATAATAAAATTGTGATAACCCATAAAAATAAATTAAAATAAATCACAAAACTCAATTATCAATAAACTTAATATTAAAAGATGAAATGAAAAAAATAATTTAAAAAATGACTCGAGTCATCAAAACTATAACATGGTTCTTGAGACTGGAATAACCCTGTAAAAAATAAATTAAAACAATTTATAAAATTTAATTTTCAATAAATTTAATATTAAAATATAAAATTAAAAAAATAAAATTAAAAAAATCTCAATTCTCATAGAATAAAAGCATTGGTAAGGTTTTGTTGATGACAATGTAAACAAACACAACTCTTGGTGAATTAGTTGTCGTTAACTTGGAAATAAATAACCAAAATAAATCAAGGGTGGGGAGAATAGCAAAACCCAACCAACCGGCCGGAAATTGAATATGATCAAACCATGAATGCCCAAATACTAGATGTTGAAGCACTAGATTCCAAACCAACCCCACACGCCAGTTTTAGGCTTTTAGCTGCTTGGCAGTATAGTTTCAATTGACGCGGACTATCCAATAGCAATTAGTGGTGGTCAGCAAGGAAAACTAATCGTTTTGTTAATGGATAATGGGATTTAAGTTCATACCTCACCACTGAAGGAGATTTAATTCGCTAGAACCAACCCAAACACAAACTAAATCGCAAGTAATAGTACAGGTTTATTTTTGTTTTTTGTTTCAAAAATAACATCAAAAGTCTTAAACCATATTTATTTTTGTATTTAAAAATATTTTTTAAAAAATTTATATTTTTTCATTTTTTTCTTTACTTCAAAATATTTTTAAATTATTTTATTGCATTAATTTCGAAAATATTTTTTTAAATAAAAAAATAATATTTTAATAAAAAATAAATTTTCCTTTTTTTTAATTCATTTTTTTAGAAAATTTGATCATTACTCCGAAGCACATTCAAAGAAAGCAGTACAGATCAAGGTTGTCAATTCCGTTTCGGTAGTTGTTTCGTTTTTTCAATTGGAACGAAATGTTTCGGTTTCGGAGTATTTCGGCGTGCCGTTTCGGGGTTGTACTGTTCATATATATATTCCACAAACATAATTCAAATTCAAGATAAATTAATTATAAATTATGCAATACAAACATAATGCCAAACAAATATAATTTTAAAATTTAAAATATTTTTAAATAGTAAAGATTAAATAGATCTTTAACTTAAAATAATATAAACCATATATTAATTTTTTAAAAATAATATTTTTTGGCCGAAACGGAACAACCGGAATGAAACCGGAACGTTTCGGCCGGAATTTGACCGGAATTTCCGGAACGGGCCGAGATTTAAAATGAGATGGAATTTGTTCCGTTTTGTTCCGTTTTTTGAATTGGTATGGAATGTTTCGGCCATTCCGGACGGAACAGAACGGAATTGACAACTTTGGTACAGATTGGAACCGCCCACCATCCAGTCTTGGTGCCACTAGGAAATGAAAATTATTGTGGAAAAAACCTTAGCTTAAGAGGATATTCAAGCAAATCATTGTTTTTTGGATATAATATGCACAGAAAAAACAACAAAGGCAAAAATAAAATGATACTACATTTGCTACAACAATGATGATATGTACAAGGACTGCACCCTTCCCTATTCTAACAGCAATTGCTCTCACAACATAACAAGTTACAACCCTCCCCGAGAAAATATAAACAGAGGCAAATACTTGCAATGTTGAACAAGTTGACATCAGGACCTTATTTTCTCCGCAACAGACAATAACGAAATAGCAATCCAAGCTGTTCGCTCTGTGATGCTGAATCTTCAGAGCAGGGAATCTGAGGATTGCTGTGTTCATACCATGACCGTAAAAATCCAAGCCCAGATCCCGCCCAATGCTTCAAATTCAATTCTGTGACAACAAGCATGCAGGCTTTTGGTCTCCAAGTTCTGAATTGATGGCTGCTGCAGGTCAAACAGTGTCCCTGAATATGTCATCCAACTTTGAGTACGCAATGTGAAATAAAGATCCCATTTGCTTCATCCTGGATATAACTGTTTCCAAGAGCAAACTTACCAAATGAGTAGGTATTTGACGGAATGGTTAAGAAAAAGAATAGAGTCAAGCTAGCAAGAATAATCTCACAAGCAGATTTAAGTCTAATGGGGCATGCAGAAATTAAAATTACTATTGAGAATGCTGATTACAGAAGGTCAGCCAAAATTATTTTGGAAAACTTACTATAATACAAGTTTCATGACAAATAACTATCCTAAAATCTGCTGCCAGTCCAGTCAGGTCATGCAACAATGATCATAGCACCAATTAGAAAGTGTAAGATCTTGGGTCAAACTCCAATTATTGATTTTTACGGGAAAAAGAAAAGCACAAGGATTTCAAACATCCCAACCACAAGCACCTTAACGATCTCGCATTTGTCACTCGGAGACAGGAATGAAACCCTCCTTTAAAAAGGCAGTGACAGTGTTGTCTCTCAAATGGGGAGTCATAACACATTAATGTCTGGCTTTTCAATCAACATAACCATGCAGAGTTAAGAGAGCAGCTATCTTAAAATAAAGTTTAACTTACGAATCTCTCAGAATCAAAATGAACCAAAAACTGCTATGATCGGCGGCCAATAAAGGGAGATGCTGAGCCCGAAGATGTTGGAAGAAGTTTCTTCACAAATGGATGATCTAAGAGCACAGCAGCAGTAGGCCGGTCATTTGGATTAACTTGTATGCATTGAAGGATAAAATCCCGTGCATCATTTGAGAGTGAATCAGGAACAAGTGGTGGAACACCTCTGCCAATCCTAAATAATGCCTGCATCTGTTGAGTTGCAGAAAGATAAGTTGTTAAAATTCAAAAATCAAACAGCATGTCATGTTGCAATAGAATGAATAAAAAAATTGGACAGTTAATGCATAAACCAGCTAATGCAAGAGCACATTTACCAAGAAGTAGAAGTCTCATGTTATCAAAATCTCTCATGTGACAACATAATTATGATAGGATATAAAGATGTGTCAAAAATAGCACTCACGGATTCCAATTCAGAATATGGAATCTGACGGGTTAACATCTCCAACACCGTGCATCCCAGACTCCATATATCAGCTGGAAGCCCATATCCTTGGTTTTTGTTATTGACAACCTGCAGTACAGCGATCAGTATCAGAAACTTTTTTTGCACAGGTCAGGCATGCTAACATTTGTCCGGAATCCAGTTGCAATTGTTTTGAAATTCCAAGCAACTAGAAGTCAGATAGAGATAACGGCAGCAATCAGGCAACGCTATTCACAAACAAGAGGAATGGTCAACCTAAATATTGCAAATCTTAAGGACAGTTCAATTTTACTTCTCCCTAAAATTTATTCCTGAATAATAACTTTGAACTAGAACTCAGACAACCCACCCAATAAGATACAAAGAATCCACGGATGATCTTCCTCTAATTTCTACAAGGGGAATTTAATTTAAGACAGCACATAAGGAGACACAAGGACAAGCACATGGCATAACTCTGTTTAAGTGCAATGGACTGAGAAATGACAAATGGTAAAAATCATAATCCACATTTAGTGCAATACAGGATCAAGCCATGCATGTATAGATTCATACGAGGCCAGGAAGTGAAAAAATAATCTCATCTAGCTCCTACTGCACAACACCACAGTAGCCAAGAAATACCTACAGGGTTTAAATTATGATTTTTCATCCTATATGTACATGAGCACATGCCCTTTCAAATCCACACCCTCCCTTAACCAACCCAGTACCAGGCTCCAAAGCCCCATCACTAAAACATATGTTCCCTGCAATTTCTAGTCTAGATGCAGTGCAAAAGCAAGTGGTGAATTGATTGACTTGCACTTTCACTAAAGAATGTTGATGACCAAGATGCTCCCCTTCTAGGGGGTTATGAAAAGTAAAAAATTTCTCCGATATTTCAACCCCGAAGCCTAGATAATCATGCAAGCCCCTAAATCTATCAACAAGCATCAGACAGCAGTGTTTTAAATCATCCACTCATGACAGCATACAGAAATCATATATTATCTACAAAGTCCGATGCTGCCACTGATAGATTCATCACAGAAGCTAAAGTTATAAGTGCACACCTCGGGAGCCATCCAGAATGCAGTCCCCTTGCAAGATTTAACATCATTCAGTTTTGTTGCCTGAAAAAGGAAATGGCAAAGAATATTAGAAAAGAAGTTTGCAGCCATTTAAGAAGCCTATAGAAAACAAGATAAAAGATTGAAATATAGGAAAGAAAATAAAACCTTCGCCAAACCAAAATCTGCAAGTTTTACAGAGCCATTTGCATCCACCAATAAATTTGCACATTTTATATCCCTAAAATACAAAAAACAAAATATAATTGAGACAGTAAGAAATAAATCAAATGTTAAGTGCATTGTGGTTTGTACTTGCCTGCGCTCACATGTAAAGCAATTGCCAATTTTATATTAAATTCAAGTTAGCTTGAATGAACATCAATGGAGAAAATAAAATGAAGATCCAGAAAGTGCATCAGTAAACAAGCTGTCACTTGATGTGGCAGGCCTATGCATGAAAGCAAGAGATGAGAAGAAATAATTAGAAAAAATTCCCAAGCCCAATGATCATACAGATCTTTCATGTAAAGATCCAGATTCTGCAGATTCAGCATTGACATTAACTTTGCACCTTGGATCTGATATTGCACCAGCATAATTTGTCTTTGATGAGAAATTTAACCTCATTCCTTGTTTCTCCTAAATTCACACATCTTCCTCGAGTGTAGGTTTAAATAGGGAAAAGAGCTGAAAAAAGTTATCTAAATGGAATATTTTAGGGAGCTGCAGCATCATGCAAGAAGCCGACCACCCCTAAGTGTTGCAATTGAGACAAAGTTCCAGCAACATTAATGCTCTTGAAAGTTAATTCAGCACTCCTGGAATGCCAATCGATATATCGACGAAATTTCTCCTTCCCAAGAGCCCACAGAAAAGCGACTGGCCAGACAAATAGCTTAGTCGCAGGAAGATTCCCCAACTGAAATAGGTCGTGGGATCATCCGATCTATGAGAATCTCTCGGAAAGCACTCATCGACTCAACCGATCAATAGAAAGAAGGACCGCCTCTTAGAGGAGCCTCTTCTAGTTCTTGCATGACGATCCCTTCCCCTTTCTTGACGTGCCCAGAGGCCAGAAGCAAAATCCGTTCACGGTTTAAGGGTTGAGGTGCTAAAAAGTAATGGACTAGATTTGAAAAGCAGCATTCACCGTATTATATTGGAGAAGTTGTTAGAAAGAATTTGGTATAGCAGAGTGAAAAACAACATTTTTTTGGGGCAAGGTAAACTGCACCTCCTTGGGCAAGTAAACCTAATGATTCTTGAAGTTTGCACATTATTCGTGTGTGTGTGTGTGTGAAACAATTGTCATGAAAGAACATTGACATGAACATTATACAAAAAAAAAAAAAGAGATGTCATAACAACTAATAACATCACATTTAAATTCATAATGCATGGCATAACAATTCACTCATATCACCTGTGGACCACATTCTGATCATGAAGATACTTCAAACCATGCAAAATCTGTCTTGTGTATGCAGAAACTTGGGAATCTCGAAGATTATATCTCTGATAGAGTTTTTGAAGGGAGCCTTTAGTGACAAGTTCAAGAAAGATATACAGTTTTGATTCATCCTGTGAAAACAGATACAAGGAACAACATTGATCATCAAATTTCTAAAGAAAAGGAACTAAGAATACCTTTGTCAAGATAAGCAGTGAGCAAAACAGTCAAGAAAAATATATATACAGGGTGTCTCTAAGAATGTGAATTCACGATATTTAGCAAACTTGCCATGCTACAGAAAATCTATAATCTAATTATTCTCAACCCAGCTCAGTTTTAACCAGTTGGAGTTGGCAGTGTGTAATTATGTACCCTTTTTCACTGTTCAGTTGAATTTAGAGCTAACTACATTTCAATTGTTTGAGAGAGACAAAGAAAGAAAAAAGTTTTCAGAAGAGTGTGCACTAATTGAAAAATAGAAACAGATTAAGATAAAAGCAAGAATACCTTATCTGTGCCGTAATACTGAACAATGTTTTCATGTTCAAACCTACTTAAAAGAGCAATCTCCTGAAAAAAACAGGGAAAGTGCATGATCAGGTAAGGAAGAAGAAAACAGAGCATTTGGTAAGAGGAAAATTTAGTTATAGACCCCATGATAATTTATTTTTCGTAAACAAAGGGCAGAGAATATAGCAACACCGTAAAATAAGATCAAGCTTATCTCACCTGCTCAAGTTGATAAATACTTTGTTTCCCCTTACTTCCTTGATCAAGCAGTGAAACCTCCTTAACAGCAAAAAAGTATCCATCGCTGGAGGAGATATACAACCATTAGAAACATGAAAGCATTTCTTTTGATATGCAAAGACAAAGCATACCATGTTCACCCTTCCTAACCACAAACTTGATATTCAACCATTAAAAATCACGAATTGCAACGGAAAACAAGAACAGCTTTCCTCTTCAAATGCCAATAACGTAAAAATAAGCTACAATTTTTTGATAACTCAATGAGAAAATTTGGAAACGGGTGATTCTAAATACCATAAATAACAATACAAAGACATCATAAGAAAATAATAAGAGAAACGATTCAAGACTTACTTAGAGATTCCTTCATAAACCGATCCAAATGAGCCACGTCCGAGTAGCTCGCCCTTTTCCCAATAGGTAATAGCCATTCTAAACCTCCCATTGGGGGAAATATTCGACATGGGTTCTGTTGTGCTGCTAGATGAATCATCATCATTAGACGTGGAAAACGAACACGACTCTGATAAAACCACAGTTTCACCTATCCTCAACAAATTCTCTTTTTCTTCTCTCTTGTTATCAACATCTGCATTAATCACTTGCTCTCTTCTTTCTTCTTTTTCTTCTTCACCATCATCATAACTGGATTCTATGTTATTATTAACCACTCTATCATTTTCAGGTGCAAAATCCCTAAATAAATCCCAAGTTGAACACTCTTTATCAATCACAGGTAATGTCATCGACGGTGGCGGCTTCAGTAGCGGCGGCCTAAGCCCTTTAATTCCAACTGGCACACAACGATTATCAACATCACGAAACTTATTCAACTCAGCTGGCTCGTTTTGAGTCGACTGGGTAGAAGAATCCCTAACTCTAACACTATTCAAAACCCTAGCATGCAGTTCACTCTCCTCTTGCCGATTGGTCCCTTCAACTACCACTTTAGCTTCTTCAGCTGCTTTCGGACTGTCCGACCCGAACAATCTGGACCGGGGCAAAACATCGGAAGCGGAGCGGACCTTCATAGCTTCCCAAGCCGCCTCCGGAATCGAGAAATCCTCGGGACCAGAGAGGCCTAAGCTGCGAAAAATGCGATCGAACTCACCTTCGGTTCCTTCGATTCGAAAGCTGGTCCGATCCGGTAAATCGAGTGATTGACTAAGTAAAGACGACGATGAATCGTCTAGAGATGAAGACGGCGAAGTAGCATCGTACTCAACGTGCTTTAACGCATTACGTCTCTCCAGTCTGGGCCTCCTTCGATTTTTCGGATCCATCGAGCTGGTTTTCTTGTTACGAGTGAGAAATTGCGATAAGTGATGCATTGAGAGCTAAATCCATCTAAAATTAGAAGAAGAATAAAAAAATTCAAAGAAGAAAAAGTCACGCTAAAGATTTTTCTTGTCACTTTTATGTAACTTATCTGAAACTGTCTTTATTTTCTGTCACTTTACCGGGAAAGTTTTGGAGAAAAGAGGGGAGGTGAGTTCGCCTATGTTCTATGGCTGCCAAGGAAGGAGGAGGACTCGTAATAGTTGAAGCGAGAAAAATTGAAGAAGCCATTGAGCGAATGGTAAACGCCATCTAGATACAGAGGGAAAACGCGGTGCCACGTGGCGTACGGGGAGAGGGCATGTGGGGACTGCTGATTTGGAAGGTTGTATTTGTTCACGTGAGGGTGGGAGTAGATTCCTAAACCTGCACCTACCGTACATGCTGGTTAATTTTGTCAGCTGTCCTGTGAGCCCCGGCGGCATCCGTAACAGTAGATTATTTTTTAAAATATTTTTTATTTAAAAATATATTAAAAATAATAATAATAATAACATGTTAAAATAATTAAAAAATAAAATATAAATTTTTAAAAACACAATTAAACTCAATTCCAAGCACACTCCTTAATTTTATTGAAAAAACAACATAAAATATTAATATTAAGATAAAAGGTTACCTCAACCATGGTTCATTGTTTAGTTATTTTTTTAATTTTATATCTATTAAAAAATTTATTTTACATTTTACATTTTAGATTTTAAAATTATTGATTTTTTTATATTTTTGCTAATATGCATAGAGAATAAATAAATAAATAAATTATTTACAACATTTCTATTGCATTCCAATTAATAACTAAGAAGATTTATAGTAAGTATTATAGTTTTACCTTTGAATTAAAAAAAAAAAGTTGGCCACCACCCTTTTAACCTGAACCACATCTCCAACAACAAAAAGAAACTTGGATTAAATTGAGTTTTATATTGTTTATTTTTATATTTTAAAAGTATTTTAAAAAAAAATTAAATTTTTTTATTTTAAAATAATATATTTTTAAAATTATTTTGATGCGTTAATATTAAAAATATTTTTAAAAAAATATATATATTATTTTAATATATTTTTTAATAAAAAATATTTAAAAAAATAATCATAAAATAAATTTGGTACAGGCAACCAATTATTTTACACTAATGGTGGAGATTAAGAAAAAAAATCAATCAGTAACCTTAACAACCACTACCAGACTTAGGATAATACGTCTTTCTCGTTGCAAAAAAGGTTTTCTCAATCTACCCACGCCTAAAATCCCTTCAATAAGTTTTATAACGAAAAGGTTAGTGTTTCATGCCTCAAATACAGCGAGTCTCGAAGCCAAAAAATTATTATGCATTAGCCATTACATCTTTCAAAAGTGGGTGTTGTATTAACTCATTTTTAACCCTTCTTTTTTCATCATACTTTAAGAAAATAAAATATTAAAAAATACCAAAAATACATTTTTGTTAGGCAGTTATCGTAATTATGATTAGTAACGGATGGTTTAAAACCAATGAATACCAGCATATAATGCTTACAGCTGTTATGCTATTATTTGTTGTAACTGATAAGTTTACGTTTATATTTCTTATGTATAAAGAGATTGTAAGATCAGTTTTGATAAATAAGAAAACTTTGTTTCTTCATAGTATCAGAGCCTGAACTTTTCTTCCCGATGGCTTCAAGTAGTGTTCCCATTATCTCCATTCCCAACATCTCTCATCTTGTCTTTGTCAAACTATCTGATACCAACTATCTTGTATGGGAAAGCCAGGTAAAACCTTTCTTACTAGGCCAGAATCTTTGGCGTTTTATTGACGGCTCTCATCCTTGCCCCTCCCCTACCATTTCTCCTTCTGATAAGTCTGAGTCCTCTACTTCGTCGTTGGCCAATCCTAACTATGTCTCTTGGTTTCAAACTGACCAAAGCCTGATTAGTATTCTTCGTGCTACACTGTCTGGAAGTGTGCTTTCACAAGTTATTGGGTTCTCCACCTCGAAGGATATTTGGGATTGTCTCAAACAAAATTTCTCCCTTGCCAATTCTGCCCAGCTCAAATTTCGCCTCTTCTCTATTACCAAAGGTTCCAAATCCATCTCTGAATACCTTGCTCATGCCAAGAGTTTGGCTGATGAACTCACTGCGATCCAGGAACCTGTATCCAACTATGATCTGGTTACTTATATGCTTCGTGGTTTGGGTCTTGACTATCAAATGATTGTGACGGCAATTTTAAACTTCCCACCATTTCCTTCCTTCTCAGACCTACGAACTCATCTTCTTGCTTTTGAAGGGCAACGGGCTTCCCCTGCCGCTTTTGTTGCTGCCCGCTTCAACCATGGGCCCTGTCACCCGCGCCTGCGTGACCAACCCTCTCGTCCCTTTGGTGGTTCATCTCAAGTTCACCTTTCATCTAGCCCGGGCTAGCCTTCCCACCGTGCTCCATGCCCTTCCTCATTCTCTCAAGGTCTTTTGGGTCCTCCACCCTCTCGTCAGTCAATTCATTGCTAGAATTGTCAACAATTTGGTAATGTTCGAGCCAAGTGCTCTTATCCTCGTGCTTTCGTTGGTATGCATGTTACGTCCTCTTAAGACCCTAACTGGTATTTGGACTCTTATGCCACCAATCACATGACCCGTGATGCGTAAAAATTTAACTCTGGCACTCCATATGCAGCTTCTGATCAGGTTGTTGTTGGTAATGGTGACACTCTCCCCATCACTCATTCTGGTAACCTTTCCTTTTCTTCTGGTCCCTTTGTCTTCCCCCTCTCTGATGTTCTTCGTGTCCCTTCTCTACGTAAAAATATTTTATCTGTCGCTCAATTTACTCGTGATTTTAATGTTAGTATTACTTTCTTTCATTGGGGATATCAAATTCATGACTTACAACGTGGTGTTGTTCTCTTTCAGGGCCTATGTAAAAATGGTCTTTATCCTATCTTTCCAACGTTATCGTCCAGCTCCAAGCAAGATTTTTCTTCTAGCCTTGCATCGTCCTCTTTGTGGCATCGTCGTCTTGGTCATCTCTCTAATAAAGTTCTTCGCACACTTGTCTCTCGCTCCTTATTAGGTTCTTTTTCTCGCTTATCAAATTCCCCCTGTAGCCATTATGCGTTAGCTAAATCAATCAAACTTCCCTTTTCATCTTATGACCATTGTTCTACTGAGCCATTTGCTTTAATCCATTCAGATGTGTGGATGTCTCCTGTTGTTTTTGTTTCTGGATATCGCTATTATGTCTTGTTTACGGATGATTACACTCGTTATTCATGAATTTTCCCTATACGTCTTAAATCTGAAGTTTTTGGTCATTTTTCTACTTTTGCTATGTATGTTAAAACTCAATTCTCTTTGTCTATCAAACAATTTCAAAGTGATGAGGGGGAAGGAATATGGTAACCTACAATTTAAACAATTTTGTGCTATTAATGGCATTGTGCATCGTTTTTCTTGTCCGCATACACCCCAACAGAATGGGTTAGCATAGCGAAAACATCGTCATATTGCTGATATGGGTCGCACCCTCTTACACACTGCTCACATGCCTTATAATCTATGGGTCGAAGCATTTTGTACGGCAATTTCTTTGATTAATCAACTTCCAACCCCTATCCTTCAAGGAACCCCCCCTATAAGTTATTATTTGGCGTTTCCCCGGATTACACATTCCTTCGTGTTTTTGGATGTATTTGTTACCCATATCTTGGAGATTATGTAACTAACAAATTACAACCTTGTTCTCTTCAGTGTGTTTTTGTTGGCTACAGTGATTGACATCATGGTTACCGCTGCCTCCATCCTCCTACAGGTCGGCTCTATGTTTCTCGCCATGTCATTTTTCATGAAGACCAACTCTATTATGCTATTGTTTCTGAGCATGTTCAGCTCTCAGGTCTTGTTGTAGTCCCCGTGGGCTTTCTTCCTCATCCACCAGTTCAGTCCATTACTACTGACAATTCCCAAACATTAGCCCGGTCCACCTCTAGGTCAATTTCCTCTCCATCTTTTCTCGTTGACCCTAGCTCTTCACAACTAGCCCCCATAAATTCTCCACAATCGGCTGTATCATCCCCATCCTCAGACCCACGTGCTCCAACACCATCAGATTTATCTATCTCTTCTTCACCACCTGTCATCGAACCTCTACCGCCAAGTGATCGTGTCAATCATGTGCATACACGGTCTAAATCTGGCATTGTCAAGCCCAATCCCAAATATCATGCCAATTTTTCTACTCGGTACCCCGTTCCTCATGCTTTCTCTGTTTTGGTCAACACAGACATTGAACCCATATGTTACACCCAAGCCTCTCGTCATCCCGAATGGAAACAAGCTATGCTAGATGAGTATCATGCTCTTCTTCAGCAGGGCACCTGGTCCTTGGTGTCGTCATCTCCTCCACTCAATACAGTTGGTTGCAAATGGGTTTTCTGAATAAAGCGACGGTCTGATGGAACAATTGAACGATATAAGGCACGTCTTGTTGCCAAAGGCTTCCATCAACAATCTGGTGTTAACTATTTTGATACTTTCAGTCCTGTGGTTAAGCCCACAACCATTCGCACTGTTCTCTGTCTGGCTATTTCTTTTGGATGGCCTCTTCGGCAACTCGATGTCAAAAATGCATTCTTGCATGGCTCCCTATCCGAAGATGTATATATGCGGCAACCACCTAGCTTTGCTAACCCTCACCGGCCCAATCATGTGTGTAAACTTCACAAGGCTATTTATGGCCTTAAGCAGGCCCCCCGGGCATGGTTTCAGCGTTTTAGTTCTTTCCTTCTTCGTGTTGGCTTTACTCAAAGCAAGGCTGACAATTCTATGTTTATTTATCATGATCACCTTTCTGTTATGATCTTGTTGCTATATGTCGATGACATCATTCTCACTGACAATAATTATTCTCATCTTCTTGCCTTTCTCCGCACATTAGGTGCTGAGTTTGACATAAAAGATTTGGGGCGTTTGCATTATTTTCTTGGTATAGAGGTCCATTATCAACCTACTTCCATCCATCTTACTCAAAACCAGTACACCATTGATCTTCTCAAACGCAGCAATCTCTTAGACTGCAAACCTGTTTCTACACCTATGACTTCTAAAGGTACCCTTTCTCGGACCCATGATACTCTCCTTGCGAATCCTACTCCTTGTCAACAGATGGTTGGCGCCTTACAATATCTCACCATGACTTGTCCAGATATCTCCTATGCTGTTCAAATGTCTCTCAATTTATGGGATCACCTAGTGATGTTCATTTTGAAGCTGTTAAATAAATTTTATGTTATCTAAAAGGCACCCTTGGAGTTAGCCTTCCCGTTTGCAGGTCTCCTGACTGTTCTTTCTTAGTAGCCTATTCTGATGTAGACTGGGCTGGATGTCCTGACACTCGCAGGTCCACAACCAGGTATTGTATATTCTTGGGACCCAACCTCATTTCTTGGAGTGCCAAGAAGCATCCCATTGTTTCTCATTCCAGTACTATAGCAAAATATCGCGCCCTTGGCTATGCATGTGCCGATACTTTGTGGATTCAAGGTCTCTTAACTGAACTTCGTTATCCGCTTACCCGTCCGGTTTTGCTTAATTGTGACAACTTGTCTGCCACATACTTAGCCGCTAATCCTATCTTTCATGCTCGTACAAAACACATTGCTATTGATTATCATTTTGTTCGTGAACGGGTCGCCTCTGGCAGTCACAAAGTTCAGTTCATCCCTTCTCAACTTCAACTTGCAGATGTCTTCACAAAAGGGTTACTAGTTGACCGTTTTGAACGTCTTGTTTCCAAACTTGTCACCTATCCGGTGTCTAGTTTGTAGGGGAATGTTAGGCAGTTATCGTAATTATGATTAGTAACGGATGGTTTAAAACCAATGAATGTCAGCATATAATGCTTACAACTGTTATGCTATTATTTGTTGTAACTGATAAGTTTACGTTTATATTTCTTATGTATAAAGAGATTATAAGATCAATTTTGATAAATAAGAAAACTTTGTTTCTTCACAATATGATTTGGTAAAAAAAAAAATTATCATTTCACTTATTAGAAACTGATAAAATTTTATTTGAAACTAAAAAAAACAGAGAAAAAAAGGAACATAATGATGTTTTTTTTATTATTAACGTGGATATTCGGATCAGCTTACGCGCACCTCGATGAATCCTACGAGCCCTGAAGTTAATTATTATATAAATCTGCAGTGGCCATTATATTAGCAACCACATGACTCAAACTTGAGATCAAAAAAGCAAAACTCTTGTCTCAAACTCTTACCATTAATTACTTATTAAATGGTTTATAATAATGTTTTAAGAGAGAGAGGTGGTGGAATTTTTAATCAATAATAAAAAAAAGTAGATGAGTGTAGAAGAGTTTAGATGTTATAACATTTTGAATAGAATAAATAGATAGTTAATTCTTCACTCCCAACATACACCATAAGAGCCACACAATAAGAACCACGCAGGATGACCCTCGTAAAATAGTAACCCACACAAAAATTATCCCACCAAAAACACTCTCCTGAAATTTAAAAAACCAAGCAAAAAAAAGGCCAAAACCCTTACCTTTCCAGCTTAAAAAAAAAAAACCTAAAAAATTTAACCCCCCTCTCTTCCTCTCTTTAAGAACAAAAACACGCACACTCTCCACACCATCCAAAACCTACACTACCCGTGCTAGATAAATTATTTGGGAATAGAAATAAATAAAGAGTTGACTTAGATACATAAAAAACATTATTTTCAGGATGTTTATTTATTTTACACAAAAATAATATTTTTAAGATACAATTAAACCCTTTATATCTTTAAAAGAATAAGAACAAAAGAAAAGGGAGAGAAAATATCCCTAGTAAATCAATTTAGAGTAATAAAATTAGTACACAAAATGCTAACTAGAGATAAATAGCGTAAACTTTCTAATTGGGTAAGAATAATTATCTTAAAGGAGGAAATTTTAAAAACCCTAGGGTGAAAATATTTAGAAAAAATAGAAGAGAATTCTAAATAAAATAATGTATGATTTTACGCGTGAAAGACATTGATCGTCGGTACAAGCTCCGCGTTTAATTGTGTTATTTTGACCGAAAGTGGTGGAAACTCTAAGGAAACTATTATTATGTTTATGGATTGGAGTCCTAAATGAATTAGTTTGAAAAATTATTAAGAAAATAAGTAAATAAAATAGTGCACAAATCCGGATTTTGGTGTAAAAATATTTTTTACTATTCAATTTATGCTATCAAGCATTACTTTTAATATGAAAGCCGGATTGATTTGGAATTTTCAAGTAGTCTCATGACATGTCATTCCATTTAAAATTAAAATTTAAGGTCAATCGGAGTTCTCAAAGGCTGCATGAAATTACAAGTGGTCGGAAAGAAATACAGAAAAATCATACATGGGCTCATTAATGGCAAAATTGTAAATAAATTTAAAAATTCATCTTCCTTATAAACAGCCACTAGCCAAAAATTAAATAAGAGAAATGAAAAAACATCTTCTTTTCTTGCATTTTTACTAAAATTCTTCCATAATCTAGGGTCTTTGATGGTTTGGGATATAGATTATTTAGGATAATAAACACTAAAAAGCCAAGATTTGGAAGGATTTGAAGAGAAGAAAAGTTGAGTTTAGTGGGAGAAACAAGGGATTGAGGAGGAGAAAAGGAACTAAAAGATGAAATTGCAAATAAGGTGATTTTTTGTCTCAAAGCTCCAGGATAAAGTCTTCTGTACTATTAAACTCATTTTATTTGACACGTGGTTTTGTGAGGAGGGAGAATTCACTAAGTTCTTTTGTAGGGTTCTTAAAAGGATTTAGGGGTACTGTATAACTGCTTGTGATTTTGTTTAATTACCATATTATGATTGTTTATTAGTGCAAAATCATTAAAATAAATTAGGTTAAATCACAAGAAAAAAAGGGCCTTAGGGACGGCCATGTGAGAAGAAATCAGGGGATGAATTATTTGATTTAAATGATGTGGAATTATTGATAATATCACATGAGAAAAAATTAATATTTTGTGAAGGCTATGTATTGGGAGCTTGCATGTGGTACAAAAAAAAAAAAAAAAGAGTAGATGTTTTAAAGTCTAGGTGAAGTTGTTAACTTGTGATTTTGGCAATAATATGACCTTTGAGTTAAATACTTGTAATGTTGCGAGTAATTTAAATACTTAGGAAAGCTTTAAAAATGATTGATTAAGTAATTTTATGGTTGAACTCATGGCGGTTAAATGTAAGATTTAATACAAGCGATATCTGAAAATATTTGGAAATCATGTGCGGGAATGGATTATTAATTTGTTAAAACGTGATGTTGAAGTTATACATGTGAAGCTTCAAGTTTTATTAGTGTTGATCATACCAAATAAATTTTCTAGCATGTAAGATGACGAGTTCGGTAAGTGATTAAAGTATTAGATGACAAAAAATGAATCAAATATTTTTATTGTGAAGGTGAGAATATAGTAAATGGAAGTTATTTTAGAATGGGAAACAATAGAAATTATTTGCATATAAACTTGGAAAGATTTTGACTTAAAAGGTTAAATTAGTTACTATGATTAAAGGGGTGTTTGAGAGTGTAGTAGCAGTTGTTTTTTAAATTATTTTTGCTTGAAAATGCATCAAAATAATTATTATTTTTATTTTATTAAAAAAATATTTTTGTTATTAACACATCAAAATGACCTAAAAACACCAAAAAAAATATTATTTTGAAGTAAACAATTTTTTTTTTTCAAAAGCGTTTTTGAAACGCAAAAACAAATAATCTAAACTAATAAGAGTTTGAGTGAGGTTATGTAAAAATACTTGAATTAACAAGAAATGAGATGTTTAGAAATCTTAGTAATGTTTGTTAATATGAAAAAATATGTACTTTGCTAAATTGAAAGTTAAGGTGTATGTTATAAAAATGGTGATTATAAATTTAATTTATTAGTATATTGTGAATAAGTGTGTGTGTGTGAGAGAGAGAGAGAGATATACTAGAGGGAAATTGTGTTATTGATTTATAATTGATGGATTTAGTTAGATTAACTTTTTAAGATATAAATTCATGAACAACCAAAGATAGTGTCATTATGATATAATAGACCTTATGATCAGTTAAGTATATGGTTTTAGGAGAATTTGGATAATTGATAATAAATTTTATCAACCGTGATTAATCTTGTAGTGTTAATGAAATGAAGATATTTGGACAAGAATAGTTAATTTTGTGCATTAAAAAAAATTGTGTTTACTTGTTAGAAATTATAAATGGAAGCTTTGAAATATGATTTTTGATAGTTATGAGTTTGTAAGATTTTATGAAGATGAGATTTGTGGATAAAATATATGATATTTGTGTGTTTAGTATATTGTCAAGGAAAAAATATAATATGTTAGTATTAAATAAAAGTAGTTTGTCTTGAATATGGATAAGTCAATATGGGAAACATATTGATTGGGATTATATCTCCTTTTTTAAATCAGGTGACACATCAAGAGTTAGGGTTATGTCTACTGGAAGAATTGGTAGGTAACTAATACCTCGCTCTAATTAAATTTTGTAATTTTCTTCTTACTTGTTTTTTTTTTCTTAAATGTTGTATCATTGATGGCTAGATTTAAAAATGGGAATTATGAGAATTATGTTTTGAGATTGAATTAAGAAATGACTCGACTTTGGACGAGAATTTACAAACTAAATGTAAAAGAGAAGTTTGAGTTGAATTGAGTGGAAATTTGTAACCATTTATTCTCGTTGATTGTATTGACAGGCATATAAAATATTCTAATACTTGGTTTACCGTGTGGATTATAGTTAAGGAGATGATAACGATATTAATCGATATTTAACAAATAGACATATAAAATGTTATGATTCTTAGTGTATCATGTTGATGTTAGCAAAGGAAATAATATCAATACTAATCAACTTATTTTGCAAACATGTAAGATGTTCTAATATGTAGTCACCGTGTCTGACTGTATCTAAATGAATGATTTTGAAGTTATTAACTTTATTGACATAACATAAAGGAATATTCCGAAACTTAGTTAATCGTGTTGATGGTAACTAAAAAAATAATTTCAAATTATTTAATAAGTTATATAGACAATGATTATAATGGAAAATAAAATATTTAGTTATCTATATGGACAAAGACCAATGAAAACTTATACAAATTTTGGTTTGGATAATTTAGCAATGACTTATTTGATATATGGATTACTAGATTTATGATGCAGTGAAAAATTAGAATTATTAAAATATTAAATTAATGGTGTTAGTTTGGAAAATACATTTATGAAATAATAACTTGATATCTAATTTTACTTTTAAATACTATATTCTTTATATGTTCATCTCATTTAGTAGAATTGTGCTAACATTAGTTATTAAATTATATTTTGCTAGTTATATAATCTATATAATTTAAGTTTTATGTTTTTTTAGTAATTTCCTTTTGATATATGTTTATTAATTACACAACATTGCGTACATATTTGTAAATTAAACTCTTTTGTATCAAGCTCCTCCATGCATCCATTATGTTGATCATATAATATAATAATAAAAGAAAAATAAGCATCACTATAATTGGCTATGAATAAATTGTGGGAAATTCTAATAAATTAATAAATGAACTGGTTATATATAAGAAGCAGTCGTGTGGAGATTATAAGCAGAAAGTATAGTGTTTATACAAGACATGGCAAGACAAATTTTTGGATAAGAATTTTATAGAAAAGACTATGCTGGAATTTTATCAAATTTGACAAATCCTTTAAATAATTATTTGAATATACTATGAACATATGAAATGGATATTGTTATAAAAAAAAAAATTACAATCTTGTTACAAAATTTTTTTTACCTCATTTTCATTGATGTGAAAAAAAAAAGGAAGTTCAACTCCCTATAAAAATATATGCCACATACATAGCTCGGACTATAAAACAGACATAACCCCACAAAAAACAAATAATAAAAAATTAAAAAATCTAATTCTCATCAAATCTAATGTTGAATAATAAAATTTAAAAAAATCAAACAAACTTGAGTTAACCTGTCAAACTCACTGCTTAGATAATGAGAGCAAGAAAACTCCATGAAAAGCAAATAAAAAAAATTATAAAACTCAATTATATTGGATTCAATGTTAAAGGTTGAAAGCAAGAAAAAACTAAATACTGAGATTGGAATAAATTCGTATGAAACAAATAAAAAAATTTACAAAATTTAATTCTCAATTAATTTAATATTAAAAAATATATTAAAACAAACAAAATAAAATTATTGGAAAATGATATTAAAAAATCAAAACCAAAACAAAAAAATATCAAGTAAAAAAAAAAAAACATTATTCTAATAAAAAGTGTTTTATGAGAGTGACTAGGTAATATAGCCATACTTTTTAGATAACTAGCACGCGTTTTGTCTGAGATTGTATCCAATCTCTACAACTACACCCCATGAAGTAAAATGGTCCCATGTAAATGAGAAAATCGATGCGATTTCAGCGACCATGAATAAAAGCATAACTTTAAATAAAACAAAGTGAAGCAAAGATTAAATACAGCATGATATGTTTTTAGAAAAACCAGGCAAATACAAGGCTAAACAACAACAATGACAAAAAAAAAAAAAAAACAATAACTTTACTTGATTTATCAATAGACTTTTTTGTTCCCTATGCGAAACGGGTTAGTAACATCACTTAATGTCAGTATTTTTTCCATTTCTATAACAACATTAGAATAAGCAAGAAAAAAAAAGGTACTTTGGGCTTGACTTAGAATATTTGAGAACAAGGTATAATCCGTGTTTTTTATTAAAAATTAAATTTTTAATATGTTTTAAATTATTTTAATATGCTAATTTTAAAAACAAAATTTTAAAAATAAAAAAAATATCATTTTAGTATATTTCAACATAAAAAATATTTTTAAAAACAACTAAAATCACTTTTATTTCAACAGCCACTTAATGTAACTTAATGTAAAGTGTCAGGAAAATCTTGAAAATTGCAGCCAATTACATCATGGATCTTTGGCAAAAGGCCCAATTCTGTTATATAATCTATGGTAATTTCTATGATTCTGCAACTTTCTCCCAACAGCTGGCTATAAATCTAAGCATGAAAAAAAAAAACATTTGATATAAGGAAGGAAAAAAAAGCAAAAAAGCAAAAAAAAAACAAAAAATTAAAAAAAGAAATAAGGATGAACCAACAAACACATTGTATCAGCTTCCTAGTTACCCTGTTCCATAACATATCCGATCAGTTGTTTGGTAAAGAGGGGAGATCTTCAGGAGAGCCTACAAAAAAAAGTCCAAACCAAATAACACATAAAAACCAGAATTGTAAACCTAATTGTCCAAACCAAACAGCATAAAAACAATCCAATTAAAGATAACTAAAACAGAAAGCAAGAACCAGAATGCTTCGAGAAGACCAAATGGATCCATGAAATCAGGTAAGAGACCAGGCTTCTACAATGAGAGCATACTCACATATTTATTTATGGTGTAAACAATAATCTATGCTTTCAAATCCCCCAAAAAACTGAGTAGCTGTCTTTCAATCATTAAAATCTTACAAACCATAAGGACTCGGCAAACTAGTCCATTTGTATTCATAGTTTGCAAACAAAATGTTGAATGGAATCCAAGGCAGCCTTCATTTCTTAATCGATTTTAAAATGTAACATCAGAACACTACAACAGCAACACCATTGCACCACTCCAGAGGAATAAATCTCCATAACCCAAGGGAGCGAGCCCCTTTGAAGATTCCAAGCCTGTTTTTTTCCTATACTGGCAAACCTATTTCCATAATCAACTGGTAAAAAAAATGGATGATAGCAACAATATATAACAGGAGCAACGAAAGGAGAAGCCTATAATGAAATAGACTTGGGTAGTTTACAAATAATTAATTGAAATACTCCAAGTCCAAACTATTGAATCATCCCTACCATATCCATAAGAAATCCAATTCAGTTACAGTGTAATAACACGTTCATAGATAGTAGCGTGTAATTGACGACCAAAACTAATTCCAAGTATAATCCTATTTGAAGAGGCCATTTAAAACTTAAAACTGCGAGTGCTGTAACACACCATAATCCTTTGAGAAGGCTTGCATTCTAACCAGAAAAGAGCAAAAAAACTCCCTCGACTTTTATAAGTAGAAAAACTTCTAGTAATGTAGCCCATTTATATTAAAAGAAGTACAATTCCTAATAATATTGGATGCAAGATGAAATGCATTTCTAGTTACAGTGGAATGATTTTCTTTCAGGAGATGCATAACCTGACAATAAAGAACAGGGAAGTGAATCTGATAGGATGCAATTTATCATACCCTTCAATGATGCTATCAATATCCAAGTCATAAAAAATATTGCTGATTTGGCATTGGCAGGGGCACCGGTGTGTAGAAACTCATTTTATCATGCTCCTAACTTAGTTTCCTCCATTATTTTTCATGAAAATATAATTTTAGAAAGAGGTTTCTAGGCATGCTTTGTTATATAAGCCAATGCCTTCAATCTTTTTCAGATAAGGTGCTTACATTTCGTGATGGATGGATGTTTTCCCTCAATCATAAATCGATTCTATTCTCATAAGAGGTTAAGTATGTCAATGTAAATGGGTAGCAATGCATGGAAAAAAAGGAATAGCCACCCTCCATTTAAAATAGTGAACCAATAATGTTGAATTAAAAAAACGCAAGGCTAATAAAGCATTAAAATAAAAACAAAAAGGACAGCATAAATTTTTTTGAGTAACATAAACAATGTTTATTCTACTTCAGCAAGAGGTGCACAAAAAGAATAAAAAACATGCAGTGCACAAAATGGAGCAACATTTAATGGGGATGTCGAGATGGAAGCAGAGCAAGGAAGTGTGGGTTCACAAGTTGTACGCAAGTCAAACTTCTAGATGAAACCATTTCAGCATTGGAAAGGCTGTGTGGTCAGTGTACCTACAGAAGGAAAAAATAGTGATGGCTATGCAAAAATCCGAAATGCACAAGAGAGAGAATAGATCTTAAGCATAAGGGCCAATAAGGATTGGAAAAAGGAGTGTTAAAAAAAGTTTGAAAACTTATCATAAGGATATAGAAAAGAAAAGTTGTAAAATACAAGCCAACAATTAACAAGTCTAGTGCCGAAATAATGATGAAAAGAGGGCAATCATTAACCTAACTATGCCAAAGGTATAAGGGTAGTTCAAAAAAAGAAAAGGAAGGAAAAAACAGTCTAGGTTGGCTGCAAACATGAAAACAAACCTGCTTGGAGAAAATAAAAGGTGAAAAACCATTGCTTAGATAAAAAAAGAACGAAAAAAATAAGTTGCAGAACAAAAGGAAAGAACCCAAACCAACCTTGACCTGCAACTACCGAGGAAACAATGAAGAAAAAGGCAGCAACTCTTTTCAAGCAACCGCTAGAAAAGCTTGTCATTGTTCACGCTCTTTTCAAGCCTTGGAATCCTTGTAAAACTATTCAAAGCAAGAGAGGCAATAATGAAGAGATTCAACCTTTAGAGGATTAGAAAAAGGTGACGAAGCGCAAGACAAAACTAAGAAACAGGAAAAAAGAACAACAAAGTCAAAGGAAATGGCAGAGCCAACCTGAAGAAATAAGAATGGCAACAAACATAAATGAAGATGCAAAAAGACCCGACGAGAAAAGAGGAGAACAAGATCAATTGGAGTTGGAAAACAGCAAAGGACGATATGTTGCTGGGTGATTTCAATTCAAAGCTTAAGGAGGAGCAGGGAGTTCGGTGAACAATCCCAAAACTGATGTAAATCAGTAAACATAAAGACTAAACTGGAAAAAAAATATCCAAAGAGTGTAGGGAAAAATAAAGCAAGAAACCAAGCGTAGAACCAAATGGCACATGCAACAGAAAAATGATTTTAGGCAACAAAAAAAGCAAAAGAAAATGCAAATGAGACAGCAGCGTTCAAAATCTCAATTGATGAACAATAGGCTTTATAAGTTGCTAAAGAAAAAGAGGTGCACAAGATGCCAAGGTTTCGAATACAAGGCAATAAAGACAATGATTGCATGTTAGTTGATCTATAAAGCAAAAGATACAATGTGTTCATGTCGCACTGTTTAAAAAAACAATAGCAGAAAACCCCAAGTTGACTCTTAAACAAATAAAGCTGAACCCAGAAAAAAAAAACAGTGCAAGAATATACAGCAACAACCATCCAAGCCTAGTTTTCCTTGGCAAAGAGAAAAAAATAAAATAAAATGGGCCAAGAACCACCACAACAACAAAAAGCATAAAAGAAATGCCAACGAAATTGAAAAGGAAGTACAGGTAAGGGAAAAAAAGAATGATCTGTGTAAAGTGGGATAAGCAAAAGCAAATTGCCAGGAAAATGCTTCACCTAAACAGATCAACCGCAATAACCAAAAACTAATGGAAAGACCAGAAAGAAACCAATGCAACGTATCCTACACCGGGAAAAAAAAAGACAGATCATAAGTGAACAGTAAATCGCCATAAACAGGCCCCCTTAAATTAAAAAAACCAAAACTACAGTGCACATTCAAGCCTAAAAAAATCAACATAGACAACAATATATTAGCAATCTAACTCATCGATCAAAATGCCAAGAGATCCTATAAAAACTTTGTCATCCACAGAGAATTCAGATTTTATATTCATTAACTACATCCACAGAGAAACAACAATTATTTTTAGCTGGTAGGATGATAGTGAGATTTTTTTCGTTTTTTTACTTAAACAACACACATACATGGAATGGAGATAGCCTTCCAAGGCTGGAAGCCACCCTGCTAAGATCCAAACTATAACTTTTTTTTATGAGATGAGCACATCAAACAACAACTGATAAAGGCCGCCTAACCCATAAATGTAATCCTAAAATCCCAACCCTAGCTAACCTCTATCCATCCCTTACTAGTTTCATGAACCAACCAATTAAGATAATAGACTCTAACCAGTCAAAAAAAAGAAGAAAGAAGAAACATGATCAGAGCATATCTCTTACAAAACCCTCAGTCAATAAAGGATGTAGACTCCTACAAAAAAGCCATATTTTTTTTTCACAAACAAAACACTTGTACAAAAAAGGAGACAACTAGCCAAAGCTAGAACTAATCCCGCTAAAACTCAACCTCTAACCTACTTTTTTTCCCCTGAGATAAGCACATCAGATAAAAAAATAATAAAGGCTTTGCCAAAAAATAGAATCCCAGAACCCAAAATCAAGCCAACTTCTACCCACCCCTTTCTAAGCCCATGAACCAATCAGTTAAGATAATAGATTTTAAATAGGAAAACAACCATAAAAAAGTGATAAAAAGGAATTTTCTAATTATACTTGAATCACGACCAGAACTCAAAAACACGGTAACAAAGCCTTCAATCAATGAAGGAAGGAGACCTTCCTAAAAAATAATAAACCAAATCACAACCCCCTCCCAAGCAACCGAAAAGAAACATGCATGACAAAGGGAAAAAAGAAAGCAAAAAGTTAGAAGAGAAATTATCTAAAACCAACATAAGACAATGAAAAAAAAATATCAAAGAAATAAAAAAATACTTTCCACAAGTGACTGCACCCTCTCTGCCCATTTTTCTAACTCACGAGAAGCAAGCATTCCACATATTTTCTACTCCAGACAAAGAAATCGAAAGAAACCCTATCAGATTCATGACCAGTCATGGAAATATTAAGCACAACACCAAGATTTACAAAAGTTCTTGATTCTTGAGATGACAGCATGCCATGTTTATCCCAAAAACCTCTCTCAATATCAAGCTTCGTTAAAAAACAGCATCATCAACTGCTGCAAAGTGCCCATTCACAGAAGTTGTTACAACAACTGCTGCAAGGTGCCCATTCACAGAAGCTGTTACAATAACTGAAGGTATTCTCTCACGGATCAAAAGAAAAAGGTAGAACATATTATAAATCAGATTTAGATTGCAAATGCCCAGATAAAACCCACCATTTGATTAATCAAAACATAAGAGAAAACTATATAATCCACCGTTTGATTTAAAACAGGCTAAAAAAATAAGACCATAATCGAAAATGAGAAAATGTACTTAAACCTCTGCCTTATCTGTCTACGCTCCCTCTTTAATCTCCCCATACACTTCTTTTTCCACTGAAAAATTAAAAAACCAAAAATCGAACGAGACCAATCAAAGCAATCAAGTGTACACCATTTTAAATTAGGCTGGAGATGTTTTGGGGTTACCTTGGTTCTCATGGTAATGGCGGTGGAGACTTCTAGCTTTTTGAAGCCCTAAAAGGGAAAAACGATATGAGAATGAGAAGGAAAAATGGGCATGGGATTGAGTATGATTACAAATAGGCATACAAACCAAACCAAACTAAAGAAAAGATAAGAATAAAAGGTTAATTTGTACCTTAGCCATGCTAGTCTTGATCTCTTACAGGGGAAAAGATCTTTGACAGGGGTAACATGCCTTTTTTCTCTCCAATCAACACCAAACCTGATATCAAACAAAGAAAGTGCAGTCAAGAATGTAGCCACCAAACCAAAATCTACAATCAAAACCGAAGCCAAAAAAAAAAAAAAAACTCCATTGACTAATGTTGTTCGCTACTCCCAGCCATCTGTTTTTTGCTTCCAGTCCTCCTAAAGGGAGCGAAAATCATTGATCCCCTCTCTCACATCTCCTCTCCATTCCCTTTCAAGTTTGACAGGGTTCCTTAGAGGTGGCTATTCAGCCACGTCCTCAAGCACTGACATAAAACAAAAGAGGTGTCAAAACATGCATCTATGAAACACCCTTCTTAAACCACTCGTCCACTCAACGACTCCAGGGCCAGAATTACACGCACTCTGAGCTTTTTTAGGGTTTTTTTTAATAACAAAAGTAATAAATAAATAAATAAATAATAAACATCACACTTTTATTTGACTCACGCCCTCTTGGATCATCCGTAGATGAATTCTATTCTGCCAATCGAAAACATCAAATCATAAACATGCAATGATCAGATGATACTTTTTAGTCACTGAGCATCATTATCCTCAGGAAAGTAGTCACTGTATGATCTTCCAATTTAACCCCGCAAAACAAAATCACACAAACATAGCATGACACGTGAAGTTTACTCACAATATTAATTAATCGAATTATCTATATTTTAGCCAAACACTTATTAGACCTAACGCCATGCTAGTCAAGATTTTAGTTATCAAGACTGCCTAAATTATTGTAATTGGAGTTTATTTATTTTTGTGTAGATAAGAATTATATTATAATAAATGAAATAACAATTTATTCTGCCCAGAGAAGAAAATAAGAATCTTTTCTAATAAAAAAATCAAGATAAATCTCCACGAATAACAACAGATCAGAATAGAGACGTACATTGGTCCAGTCCCAGAAAGTCCAAGTAAATCTAACATGCATAGTGATATTCGGACTAGGCCCATAAAGAAACAAATTAAAATAAAATTATTTTTATTTTTTATTTTATTAATTGAAATAATAATAACAATAGTAAAAATATTTTACAAAGAACAAAGGAGAGAAGAAGCTGTTCTTCATACGTTTCATTCTCTCAGTATCCAAAACTAACAGAAATCACGCCTCTCTCCATTCCTCCTCCTCCTCCTCCTCCAAACAAAACCCTAATTTCCTCTCTCAGCAACAACAGAAATAGAAGAAACCCCCCATCTCTCTCGCATTAACACTGAAATCTCCTTCTCTTCAATAACAAGAATTGCCTTCTGTCTCTGTTATTTCTATCTATAGCACTGAAACTCTCTCTCTCTTTTTAAAGATTTCTGGGAGAGAATATTAAAAATACAAGATAAACACAATTTAATTTTCGCGGAGCGGTTACTGAAACGGTTACGTTTTAGGCTGTAGAGATATAGCCTTTCCTTTTGCTAGGGTTAGTACTTCTCTCTATTATCTCTCTGACCTTGTGTGTTTATTTCGCTCTCTATAATTCTTGTTCAATTTTTTCATGTAACAAACCCTAGGGCATTGCAGTTACGCTATTAGAGATACACAAGTGTATGAACTAGGGTTTTCAATTTTTTTCTGCCTTCTTTTTTTCCTGGGGTTGTCATTGAATTTCAACTGGTTTATGGGAGTGAACTCTTGGTTTAGAATTGTGGGTTTGCTTTGGATGTTGCCTTGGACTTTTTGTTGAATTGGGATTCTTGTTAAAGATGAGGGTCTGTTGAGTTTGTGGTGATATTAGAGATATTTATCTGCAAATCCATCTTTTAATAAAAGATGGAAGTGTAGAAAAGAGAGGGAAAGCTTGGTGTTATTTCAAAATCGTTTTCCTTTTGATTAATATGTGGTGGAAAAGATGTACAGGATAGATAATTCGAGAGTTGGTTAGTTGGTGATTGTTTAATCATTGGAAGAATGGTGTTTATTTTAGGAGAGAAAAGTAGGGTTAGGAGCTACACGGTATAGTGGTTTTGTATAGGATAATAGCTCTCTTAGGAGGGGGTGAAGAAGATTGAGAAGTGTTTTCTTTTTTCTCTTGTTGGATCTGATGATGTTAAGTGCTCGAACTTATGGAAAGAAGTGAGCCCTCATTAGTACCAGAATGGTTGAGAAGTCCAGGCAGTGTTTCTGGGGCTGGCAGTTCAGCCCACCACTTCGCATCATCTTCTTCCCACTCAGGTACTTTTCTATTTTCCAAGTTTTCAAATTGTGTTTTATAGATTGCATATGGTATTGTTTCTGCTCTTTTTGTGTTTGGTCATGTTAAGTGGCTTGCATTAATTGTTAGATTTTGTTATGGGTGTTAATTGGTTAATTTGTTGTATAGATGTCTCTTCATTGGGAAATCACACCAGAAATAGGAGTTTTAAGAGCATAAGTGATTTTGATTCCCCTCGCTCTGCTTTTCTGGATCGGCAATCTTCATCTAATTCAAGGAGAAGTTCTATCAATGGGTCTGCAAAGCATCCTTACAGTAGTTTTAGTAGAAGTCACCGGGATAAAGATCGAGAAAGGGACAAAGAGAGATCAAGTTTTGGAGACCATTGGGACAGAGACTCTTCTGATCCCTTGGGAGGCATATTAACTAGTAGGATCGAGAAGGACACCTTGCGCCATTCCCATTCAATGGTATCAAGGAAACACAGTGAGGTGATGCTGCGCAGAGCTGCATCGGAATTAAAAAATGGGAGTAGCAGCAATCACGCGAACGGCAATGGTTTGGTTTCTGGGGGTAGTTTTGGTAGTAGCAGTCAGAAGGCAGTATTTGAAAAGGATTTTCCCTCACTTGGAAATGAGGATAGGGAAGGAGTGCCTGATATAGCAAGAGTTTCATCTCCTGGTTTAAGCTCAAGTGTTCAGAACTTGCCTGTTGGTAGTTCTGCTTTGATTGGTGGAGAGGGATGGACGTCAGCTCTGGCAGAGGTGCCCACTATTATTGGAAACAGCAGTACGAGTTCTTCATCTACTGCACAGACTGTTGCTGCTTCTTCACCAGGGACTTCAAGCGGAATGGCTGGTCTCAATATGGCTGAAGCATTGACTCAAGCTCCTTTAAGAACTCGCACTGCTCCACAGGTAATTGAGCAAGGTTCATCTGCCCTGCCTTCTATTATATCACTCATAGCTATAGACATAGTTTGTCTAATGAGGTATTTATTTCAATCTTGCAGTTGTCTGTCCAGACACAAAGGCTTGAGGAATTGGCTATTAAGCAATCAAGGCAGTTAATACCTGTGACTCCCTCTATGCCTAAGAATTTGGTAAGAGAACCACTTCTGAATTTATGAGAGCTTGTTTTATAGCTGTACCATTCGGTAGTTTTAATGTGCTGGCCACTGATAAATCAAGAAACCTTGTGCTTTACCTTTTATCTGCTGATGTATCCTTTTGCTAACATCTTGTATGTTGCAAGCTGATCAGCATTGAATAATAGAAGCTGATCAGCATTTGAATAATAAAGGCTTCATTCTTCATCTGGAGCTTTGGATGTTTGTCCTTTTCCTAGGAATATAGTCCAATTTTCCTCTGTAATTAATTTGAAAATTGTACCTGCTTATGAACCTACTTTTGATCAAACCCACTAATACTATTGCTTTTGACAGTATATTAGTTGGTTTATTGCTACATTTCCTGAATCTGATTAGGGAATGATGATAATGTTCTTAATGGAATGTGACATTGGTTACCGGATTATCCTCTTGATTCTGAGACTATTTTGTGTTGCTCTCTTCTATCAATGTCATCTATACAGGCAATGCATGCATGCACACTATGTTCTGCACCACATACATCCATGTTCAAAGGTCCTGCAGGATTTTATGAGTAAATGAAGTTTGCTAGCTTGATGTTCTGTTATAGATCTGAATACTTGTTTTTTTTGTTTTATGATCATACTGTCATGGGGGATTTCGAATTATGTTTTCTTTTGTAGTGGAGAATGTTGAAAGTTTGGGCCTCTAGTGGACCTCTGTCTCTCAGTTAATGTTGTGGTATGATTTGCTTAGATTATTGTGGAAATCTTCCTTCTAGTGTACATCTGATTTTTTATTTTAATCGATAAGTTGAAAAACAACTGGGAAAAGTTTCATTAGCTTGAATTTTGTTATGGTTAGCTTGTCTTGATCTACATTGTTGAAGGGTTTTTTTTTTTTTTTCAAGACCCATTAATATACCACTAGAAGTAAAGGATCAAGTATTGCATAGGAAACCTTGATCAGTTTCTTCTTTTTTAATTCAACTTTTTTCCTTTTGTATGTGTTTTTGACTGGTAAAGCTTGAAGCACATTCTCACTTTTGTGTCTTTTGCAAACCTTCAACTCTGTTGCCTTTCTGCATTGATGCTTAGGTTATTTTAATTTTTAAATATCAGAATGGGTTTATATATTGATACATGGACTGCAGATGATGTTTCGAGGATAACAGAAGTTTTTATTCACAAACATATCTTATGAAAGTGTGAACATTTTGTCAGTGCTGAACCATTATCTAGAGACAATAGTTTCTTGTTTACTACAGCTAGCCTCTTTCTCTTGTTTGGTTATTCCGACTCCTGAATGCTACAGGTTCCTTATGTGCTTCGTGTTTGACTTTTGTGATTCAGGTCGTGACTGAGTTATCTCTTACTATGTCCAGAATGTCAATGAATGAATTTGCATGGAGTTAGCTAGCTGTCTCGGATGTCAATAATTTAGGACACATGCACACACTGGTTTTTTGACACGTGTGATTACTGCAGCCCTCGATTCTTCTTCCTTACTTTTTTTAACCAAAAAAATTGTGTAACCGCTAGCTAATTTTATTTTTTTCAGGTTCTCAGTTCATCTGATAAATCAAAGCCTAAAACAGGAATCAGACCTGGTGAGATGAATATGGCTGCCAAGAGCTCACAACAGCAGTCTTCATTGCACCCTGCTAATCAATCTTCTGTAGGGGTACATGTCAAATCTGATGCTACAAAGACATCGGGGAAGCTATTTGTTCTCAAACCAGTATGGGAAAATGGTCTCTCTCCTTCTCCAAAGGATGCTGCTAGTCCAAATACTTCCAGCAGAACTGCAAATAGTCAACTTGCTGCTCCTTCAGTTCCATCTCTGCCTCTGAGGAGTCCAAACAACCCAAAGCTTTCTTCAGTGGAGCGCAAGCCGGCTAGCTTGAATTTAAATTCAGGATTTGGTGGGGAAAAGAGAACCCAGAGCAGGAATAATTTCTTTAATGACCTGAAGAAGAAAACTGCTATGAACACTTCTTCAGTTGCAGATTCAGCATCTGTTGTTTTGTCTCCGACCAGTGAGAAATCTTGTGAAGTAATTAAGGAAGTTGTCAGTGCTCCTGCAAGTCCTCAAGCTGTTCAGAATGGTGCTGAACTGACTAGCAATGGTGGGACCTTAGAAGAGGTTCAAAGATTTTCTGAGGAAGAGGTTTCTTTCCTTCGTTCTCTAGGGTGGGAGGAAAATTCAGGGGAGGAAGAAGGACTCACGGAGGAAGAGATTAATGCCTTCTTGCAAGAGGTAAATAGCATGAGCTCTTTTCTTGTTTATTCATTGAAAAGTCGTGCTACTGAGGTGTGGCTCAGTTTACTTGGGTTCTATGAAGTTTAAAAATGTCCGTTTGATTGTTTGTTCTTTTGCACTTTTACTTTTTTGGGCAAAAATTTGTGAAACTTTGGTTGCAACTGCTTCAAGCTGTCGCCCCAATTTTTCATGCAACAAGGTTATTGTCATCTGATTCACCAGCTGAATGTTGGAACAGTAATCTTGCAATTTTTGAATTATGCTGGTCAAAATCCTTGTATTTAGAAGTCTCTTGTTACAAATATGTAAACGCCGTTGAATTGATTTTCATGATTTCACCTTGCAGTATATTACAAAGAAGCCGTCCCTGAAAGTGTGTCGAGGTATGCTGCAAAAGGTGAATGAATGCCATGCTGCGACTTTGGGTGGAGCTTCCTTTGCATCCAGCTCATCTGACTCTGGATCAGATGCTTAATGCTGATCTCTGAAATGGTGGACCCAAGAGATTCCGATTTTTGATGACAGGTTGCTAGTTTCTTTCTTCTTTTCTTTTTTTTTTGTTTTAAGAAGGCTGGTAAGTTGCGAATGGAAGAAGGGGGTGAATTTTTGGTTGGAACTCTGCACTTTGCAAATAGTGCAATAAGTTACAGATGCCCCAATCCTGCCTTCCCAGTATAGGGTAATTTTCAAGATGTTAAGGTTGGTTGGTTTGGGAGAAGGGTAGGTTAGAGGCTGTTTTGTCGGGGAGAAATCGCTACATCGTTTGGGGGTATTCCGTCCTTTTCACTTTTCTTCGCTAAAGGGTTTGATTCTACAAAGAAAGCTTATGGTGTTTTTGCCAATTTTACGGAAGGAGAGAAAATCTGAAGGCATCATTTTCAGTTTAGTTAATACAAGTATTTTTTGTGTTCTCGTCTCATTTTGAGCAATTCATGTCAATATTTTAGGCACAAATTTCACATGAATAACAAGAAATTTAGTATGGAGCTTAATTTCCATCCGAAGCGTGTTATCCTTTTGTTTTTAGGCATTTGTGCACAACAAAACAAAAAAAAAAATCAACTGGTAGGGGACACCCTCTCTTTTCTAACTCAAGTTTAGGTATAGTCAGTTCGCACTCACAAAATTATATATATATATATAAAAAAAAAAAAATGGTCTCGGCAAAATCAACACTTGTTAGCTAATTTATTCTCCATTCTGCTTGATTTAGAATTCTTGCAGTGTTGAAAAAATATCATGATAATAAGTTGGTTTATTTTTTTCAAGATAGAATTTAGTTTTATTACGGGATTAAATTTGATATTGAAACAAATAAACAAGTTTTTTTTTTAATCTTTCTACTAGTCACGGGGTATTTTTTAAAAAGTTTTAGTTCCCAAAGTTTTATCATTTGTCATTTCTTTATCCTTATTTATTTTTGTTTTGATGTTTCAATTCTACACTTTATTATTTTTGCATTTCAGTTTCTAGATTTTAGGGGGGGGGGAGTTGGTGGAGTATATGGGAGGAGAAAGAAAGTTGCTGATTGTTCATATTCTAACAATTAAATAAATTGATCAAAAAAATCATTTAGGTATTTTTCTACCCTTCATCCTATTAGAAAAAATAAATCAGAGTTCGAGAACTCAACTATAATTCCACTTTTTTTTTGTGTTTAGGGTTTTAGATCTTCAAAATCAGTGATGTTCGTTAAGGCTTCAAATCTCCAAAATCAAAGATGTTTGTAAGTTTATGCCCTAGAGTTTTCAAATTTAGGCGAGTTTTTTAACTAATTTTAATTTGTTGTCTTGATTTTTTTGTTCAATTTAAAAATTGTGTTGCCTAAGATGTAAACTTTAATTTCCCAAAAAAATGGAGGCAAAGTGAAAAAAAAACTAAATTACAAGATGTAGAGTGTAATTTTCCCAAAAACTAATTTCATCTCTCAAGTTTTTATTTTTACATTCTGGTCCTTGTAGATTTAGTGTTTATATTCCATCCCAAAACTTCATTCCTCGTGCTATGTCTTTGCATGTTGAGAACAATTCAACTTAGTCCTTTAAGCTTTTGTAAAGGTTGAATTTTATCCCTAATGTTTTCTGTTTTTACTTTTTTAGTCCTTATAATTATAGTACATTTTGGTTTAAAAACTTTATTTTAATTCCTCGCGTTACAGTCTTGAAATGTCGAGAGGAGATAGCGACTCACCAAGGAAGGGAAATGAGATAGAAGGATTTTGGTTAACCACATTGAATCAACGAAAACAAGACGACAATAGGTTTATCTTTGTTAGGAGAGTTCATTGAATGAGGTTTTTCCCTTTATATCAGGTTTGTTAAGTATTTTTTGTTTATTTTGTTTATTTTTAGACCAATTAAAGCTTGTTTTTAGGTTGGGAATGAGGTTATTATGATTTTCAATATATCTTTTTATGTGTGTTTTTTTATAACAAGTTAGAATTTAAGTGTTAACGGTCTAAAAGTCATGTTGTTAATAAAAGATTTTTTTTTTCTAAAATTATAATCTTTCAAACTCTTTTGAAACCTTTTCATTTCAACATAATTAAATAAAAATAAGTTAGAATTTAAGTGTTAACGGTCCAAAAGTCATGTTGTTAATAAAAGATATTTTTTTCTCTAAAATTCTAATCTTTCAAACTCTTTTGAAACCTTTTCATTTCAACATAATTAAATAAAAATTTACTAGTTTATTGCATAAATGATATTGCTAATTAGCATGACTCTTGTAACCTTTACTTATTAAATATTTACATGTGTATCTATCTTTTAATTTTTTACTAGAAAGATCAACCTTTAATTTTAGTCTTTAACTAATCTGTTGGCTCACGATCCACGATCTGCCTTGAGTTGTACCAAGTTGTTTTAAAAATTTAAAAAGAATGTCTGAGGCATAGGAAATTCCTTGCCAATGTCATTAAACTCGGGCGGACAAGTGAGTCAATCTTCAAACTCCTAATTTGACTCCTTACTTAATTTAAGTTTCTAATTACACCGTATCAGAGTTGACCCAATGAGAATCGATCGATTTCATGAGTTCAAAAACAACCTAAATTGACTAGTAAAAATATAGCTGAGTTTTTAAAAAAGCTTCACAAAGACATTTTTTAAAAAAAGTACTAAGTTAATGACACATTAGATAAACCTTGGTGACCTCACGAACAAGGTCATGGACTTTAACAAGTTTAATAATTGTATTTTAAAAAAATAAATGCTCTTAATATCTAGCATTAACCCTGAAATAAATGTTTGTTTGAGATCATGATAAGCCTATAAAAAGCAGATAAAAATAAGTCATGAAATTTATTTCCTAACCAATGCATTATTGATTGATAAAATTAAAAAAAATCAATTAAAAAGAATTAAAAGACAAAAAAAATATATCAGGCTTGATGGGTAAACTTGTCAATCCTATGAATTGAATAACCTAGGTTAATACGTCAAACTCAAGAACCGGGTCATGAACTCCATCGAGATTAATTACTTCTTTTCCTAAGAATATTTTTAATATAATTATATGATAACAAAAATAGATGATTACAAAATCAAACACCAACATAATAATAAGACTTTTTTGTAGGTCGTGATAGTATCATAAAAAGCAAAATGAAACAAATTATGTAACTAAATCTCAATCATTCTAATATTGAAGGATAAAATTAAAAAAAATATGTTAATTAAAAAAAAAGTTAAACCAGCCAAATTATTAAACAAAGTCAACTCATCAAACCTGCAAACATGTTTATGGACTTTATAGAGTTTAATAACATAATGTTTTTCCAAATTGTTTTAAAATATAAAATTAAAAAAAAATAAACAATCACAAATTAATTTCTATTAAAAAGAAAAAAAAATTTGCTTCAAATTAAAAAAAATTGGTGTTTTCAAATTATTTTAATGTTTTGAAAATAAAAAAAAATATTATTATAATATATTACTAATAATTGTCTCTATGTTATACCAAGATAGCTAAAAATTCAAAAAATAGAAAAGTGGTTTGTCTTAGGTTGGACTTGACCATTTGGTGGCTATAAGTTGCTAACAGTAAAAAAATTATACTTTTTTAATCCTTATTGGCTGACGGGAAAAAACTTTCCACGGTACATAATTAATCATGAAAAATATTTTGAAGATAAAAATAAATCGAGAACGTAATGGTTTCGTTCACGAGCATTGCCAAAATGGATAAACAGGCTGCATATTTGGATAGAAGAAACCCCAATGCCGCTCAATCCCAGCCTGCTTCAGATCCTCATTGAACATCGCAAAAAAGTAGACATCAAGAGGTTGGCCTGGCCGCCGTGGAGTGCCTCTTCCTTCCTGTACATGATTCAATAAGTTTCTGTTATATGTCCGTGCATTTTCTGGACTTGTGATAGGTTCATTCCCAGCAGTAGGCCAGCCACTCTCAGATATAACAACCGTAAGACCAGGCTCGCCGATCTTCTCCAAAGCTGCATAAAACGCATCAACCATGGCATCAAAGATATTGCCATACACAAGGTTTTGATCGCCGACTACCGGAGCCCCCGGCCTGAGTAAGGCATAGTCCAATGACATACTGTTTGTGTCCGAGGCATAGGCAAAATAAGGGTACACGTTGAGCATGAGGGATGCTCCGTGGTTCAACAAAATAGGTGCAATGCTACTTATAACAGCAGCTGCTTCATGGTTGAAAGCACCAGCTGATCGAGGGTAAGAGACTGAAAGTGAACTTCCCGGAACAACAGTCGACACTTTAATATAAGTAATGGCTGCATCTGCAAGTGCGGTGTACATGTTGGCAATGGCTTGTGCGATATATTGTGACATAGCTCCTGGAATCGCCTCGTTGCCTACTGTAATGTAAGTGAAGTTAACATCAGATCTGTAGGGGACAATATTAGCGGCGACCCATGAATTAGCTGCATCCAGGGTTGTTGCAAGGCTTTGTATGTCCTCGTTTCTCGTACCCAGAATAACTTGTAAAGGCTTCCCTCTCAATGCTTGAAGCACCTCTGGTCTTGGTTCAAAGAGCCGAACAGATGGAATGTGGCATCGGTCATAAAGGTCTACAACTGCTGGTGGGGCTGGAAGATTGTCTCCATTCAGTCCATAATTAATACCAATTGCACCTGCAATGATCATTAAAAATTAGCATTTTAATTATATGGCTCAAATATAGAGGAATGCCTCAGATGAAACCTTTAGGCAGTGTTTAGTTCGTGGGACTGAACAGGGCTTAAGAGTGATAGTTTTACTCCAGTCCTATTTCTAAATTTCTGGGCCACCTCTTCCATGGGACATGGTTCTCGGTCTAGTCCAGTCTCATTTGCTCACGAAATGTGTGTCCTTAGTCTTTCAGAACGTGAAAATCGGACTCGGGGCTCGAGTCTTGCACATGCTATTGAAGAACAAATAAAAAGAAAACAAGAAAGATGAAGCTCACTGATAAACGGAATCTGCAGAAGGACCAGCAATGTTGTTGCCACTAGAAAGATTGCTTTACACGGTGGGGACTCCATCAAGACCTAACTTTGTCTTATTCTGAAAACTGAGAGAGACGGAGCTAAGAATGTGTGTGTGTCTCTATATCGACAGGACCAAGATTTTTAGAGCATATATGTTGTCTAGAGGACAAACAGGGAATTGAAGGACCTAAACAGATAAATATTTCTGCTGTGGTAAAGATTATTCTTGTTTCTTTGTGTCGTCTAAGCAGAGATTTTCCTCTTTGCTTGTCTGCTACTTTGTTTTGAGACTTTTCGATTCCTTTATCGTGTGTTTATATGCACATGGCAAGATTTATAACGTGGTTGGTCAGCCATTGATTTCTTCAAATTCAAGAAAATCTTTCTGATCTCGAAATTTTAATGACCAAAATTGTGCTCGGTTAATGTACAGGTAATCTTCGTTGCTTTCTTAATCAAATCCCAAATTAAATTAAAACGAATCTTTAAAACCAGGCCAAGTTTTAAGCAATCGCTAATCACCATCAAAATTGCATGCCTAAATTTATAATCGAGTAGCAATCTATGATATCAATTAATTAAATGACTAGTTGACATAATTTCTGAAGATTTTCTAAGAACTAGAGCTTTTAGCATATTCACTGGATGTGCCGTGCGCTTCGCAGGGCCATACTAAAATTCTCATGAACATTCCAGTTATTGCCAGCACATTTCCAACAACAAAAATCATATTCTTTATCTCTAACTCAAGTTTCATTTTTAAAAAATTATAATAAAAAAAAATAAAAAACTTTTTACTCGTGTCATTAAACTCAACCTATCAGGTCAGCTTTAAAATCTCCTGACCTCTATTTTTATCTAACTTGGTTTTCAAATCAAACTGTTTTGAAGTTTTTTTGACCCAGTTAACTTGATGAAACCAAAAACAAATTGGATAATTTTAAAAATATGGTTTGGATTAAAAAAACAACCATAAAGATTAAGACATTGACATGTTGGACTTCAGTTTTATAGGTTGACCAACCAAACATGCGAACTCCACTAAATTTAAAATATTTTTTATTAAGTTATATGCTAACAAAAATAGTTGCTCGCAAAATCTATCATCAACTCCACATTGAGATGTTTGCTTGAGACCACAATATCTCTATAAAAAGAAAATTAAAACAAGGTATAACATTTAATTCCTAATTAACCCAACCTAACCCACCAAAAGGATGACTCAGGTCACAGACTCCATCGAGTTTAATAATTTTTTTCTAAAATAAACAATTGCAAAATCATGTATCAACCTAATATCAACCTTTTGTTTGAAATCACGATAACTCAATAGAAAAATTAAAATATATTATGAAATTTAATTTTCAATTAACTTAAATTAACTCGTCAAACTCATGATTTGGATCCTAGACTTCACTTATTTTAATAACAATGTTTTTTTTCTAAAATTATTTTTTTTATTTAGTCATACAACCAAAAAAACATGTGTAAAATTAATCTCTAACCATAGGAATTTTGTTTGAGATAACAATAAACCTATATTAAAAAAAAAAAACAAATTATAAAAGCCCAGTTAAAAATCAACCAAATATTAAAGAATATAATTGATAAAAAAAATCAATATTAAAGATTGAAATTAGAAAAAATCAACAAAAAAAATTCAAAGATAAAAAGAAGATACGTGTAGGAACCTGAGTGCCCAGCATGTCTAGCACTTTATTAAAAAAAAAAGTCAAAGTATGAATGCTTGGGCTTTTTTATTTTTTTTTTATAAGGGGCAGATTAAATATTATAGACCCTTTTTTATTTTAAAAAACAATTACAGCAAATGACATGTTACTTATTGCGATAGGCTATATGTCGCTTGTTGTGGCAAGTAATGCATCGTATTCTGGTGGCTTAAAATTAAGTTGTCATCTCCTAGATTTGAAAAAATCTATATATATTTTTTTTCAACTAAAAATATTATTGGAGCCTTAATAAATCTATTTATGGTCTTAGGTTAGCATTTAATCAATCAAAAATGAAAAATTTACGTTGGCAGAAAAAAAAATCACTAGGCTTGATCTACTTTTTTTAACAAAAAAAAGTAAAATCAAATGGAATTTTCGACAGCAAGAATAGCTAGTTTTGTTTTCAAGAAATGGCAATCCGTCAACCTTCTCTTTTCTTCTTCGTAATTAGATGACTCTCTCTCTCTCTTTCTCCCTCTCTCTCTCTCTCACACTCACACACGCGCACACTCTCTCTCTCTCCAACTCATGGATAAAAATACAAGTAAAATAAATTTTTAGACTTAGTCATTTTATGTCCCGACTAAAGGGACCGAGAAGGAAATTTGGCATAATTCTAAGGCATTGGCGCACCTGCGCTCACACACACATGTCTGTGTGTGTTAAAAACCCTCCCAATTCCTCCTCTGATTCAATTTTGGTCCACTTATGTTTAATCTTCCTTGAATAATAAAATCGGATTCTTTTTTATGAATTCAAGACCAACTCAATGATGAAATTTTGTGTTCCTGAGATTGAGATAGCTATATGAAAAATATATTGCAACAAATCACCAACCTCAAATTCCAATAAATATGTCATTGAATGATTAAATTAAAAATAAAAAAATCAATGATTAAAGGTAAAAAATAAAAAATAAAAAATTGACACCATTATTTTTAAAAAATAAAAGGCATGCCATTTTTTTTCTTTTTTTCAATTTTGATACTCTCATTTTTAATTTCTTGAAAACAATAAAATCAAAATCTTTTTTTGTGAAATCAATTACTAACCTAATATTGGAAAAAAAAAATTTAGACCGTGATTAGCATATAAAAAGTAAATATAAACAAATGACCAACCCTAAGTTCGATGCATTCAAGAGCAAGGGATAAAGGAATTTGTTATGGGTCAAAATCCTCAGAGACCAAAAACACCATTAAGGGAGATTTTTAAAATAATTAATTTTATACATCCTCGTCTCCACTTGGAGACTTGTTAAAAGGTTATTACAGCCTTTATATAGTAAAAAACTAGAAAACCTTGATAATATTGAATCAAAAACTACGAAAAAATATTATATTTATAGAGAAAAGAAACTAGAAAAGCATCATAATAAAGAAAAATGACGAATTACAAAAGGGGGGAGCAAGACAAGAACAACAGCATGGGATCCAAGGCAAATTGAAAGAGGTAATAGTATTTTGAGCATTCTGTGACGAAACTGAGACTAATTGTGTGAACAACCTGAAAACAATAGAATTTGGCTTCTGCAAAAGGCCATTGAAGAAACACCAGAGTTTATGAGATTTCAATTTATTACGTACCAAACATCTCAAAATCCAGAAAAGTTCCGCGGGTCAGCTTTTATGCTCAATATTGTTAGCACAGGATAAACATTTACACAATGTAGAAGTATGTTCTGTCCCGTGGGTTAAGTAAGGATACATCCACTCCCAACTCCCTCTGTCATGATTCCAAGCTCCAAACATGTAAATGCACTTATCACCACAAATCATTCAGAATGTGAGGTCCAATAAATTAGCCCACTGCAGGAAACAAGAAAGAATGGGGACATCATTTAAACAATGAGAAAGAGAAGGAGCAAATGGTACATCCAAATTGGTTCAGGCAACGTGAAATAACATCTCTAAAATGGACATGACTGCGCATGTGAATCCATGCATTGTTATGCCTATTTGAATCTCCAGCATGAAATTGTTATTGTGACAGAGAGAGGTAGACCAGCAGATCCAAGTGACAACAACTTTTTCATAGCTCAAATCGACATGCATGGAACTATCATCTAAATTCTAAAATTACATGTTGATCAGAAGCTAGGTGAAGTGATTATAGGAATAAAAAAAAAATGAACCAGACCAGAAACCTGAATAACTCGGGAAATTCTTCAGCCACCTCTATGAAACAAAGGCAAAGGATAAGCAGTTCATGGCAAAACAAAGGCACTAACATCATGACCTAACAGTATGTGACAGATGAGAGACTCTCAGAACAAACCATTTACCTTATCAGCACAAACACACACTGCAAAACGCCAGCAGTTCCTGTCCACACTGAAGGCCCTGTTTTGACAATTGAATCTTGAATCAACAAACCCACTGATGCTGCTAAAGAGACGAAGGAGACGACATATGCAAAGAAAAGCCAAAGCTTCAATCTGCGATTACGAGAAGCATTAGCAAACACTGAGCCCAAAAGCCAAGTGGAAAATTTAAACAATTTCATCTAGAAGCAAATGTGGCAATTGCTAGGAGGATTTCTAAATTATTTCAAACAGAGATGGAGGGAGAGAGTCTAAATTTTCAATTCAAATCTTTTAGCATAAAAGAATAGACATGATAAATTAATAGAGCTATATCATCAAAGGTTTCGGATCATTCTAACATAATCACTGTCAATTCTATCGAGAACCCAGCACTTGGAAAGGAAGGAAAAACAAGAGTTTTTAACAGTTATGCTCCAGAGAAAATAACATCAAAATTAATCATAAATTGCTGCATCACCTGCACATGAGAACAGTTGCTTCTCAGGTTCATTCGTGTGTATAATATCAACGTAGAACAGCTCATAACAATTTTAAGTATTCGATTGCATGGTAAAGATCCAATTTAGCAATCATGTACCAAGATTACAACAGCACCAAGCAAAGCCAAGATCAAAAGGGTGAAGTAAATGCAGAAACAAGAAGAGAAAACAATACAATCATCATTAAGATTGTAATGCCCGTCTATTGGCACACAAATGGCTGAAAATCACTGAGCATAGCAGCAGATTTGACAAAAAATACACTGGAGAAAACATTTGCACAGTCGCACACTGAACTCCACTCTAAGATGGTGACACTTTTTTATATCAAAACCATAGCTTCTAACGTCTCAGCGTTGCAGGAATGAACACGAGATAACAAGATCATTGTCAAAATCAGAAATAAATACTCGTGGTGCTCCGAGGCATTGTGGGCTACATAATAAGTTGATAGTACAGTAATGTCCCTTCAAAGTAAATTTCCGGAAAATATAGTTGCTAAGCAGATAATAATGCAACCCAGATTTTTTACTTTTTTATATTGTTTCTTAAAGGGGTTTCTAGCAGAAAATTGAAGAATTTAAATAACATCGTAAGCAATGGAGAGAAAAAAAGGAGGGAGAGATGGGAATTGCAGACCTCCACTCGCCTTCCTCGTAAGGAGAGTAATCAATATCCTCTTTTCTAACACAATTAAACATCAGAGCTGCAATAGATGCAAATATGCCTACAGTTGCAAAACCCTAGAAAAATCAATCAATCCGAAAACAACCACATACATAATTATATCGTGAAATTGAGAGATAGAAAAGAGAAAATTAAAGAGAAGGAGAGATGACCAGGGAGGTAATGAACGAAAGAGACTGTAACGGAGCTACAAACGACGGCGTCGATCCAAAACCACCATCCAGTCCCAAATACCGCACCAGCGACTGCAGGACCGAGGATTGCCCACAGCTCCTGTAAATCCATTCGTGTCTCTCTCTCGAGATTGCTTTTTTGGTTACTTGATACGGTGATTAGTGCTTTGACTGTTGCTACTGCTCAAAAGTTCCAGGCTCTTATGAATTGCGTGAAATTTGCATTCTACAAGAGGGTGAGTCTTCGTTATCGGACTTGACCCCCGACAGCTACACTCGTCACAGTGAAACGAAGGAATTTATTTGCCGTTAGGTTAATATTTGGTAAGAAATCTATTCTCGCGTAGCTCAATGATATTTTTGGAAACTTTATAAAAGTACATTGCATCACAATTACGCTACGTCAAAAAAAGAAAAAGAAAAAGAGTGGTGATTTCTTTGTTCATCATCTTTTATAATATTGTGTCAATCTAAAGTATTTTGTAAATTTTTTATTATTATCATGTTTTTTAAAATTTAAATTTTATATTGTATTGATTAAAAATTAATTTTAATAATTTATTTTGTATAAGATTATTATTATCTCAAGAAAAATAAAAAATTAATGCTTGATTTTATAAAAATAATCTAATTTTATTGCTTAAAAAAATAAAAAATACAAATATACAATTTGACACCAAAGCAAAAATAAAGGAATTTTTCACTTAATATTCATCACGCACCTTTTAAGATTTTTTTTTCTTTAGAATTCTTTCACTTTATTTTTTGTCCTTTTAGTTTCAAATTTTTATATTTTGACCTAGGACATTAATTTCTTCACATTATAGTCTCTATATTTCATAAAATAAAAAATAAAAAAATTGTCGTTGGAAAATTTATGAAGAGAGAGAAAACAGTTGGTTAATTTGATTTCATTGATAAAAATAATCAAATTTAGAGTAATATATTTCACTTAATGAGACTATTAATAAGGTTTTTTAAGGTTTTATATTATCTAAAAACATATATCATGATTAAAAGAGGGTTTTTAGTTTGATTTGTGTTTTTTAACCGAATTGTTTTGAATAAAAAAAACTAATTCATTAAGATTATAAGGATGTTTATTAAATGTTTTTATATGAAAATATATTAAAAACTAGTATTTTTAATATATATAAAAAAACAGCCCAATTTTCCGATCACATTTTTCTAGCAAGAAACTAGGCTGAAAAATCACATCGTTATTTGCTTTATTTTTGTTATAAAACAAATGCCAGGCAAATGGAACTAACCTTGTAGGCCTACACGCATTAAGTCTTCTTGTGATTGGGCCATATAAACCCTGTAATAAATTGTTTAAATCCCAATTAAAAAATAATAGAATCAAAAGAAATATTTTATGATGAGTAGTGAAAAATCTCGGTAAATTAGTGTAAAACCATAAATAAATTATAGTATGAATTTGTGAACAAAAATATCATCGGTGAAGGTAATCTCGTACCTAACTACATCATTTTTAATGAAAAAATAATAAAATTTAGAGAGATTTTATTATTGGCGCTGAAAAATTTCAAGTGAGTTGGTATTAAATTTGAAAGAGATAATAAAAAATTTATATACGTGTAAAACACCGACAAACAAGAATTTGACAAGAAATATTTGCAAGACATAAATGAGTGGAATTGTTGTAATTATAAAGAAAAACCCTTCCTCTTCCCCTTAAATAACGCCTGACCATAGTCACGAGACTGTTTAAGAAGCTAGCGAGAGAAGGCATGGAGGATTGAAGAGGAAAGGGAAAACTATTAAATCCTTGCAAGTAACATGTTCAATTTGATGTTTTGGCTGTGGTAAGAGATATCTAACCAATTAATTTTAATTTTTAGTTGAATTTTGATTTTACATTAAAAAAACCTCAATTTTTGAAATTAAAGTTCATAATATTTCGTGTCAAAATATTGATTTGAGTTGATTTTATTGATGTTGGATTATAAAAATAACACATGAATATTTTAACTAGTGGTTAATATCTAGAGCTAAAAAGTCCCAAATCTTTAAACTCTAAGGTTTACGAGAAAATTAGAAAATAAATCAGGAAAATGGTTGTTTGATAGAAGTTTGATTAAATTGGCATGGAATGGAATGGGTGATAAGAATAGTTTCAACTAAAAATTGAAATAAAACAATGGGCATTTGGCTTGCACCCGTGGCCGCCCATGAGAGGTAACTAGGGGAAACGAAAACTTGCTTTAATCTTGTGATATTGGGTATCACTGAATTAATGCGAAGCCTGAGAAATTGTAATTGGGGTAGAGTTTCAGTTGGGGGCATGATATAAATTTTGTTAGACTTGAAGGAATAAGGGCTTAGTGGCAGGAATTTTCATATGAAGGATTTTATTGATAACTAGGATCAAGGGTATTTTAATAATTTTTAATTTATTAATTTCACTGTGCTAATATAATTTTATTTTCGTATAAAAAATCACGAGCAATCATTTGATCAACGACGAAGCTAGCTTCAAGCTAACCATAAGGTCAATAAAGAAGCTATATTATTTTTTTATAGTTTTGCATGTGCAAAAACACAAATCAACTAGGAAATAAAAAGCCAAGGACCAAGTGGAGAGCAGCCAACTGATTTTTGGACATGAACTTACAATTGACAAGTGGGCATCGAACCCTAACATCCCGTTCTTGCCTGTCTAGGCTCCAATTACCTAAGAGACTGGGACTTCTTTAGTCCTTAAATTACCTTAGTTAGGGTTTGATTACAAAAGACCCCTCAATCAACACATAAACCAGAATATTAATTACATCGAAGTGACAAATTCCCTTGAGCTAGAACAATGGTAACCTCGTCAGGGGCGTGTTGGGGGCGACAATGGTCTTTTTAAATCGTTGAATTTAAAACAACATTCTATTCGCAGGACAAATTTCCTTTTCATCAGTTGTTCATGACAAAGATTGTAAAATGATAAACAGTTAAATTTGACAAAATAAAAATTAAATTTATAAATTTAAAATTCATTCGCCCGTCTAGATTACGTATACTCTATAAATTTATATATGATAAAAAATTAAATTTAATAAAATAAAAATATATTACAAACTATTAAAATAAATGAAGAAAACATCTTGGTATTGGAATCATAAACTAGTTTATTCCATGGAGAGAAATCAACTTGTCTTATTATAAAAATAAATGAAACAGTTTATATGAAAACGAAAAACAGTTTATAGATTATTTCAAGTTTAGTTAAATCAAGTTTTAAATTGAAACATTAACCCTCATGAGTCATGATTTCAATTTTTTGAACAGGATTCGCGAGTTAATATAATTAAAATATAAATACACAAGATAAATTTATAAAAGCATAGAATCTCAAAAGTAATCATTGAACCATGAATGTCAAATTGATATTTATATTAATAATTAATATTTTGCATTTTTATGAGAGCAAGCAAGCAGATTCATCATGCATGAACTAACCTCAACTTACTTAAGAGTGTTTTTTATTGTTTTTGTGTTTAAAATTATTATGAATTATTTTAACATATTAATATCAAAAATAAAATTTTAAAAAATAATAAAATTATTTTAATATATTTAAAAAAAATTAAAACCATAATCCCAAATCAAGCTTAATCCAATTTACCAAATTTCAAGAGGTAAATGGAGGGAAACATTAAAAAAAAAAAAACGGACGAAAACAACTATAAACCACGCATAAGTAAATTGTCACTGAGGCTATCAACACCGACATATAGAAAGATGTCACGTGTAAAATTCCTGCAGCCACACGAGTACCTCTTTATCGCGTCACTACATGGTATCCTAACCCAATATAAAAATATCTACCCCAAAACTAGCTGTCCTCTCGCCTGCAAAAAACCCGAATCTCTCTTTCTCCATCCTCTCATCGAAAGCGAAATCGAAAAAAACAAAAAACCACTCGGAAATTAAACAACAAAACGGATCTCCAACATCACAAACCCGAGTAACTGAAACCCTAATAGCTGCGAAACTCTTTATCCTCTCTATCTCTAAAAGTCTCTACGCACGTGAAGGAACGAAACTAGGGTTAGGGTTAGGGTTAAGTTTCAGCTTAGAAAATTAGGTTTTTTTGGTCCGAGAGATTTGAATTAGACCTAGACTGGAATTAGGATCAGGGTTGGTTTTATGATGGAATGCGACGGTTGTGAGGGTGATAGAGAAGGTTGTTGTTGCTATCGTCGGGAATGACCGGAGGCCGATGCCACCGGCGAAAGAAGATGATGGGTAGGGGTCCTGACGGAGGTTGTGGCGCTGACGAGAGGCCTTGCCGTCCAATTTCGAGGGTTCCGGCAGCCAATCCCCCCGCAAACGAACCTGAAATACCTCAACCAACAGTAAAGAAACCGACTTCACTCGAAGTCGATTTCTTCTCCCAAGCTAATAAGGTCTTAAGCGTGCACTCGCCATTTGATGTCGCAGAGAACGCGTCTGGTTCTGGTGTTCCAAGTTTTCCAATCTTGTCTACTTTGCCTAGCCGGCTGGCTAGTTTGTTGAGGCAATCAGATGGCAGTAGAAAGAAACATAAAAGGTCTCATTCTGGCGTGGACAAGAAGTCTTCATCACGGGTGAGTGACAGGTCTAAAGGAGGGAACATATGGGTCGAGACTGAAGAGTACTTTAGGGGGTTGACATTGCCTGATATTGATGCTTTGTTTGAACTATCTTCTTTATTTAATTCTTTAGGTTATACTAAGTGTTTCTATATTCCTTATATTGGAAATGAGAAAATAGAGAGAATTGAGACTACTGCCACAAATGTGAAAACTGAGGAAAATCTGAATGGGAAGGCTGAAGGAAACAACACTAATGAACAAACTGACACAAGTGCCAATGTGGAGAATGCAAATGATAATGTGGAAATGGATTGTGTGGATGGAAATGGAAAAAGACTCATAGTGAAAGATGAGGGGAATCAAGAGGATGGGCAGTTTATGGAAATCGACAGCGTGGCTACTCAAAGCGATGGAGCTGAGTGTTTGACCCAGGAGGAAGCAAATGGTTGCTCTGTTTCTGATTTTTCTAGCAGTGTAGAATGGCTTTTAGGTTGTAGGAATAGGAATATATTGACTTCTGAAAGGCCTTCCATGAAGCGGAAGCTTTTAGGCAGTGATGCAGGGTTGGAGAAGGTTTTGGTTGGTCGTCCTTGTGAAGGAAACTTGTCATTATGTGATTTTTGCTGCAAGGGTGAGACGGGTAATGTTTCAAACAGGTTGATTGTTTGCTCTTCTTGCAAGGTTGCCGTTCATCTTAAGTGTTATGGTGTGCAAGGGGATGTAAACAAGTTTTGGTTGTGTTCATGGTGCAAGCAGAAGAGTGATGACAACGATTTAGTCAAGCAGTCTTGTGTGCTTTGTCCAAAGGAGGGTGGAGCTTTGAAACCTGTTAATGTAGAAAATGGTGGGTCTGTTCTTGAGTTTGTGCACTTGTTTTGTTCCCAGTGGACGCCTGAGGTCTATATAGAGGACTTAACGAAGATGGAGCCAGTTATGAATTTGGGGGGAATTAAGGAGACCCGAAGAAAATTAGTTTGTAATGTATGCAAGGTGAAGTCTGGTACCTGTGTTCGGTGCAGTCATGGTATGTTTTGTTGCTTCCTTATTTTGTGCCATCATGCATTTATCATTTTTCTCTGGTACCCCGTGTTGGTGTCTATCACAACTGGAGCCTGTTTGGCAGTAGAGCCAGTGTCTAATGCAGCTTACAAGTCATATTGTGCGAATGCTTTTTGTCGCTCAATCTAAATTGTATCTGTCTTTTATTGAATTGAAGAATGAAAAAGATTGTTCTTTTTTTTTTCATTTCATAATTGATTGTTTTTTTCTCAATGACTAGCTGCCTATGATTCATTTGCATCCCATTTTCTCCTAATTTTTTTCCCTTGGACTAAGTCTTAGCATGGTGCACCATATTTATTTCTTAAAAGGATGGATATCATCATAGTAATCAACACGAGATAATGTCTGTAGAACATTGAATGAATTCCTTTGGAATTTTATTGCCGAAGTTATTCTTGGAATGAACTGTGAAATTTAACCATGGTTGGGCAGTTAATTTTGTGTCCACTGTTATAAAAATAGATAATGATTATTGAACCACCTTCTTTTATCTGTGATAACACTATTGATCTCCCTTGTATTCTTGAGCACTCACCAGGAAATGCCATTTTATTGCTCTTTTGTCAACTCAAGCTGATAATGTTCATGTTTGATAAGCTTATGGATGTTATGATTTGCTCCTGAATTGAATCATCTGCTGTCATGAATGTAAATTTCTGAATCTTTTGCATCTTTCACCTTGGACATTGTGCAATCAGGTTGTTGATGCGTAACTTCATACACTGTTTGACTTCCTTACCTTTTATTTCTGGCGACCGTATCTGATATTTTAGTTTTCAAACTGTATTCATGGGGGGCTGGGAGGATTTGATGTATGATCACGCGGAATGGTGCAAAATGATCCATATAGCCAAACCAAACTAGTTTGGGATGAGGCCTGGCTGTTGTTGTTGCATATTCATGGGGGGTGGGAGGAGACTGGAGATGGATTGGGGTGGAAACTGTTTTTTTGTAGAAGGATGTAAAACATACCATTTGCAGTTTGGTATCTGAAATCTCTACATTCTCAGGACTGTAAGATTCCCAGGAAAGTAACTCACGCTTCTTGAAGGGGAACGTTTGCTCTTCATGGAGGATATATTGCAGGCTATTTGACATCCTGTAAAAAAAGCCATAAACAATATCTCTCACACTTGTGGAACTCTGACATTACCTGATACAAGCTCAGTATTGCCTCAAATCTTAGAATATAGTCTCTCATAAACCTTTCTTTCCTGTACGCCAAACACCTAACTGATTGCAGTTGCATTTTTGCTGTATGCTGGATCACATGTTACATTTTGGTCAATAAAATAATTAATAAAAAAATTCTATTTGGTGAATATCCCATTTCATTGTTATAATTTATGTTATGACCAGCACAATCTGGAAGATTGCATGAATTTTGTTTAATTGTGAGTGAAGTCAATTAATCTAAATAAGTATAGGATGTATTAGTTGTGTTCATATGTGATGAATTCCATGTTTGTATCTAATGAAACTTTTGCAAAAACTAATACAGTTCTTTTTGAAACTTTTGCAAAAACAAGGTCGAGGGCTTGGTCTAATGTCTAATACATTTGATAGACCTGTAACTGCAGTTTGTGAACAGAGAATATGGTGATTGAGTGTAGCAAGGCATTGCTATGTAATGTGTTTGGTGATGTATTGAGCACTAGGTGATGTTTGATGATGTATGTAGCAGCACTAGTTGTGATTGGGCATGTTTTGGTTTGCTGTTTTACTTTCTTGCCCTCGCTGTTTGGATGGATGTCTGTTAGCATTTGCTCTCAAGTGCTGAATCTTGTATTTTTTGTTCAAATCATGGAACCATGTGTTTCATGAGCCTTCACAGAAGAATGCCTGGTTGGATCTTGCCATGGTTTCTGGCTGGTGTTATTGCTATTTTACGCCCCGATTTAGATTCTGTGTTGGCTCTATCCAGCAAAACCATTTTAGGGCTGTTCTTTGTTCTGTTTCTACTCAAGTTAATTGTCCAGTGTCCTTCCACCGTTTTCATTTTTTCCTGTCAAGATGATAACTACTAATATGGTTGTGCTCTAACTGTGCTAGTCTTGGGTGCTGCTCACTCTTGCTTTGGCAGTTTTTAGCTTTAGAGTTTACCTAAAAAATTATTGGTTATGATGGCCAATACTGCATTGTTAAGATATGCTGGGCATCTCATTGTATCATCTTCCTTAACTCATTTTAACAGCCTCATTCCTGTTTATTCCTTGCGATATTTTATTCTCAAATCTTGTTTGTTTTTTTAGCCTCTGGGCATTAGTTAAAGCGTTAGCTAGATTTGGCTCTTTTGTGAATCAGAAAGGGCACTGCCACTTTCTGTTCTTCCACTCCGTTAGTTTCCAACAGCCCTTTAGCACTGCTCCTTATCTCTCCCCTCTATGTGTGAGTGTACATGTAAATGGATGTGTGTTTCTGTCTGAGCTACATTACTATTAATATCTGAGCAATTGGATCTGTGATTATGGGTACTTTGCTACTAGAAATGAGGCAAGTCTTGCATGAGCACCTGGTTCACAATGGAGACAGCAAATTGTTTACTGCAGCAGTTCACTGACCTGTATTGGTAATATACTTAATGTTGTTGTGTTTTTGTTCGTTGGTACATTTGCCAGTGTCATGTCTTCATCTTGGAAGGATGGGTTTGCCTTTTCCTTTGAGAAGGATGAGAAGTCTTTATTATGGTGTGAAGTCGAAAGCTGAAGGGAATCAATGTTGTGACGATTTGCTTAATAATTGCATCCAGCTTGGCATTTTTGATTGCTGAGGCTTGCTTACTGTGGGATTTTTGAGAGCACTTGCATATATACTTGCTCTTGATTTTTTGAGGTCACTTAAAATATACTTGCGCAGTCATTTCCTCCAGTTTTCACTTGTGATTATTTTGCTACTCTCTTTAACGAGCCAATAGTATATCCTCAATTTTTATGTCTCTAATTTGTCAATTCTTGTACCGATAGCTGCAGCGCAGCTTTTCTTGTTTCCTTAGCCATTCTTGAAATGCTTTGATTAACATATAATGTTACCTTAGCCCTCTTACCTCCTGTATCCTTTGGTTTAAAAATGTGAGCCGCTCCACATAGTAATGCCTCTGTTGTTCATGTGGTTTATTCAGGAACTTGCAGAACTTCTTTCCATCCTATATGTGCTAGGGAAGCAAGACACAGGATGGAGGTCTGGGGAAAATATGGTTCCGATAACGTAAGCCTCTTTTTTTCTTCATCATGCAGAAGTTATAATTGTTCACTATTTTTACTAATGTTAGTACCACTACGGCTGCCTCCACCATAACCACCAGTGCTAGAAGGACGTTGTCGACTTAATGCTGTGACTTCGTGCCAGGCATGTTCTCTAAAATTCCTTATTGTATGTATCAACAGGTTGAATTACGAGCTTTTTGCTCAAAGCACAGTGAACTCCCTGATGATAAGGATACCCATAAATTAGGAGAGGCTTTTGTGGCTGCCAGCCACAACTGCTCTGTTGCCAGCCATGATCCATCAGAATTGCCAATGGACAAACAACACAAGTTAAATAGTGGCCGAAATGGAGATAAACTTGCAGTCCACATAGAAACTTCTGATACTGGTTCTGGTAAACCTGGTGATGGTGAATCATGGGAAATAGAATTGCATGATTTGAAATCAGAGGCCGTACCTTTGTCAGAATCTGGGGATGTGGACCAACTCATTGATACAGGGATATTTGAGAGAGGTGGCTATGGGGATGCTAGCCCTTCTGACTTCCAAAATCTTTTGCTGATTTTGAAGAAGGTACTGAAAAAACATATGTGCTCATGCACTTGCTTGGGTTTGACTTTTGATGAGTACAAGTATTGCTACATGCATGGCTATATTGTTTCTCTTTGTTTTTTTCCCTCACATTTTTATTTGACCTCCGGGGAAATTTGAATTGTGCAGTTAATCGATCAAGGAAAAGTCAATGCAGAAGAATTGACAACGGAAATTGGCATCTCACCTGATTCTTTAATTCCAACACTGGCTGTAATGCTTCTGATCATGAGTTTTACTTTCTGTTCATTTTTAGAAAGATGTTTTTATCCACTGACTGTTGCTGTTTGTTTGCTTCTTGACCTTTTCTCCGCAGGAAGTTAATTTGGTCCCTGATTTTCAGGCCAAATTAGTCAGGTGGTTTCAAAATCATGTTCACTTGGCTAATCGACATAAAAATTTGAAAGTTCAACTAAAATCCACAATTTTTCCAAAGGCTGAGATTGGAACAGCAGATCATTCTGATGGTATAACTGTATCAGAGAGTGATACTACAGAAGCTGCTGCTGTTAAGTCAGTTCCCCCACGGAGAAGAACCAAAAGTAACATTAGGATTTTGAGGGACAACAGTGTAATTTGCTCACCTGAGGAAATTTTGAGCGCCAATGGTATCATAATGAATGGGATTAAAGCCGTTGATCAACTGGGAAGTGAAGAACCAGAAAATTCTAGGGAAGTATCCATCCCCAATGTGGCTGAAAAGGTAGTCCTATCACACTGTAATTATTTGCCACAAAAACTGTTTAGGAGGAAGTTAAATGGTTTGCCAATTTTGTGTTACCATATGAAGATGCTAATTTATTTGTGATGAGGAGCTAATTTTGAATTTCTTTTTTATGCTTGTTTATATTGCCATTAGAAGATGGATGAGTGATTTTTATTAGTATTTGCAACTTGTCTAAGTGTTGTAGTTTACAATTTCCATAAGCTGAGCTGTGGGTGCCTGTTGCAAGTGTTCCTATATTTTGAAGCCATTTCATTTTCTGCATATCATCTAGTTCAACCTTTTGATATGTTCCATTCTTTGGTCCCTATGTTTCCCCATAAATATTCCATATCTGTAGTGCTATTGTTCTCCTGTTCACCTAATTTACCTTTGTATCAAATGATAAAAGCATGGCAAAAATCTTCGATCCGGCGGTTGTTTATGCAAATGAGGTGAAGATGTCAAGGAGCTGTTTTTTCTTTGTGTTTTGATTCTCCACCAGTTTTTCTTTTTATGGTAACTTGTTCTTGATGTTATGCCATCCTTTCTCAAACTATGCTGACTATATTTTTTGTTAGTGGATAGAGTACTAATGATAATTTACAAAAAAAAAGATGATATGACTGCTCATGTGTTTTTTGCTTTGCTTAAATGAAAATTCTCCTTGTGATTACGGAATTGATTTTGTAGGAAAAAGAATATTATGGCAGCATTTGTTTCTTGTAATTTTTTTTCCTAGTCAACAGAATATATCTTAATTTAAACGTCATGTGTTATAAACATTGTATTTGTAGGTATAAACTATAGAATTTATTATGTCTCTGAAAAGTTGGTTTCTTCAAATTCTATTTTGCCTGTTGTTTTCTTTCTTAAGAAACCTGTCCTCCATCGTCCTGAAACCTTCTTGTCTACCTGCACTATTCTAATACTCTTGAGAAGAGCTTTGCAGTGTGTTTGCCTTTCATCTCACACTTTCTTATGTTCTTTCTAAGTGACTCTTTTTTTTTTTATTCAAAACGGAAGTTGATCTAGAAAACTTTTATATAGAAAATGATTTTTTTTTTTTTGAAAAAGTAGGGAAGATTTACAGAGATGGTGGATGAGAATTTCCCCAAAGCAGAAAGAGAAAATCTGAAACATAAAAATTCTAAGATAAAATACTATAGCTCTCCAGTCTCTCTGCAGTATCCTTAGGAAACACATCAAAAATATCTGAGGCAAAGTGATTGGGAACAGAATTAACTTTCCATATGGCCCTTGCTGCAACCTGTGAACTCAAACTTTTTCCTTGTGTGGGAGGCAGAATGCATAAGCTATCACATATCAGCACTAGCCCTCCTTCCAAATTTCATATGCCTAAATGTATAGTATTTGTAATTATATTTTCATTGCCTGAAATTGTTGAATGTATGAATTGACTGATTATAGTTTCCATCAGTGTCTAGTTATATTTTTTCTCCTATTAATAGGGTATGCTTGTGTACCATTGGAAAACTGATGACAGAGACACCTGCTATTTATGCGGTTCATTTCTGTAAATGTTAGGTTTTCTGTCCGTCATTTGTCTGTTTAAGACATGGGTTTTAGGTACTGAAGCTATTCCTTTACTGCTGATAGTCTATGCTTCTATTTTCATGTCCTAATTGTTGATTGCTCAGCAATTTGTTCCACTTGTTTTCCTAGACTGCATATATTCTTGTCTATTTATTAACTTAGCCCAAATTGTTCAACTATCATTTGTGAGCCAAAGGAAGTTGTGACCTGTGCATATGTTGTCTGGATTTCCTGAAGCATGCATATAACCTTATTTGCTAGTTATAGATGATATTCACACTTCTGAACAGCGTAGGACTGATAAATGCTTTGTCATGACACCACTAGTGGACCAGCTAAAAGGAAGTTTTGCCAACCCATGCATGATATGCAAATGGAAAAGGAGAGAATAAGAATTGCTAATTTAAATGATGAATTATTTTAGCATCATAACATGCATGAAAAAACTTGTTTTTTCCATAAAAAAAGAAGCATGCAGCAATCGAAGTGTTCAGTGCTATATCATCTTGCGAGAAGTTTGGGTAGTGGAATCCTTACCAAGAACCATTATGTTGTTTTTTAGACATTTCCTGGTTTCTCATTTGAGGTTCATAGGACATAGAGTTGATGCTTTTTTCAGAAGGTTTCATATTGATTTTGATAAGAGGTAGCAGTGAGGTTTATTTTATGTTGGACTGGGAGAGACTGATTATGATATAATTTGTTATTTTTCTTTTCTGAATCACCTATCAGCTTTAAGATGCAATCTTGGTAGGAGTGAAAAGAAGTAGCTTGTGGTTGTCTCTTACTGTAGTGGAAGTTACCACCATTTGCAATTTGTACCGAGATTCAATGTGACTGCCAATGTGTTCTGTTCTGTCGTTTTGCTTTTAGGTTCTACTCACCATTTGGTAGTTTTGATTGTATATATAGAGATATCCTTTCTGCTTGCCTTTTTTCTTTAATTTATATGTTTGTTTTATTTATGCAGATCCCTGATGTGTTACAAGACTCTTCGGTTTTGCATTTGCCTAAAAGTGAAGGTATGCTTTTCAGAATAATCCTTCTGTATGTGGTGTTTCCAATGAACGCCCTTTCTATTGGATAAGGTTGCCATATCTTGGTAATTGGTCTTGTTTGGACTAATTTTATTCATGAGTTGTTTTCTACTTGTCTTTACTTGAGAAGCCAGTTAATTTTTTTTTTCCTGGATATTTTCCTGGAAATCAGTTGATTTGTAGAGAGTCAACTTTCCAAACCTTCTCTTTACCTTTCTTGACAATGAAAAGGTGTAGTCTTAACATTAGAGCAAACCTGCTGCTGATGAATTAGGAAAGCATTTTCTTGGCTGTTGGATGTTTAATACGCAGATTGTTGTTCTCTGGGGCATGCCCCAACTGTGTTAGTTGATTTATTTCATGGGGATGTTAAATCATCTTGAGTGAGAATAGAAGAATATCCTGGTGAAGAGGGGATTGGTATAACTAATTTGCAACTATTGCCTCCAAAACCTCTACCTTTCACAAGAAACTTAGAGAGAAACTGGAAAAAGAATAGGAGGATATAATTAAGCTTGAATGTTACAGATAAGATGAGTGTGTGGACAGTCTAGGATGTAATTAAATTTTATGATAAGATTGTGTGTTTTCCCCACTCGAAGCTGGTGAACATAAGAGCTATGGTACATCTTCAAAAAAAATAAGAAATCCTCATTCGAGGAAAAGCATCAAGCATATAGATCAGGCGAAAATATTATGTTAAAAGATGGTGATTTTGGAGTGATATTTAACACCATCTTAGTTATTGACCCACTTTCACATGGAAATTTATCATGCAAGACCTTATCGTTTCTTATTGAGTTTTGGGTGGGTACCAATTCAAGAAGGAAATCTTATGTATGCACATACTTTTAAGGTTTGGTTGGGGAAGGTTGTGTAATTTAATGGAAAATGTGTGATACACTTTGTTTTGGTGGGTTGGAGAGGGGGTGGGGTGTTATTTTTAGATTCTTTTAAGGAACAATTATGCGGGGATTAAATATCTGTTTTTTCACCCTCTACGGAGTATGATAGTGATGGAATAACGAGTCTTGCTGTCCTTTATCTGGAGGGTTTGGAAATCTCTAGTCTTTCTTTTTATTCTAGAAGGATGGCAAGTATGCATCTCTTATTGAGGAAGTGGAAATTTCATTCTCCTCTACCACTTTCCCTCGTTCATGGCTGACAATATGCATCTCATATTTTATGATTGAGTTTGCTTGCCTGCTGGCACATCTAGAAATTTTCATTTTAATGCATTACTCAAGTATCGTATGATCTTAAATGTTGCTTGATATCATTGCATGATATTAAAAGCCATAGCTTAACCTTGTGATGTCCGGTGATGTTCCACAAAAAAAAGTAAAAGAAAAGAAAATAGAAGGCTGTAAATGTGTGTATTTTCAGGTTGTCCCTTCTTTCTGAAAGTAATAATGATCATCTCAAGGTTTATAATCCTTTAACCTTCTATATGCTCTGATATGTCTGTTGCTAAGAAAGTTCAGATAATGTCTCAGATGGAAGCCTTTCTGTAAAAATCGAACAAGTGCACGCTGCTATTCCAGACAAGAGTAATTCAATTAACACAGATGGGGCAGTTTCTGTTTTTTCAGATGTTAACTTTGTCATCCCTAATCTCATGTAAGATTTGCGAAAGCTCTTTAATGTAGAATTTTGTGTTGCTTGATACTTTTTGGATGCTCCAAAAAGCTTCTATTTTCAGTACTGGACACTGATTTAACAGTATCTGATGAGATCTTATGCAAAATTATATATTATTTGCTACAGAGAGCCAGAAGCGTATTCTAATTCTTATGTCCATCCATGTATACATGAGAAGCTGTCACAGATACAAAGTGGAATGCTTTTGCAGAAAGGAATTTCTGAACTTGAAGGTAGAAATTGCACTGACATGAAAATTTGGTGGTCCAGGATTTTCTTCTTTTTATTGCTTATAATTGCAAGCTTTTTTCTTTTTTATACATTGTATTATGTGTGAACCACGCTGGACAGGTTCAAAAGACGGAGAAATCTCTCGTTTGGAGGCCTCTTCCAATGCCAGTGTCTGTTGTAATCATCAGAATAAACACTCCAAGTGCAATGACTTGATCTGTAGTTCCAGTGAAGTAAATCTAGAGCAGCTGGCTAAAGCTAAGAAACAGGGAATTCTCAAACTATCTCCGGTGGACGAAGTGGAAGGAGAAATTATCTATTTTCAGAATAGGTTACTTGGCAATGCAGTTGCAAGGAAGCACTTTACTGGTCCTTTCCTTTTTCCTTTTATCTTTTGTTTTTTTGGATATGCTGGTTCTCTTTTATTTACCCCCCCATACTCCCCCTCCCAAGTCTTGCATTATTCTAATACTCCATCCAAATTTAGTTTTATTAAAAAAAGTAGCTATAAATCAATATACATTTGCATGACTTTTTTTTTGGTGAATTGTGCTTGCAGATAATTTAATATCTAAGGTTGCTAGGCATCTACCCCAGGAGATAGATGCATCTAGGGGGCAAAGGTGGGATGAAGTACTTGTTAACCGGTATCTTTGTGACGTTAGAGAAGCAAAGAAGCAGGGCAGGAAAGAAAGAAGGCATAAGGAAGCCCAGGCTGTTCTGGCTGCAGCAACTGCTGCTGCTGCAGCTTCTTCTCGGACTTCATCATTTAGGAAAGATGCCTTGGATGAATCTGCTCACCAGGAGGTGGTTTGTTTTCCATTTCCCTTCTGTATTTTTTCTCCTTTTCACTTCTGGTTTTTTTTCCTTGCCTTCTAGAGAAAACTTGCAGTTATTTAATGCCATTATTCACCTTGAACCTCTTACCTGGTTCCAGAAATATAATACATCTAATGGGAGGGCTGGCATTTCTTCTCAGTTGATGCCACGTCCAAAAGAAATGCTTTCAAGGGTGGCTGTTCCAAGGATTTCATCAGAGCAGTACTCTGATTTTGTTCAGTCAATTTCAGATTTTTCTAAAGATCACCCTGGACCATGTGATATATGCAGACGATTTGAGACAATACTGAACCCTATTTTAGTCTGCTCTGGCTGCAAGGTTTTCTCGAATGGACCTTGGTATTTCCTCTTAGCAGCGCACTATCTGCTTGCTTCTTCTTGTTGACAAAAGCTCTTCTGCCAACAGGTTGCAGTTCACTTGGATTGCTATCGTTGTGTGAAGGAATCTACTGGTCCATGGCATTGTGAATTATGTGAAGAATCATTGTCATCTAGATTCTCTGGAGCTCCTGTCAATTTTTGGGACAGGGCAAATGGTGTTGAATGTGGTTTATGTGGTGGTATTAAAGGTGCTTTCAGGAAATCTACTGATGGTAGATGGGTTCATGCCTTTTGTGCAGAGGTTGATTTTTTGCTTTTCCCCTTCAATGGCTTGATTCAGGATTGTCTTTCTCATCTTCTTTGAAGCACATATTATAATTATTTCCTATTTTTTCTTGTAGTGGGTCTTTGAACCGACATTCAGAAGGGGACAAGTAAATCCTGTTGAAGGAATGGTATGTGCATATTTTAGGTGCCCATATTGTCAAAAAAATTGTCCATTGACTCATAAGTTTTTTGAACGCAAGTATATGTGAAGATCTCTTTGGTTGGAATATAATATGCAGAATTTAACCTGTTATTTCTTACCTTGCATGTTTATGACCATTGTAATTTTTCTTATTTCACACTTACTCTATCTGCATTGAAATTCCAGGAAAAGATTGCCAAGGAGATTAACATTTGTTGTGTCTGCTGCCATAGACATGGTGTCTGCGTAAAAGTGAGTTCCAGCTCTGATTGTTTCAGAACTTTTGTTTTTCTATAGCATCAATTCATATGTAATGAATATGATGGTTTAATCAACTGCAATATAAAATGTGCAGTGTAGTGCTGGTCACTGTCAGGCCACATTTCATCCCACCTGTGCTAGGAGTGCAGGTTTTTACATGAATGTTAAGACTCTTAATGGCAAGATGCAGCACAAGGCTTACTGTGAAAAACATAGCTTGGAGCAGAAGGCAAAGGTCTGTTCTTGTTTTCTGTACATAAAATGTCTTTTGACTTCTTGTCATTTTATAATTTTGCAGCATTTGATTTATGTAGGCTGAAACTCAAAAACATGGAGAAGAAGAGATAAAGAGCATGAGGCAAGTCAGGGTAAGAATGCTCTCGGATTAATCATGTTATTTTCTGGATAATAATGCTTACTAGGGTCTATTGTTTCTTGTTCTGAGATTGGTTCAACTGTTTATATTAATGACTTTTGTATGTTACAGTGATTACATGTTTACTATGCTGATCTACTTCATTGGAATCCATCTACTATTTTGAATTGAAAAATTTAATAGGAAATTTTTTTTTTCTGTGAACTTCGAGTGCCTCAGACATTGTGTACATGCCTATCCTCCAGGCATATACTGAACAGGTGTCCTAATGTAAGCTAAAATCACAACTTGTCTTCTGAAGTAATCCCAAGGCATATGACAACTCTGACGTGTTAATATAACATTTTACTCTGGTCATGACATTATTATGATAAATTTATTTTTGTGGTCAAGGTCTTATTTTCTATGAAAGCTCTGGTAGCTTAATTATTTTTCTTGGTATTGTAAATCTGTTGCAACTGGTTCATGAGGTTGATTTAAATATTGGCCTGCCTTTGCTTCTTTGCAATCTGGTGTAATATTAAGCCATTTCTCCTGATGTCTTGTGCATTGATGGAATTATCTTGTGTTTACTGGAAGTTCATTGCTAATGCTTCTTTGTTTCTTATGTTTGCAACTGTATGATGGTCAAGATTTAATCATATTTTTTGGATAGGAGAATTACAGCGATCTAATTAACTTTCTAAATTCTCCTGTAGGGTCAATTGGAGAGATTACGTCTTCTTTGTGAGAGAATTGTTAGACGTGAAAAAATAAAGGTAACTTTCTCGGAACCAGAAAAGTGCTCTTAACTTTTTTATGCAGTATTATGCAGCCAAGTCAGTCAAGAAAAATGTTCTTTTTAATTCCACGTGCTTACTTCACTTTTTTATTTTCTAAGTTTTTCACTTGAACTTGCTCCTGTGTCCTTGTTGAGGGCAGTATTTCTTCCTTTAGGTGGATTTTCCCCCATTCTTGATATTTACACGTTGGACCAAGTAAAATTTGCTAAACTCTATTGTTTTTATTGTTTGGAGCAAGGTTGTCAAAAACGCTATTTGACACGACACGGAAAATGCAATGTAAACTCGGATAGTAAAATTAGATCGTAAAATCAGATCATAAAATCATAAGTAAATTTTTTTTAACTAATTATATAGATAATTTCAGCCAAGTAGTAAATAACAACATAACTCAATTAAGGCAAAAGTGAAATAAACAATACAAAAGTTCAATCACCTTGAAAAAAATATAGTTCAAATAAAAATTCATACATAGTTTACTTAAAAAAACCATCAATACAATTATGTCCATATAATTTCATTAACTAACAATCAACAAACCTAAAACAATCAACATGCTGGTGTGTCTGGTGTGTCGTGTAAATTAAAACTAACATTATTGCCTTCATCTTCCTCACTATGTTTAAGACATTCATTAAAATCATTCCTAATACAAATGAAAAATTCTTGTCTACCACGAAAAGGAAAGGTAAAGAAAGAGTAATGATCAATGGGTGAGAAGCCACTCATTTTTGCGGAGAATGACTGTAAAAAAATTAAAATCAGGTGGGGGACGTTTGAAATTCCTAAGCTTTACATTCAATAAAACTAGCTTCCTCAAAACTTTAATCAATAATACTTTAGCAGCATGCTCAATGACCCATAATCACAGATATTATCATATGAAAACTTGTGTCAAGTGTACTATTAATTGGGGGAGTATTTATAATTCCTCGTTAAATCAGTAGTGAACTTGTGATTTTGCATGATTTTGACTGAGTTTATAGATTATACTCAAGCCCTGTTTGATTTTGCTGGTTCTCGAGGTCTTAGTCCAATTTTGCATGTTAGATACATGTTGACTTGTAAAATCATGGCAATTCGTGATTTTGACAACCTTGGTTTGGAGCAACTCCCTGATACATTCATTTAGTTTAAGTTCTTTGCTGTTTTCGAACTTACAACTTCATTTTAAGTGGACCATTCTCTGAAGATCTATTTTGTTGCAGTGCTTTTTACATGGATTTTTTTTTTGCAGCGGGAGTTGGTTTTCTGCTCACACAGCATACTTGCTTGCAAGCGAGACCAAGTTGCTCGTGCAGTACTTGTTCGGAGTCCCCCTTTCCCTACAGATGTCAGTTCAGAATCAGCTACAACATCCCTCATTGGGAACACAGATGGGTACAAGTCATGCAGCGAAGCTGTCCAAAGATCAGATGATGTTACAGTAGACAGCACCATTTCTGTCAAGCACCGAGTTAAGGTTGCTTTGACCATGGACACTGACCAAAAGACCGATGACAGCTCCACATCTCAAAACCTTTTTCCTCCAAAACCTTCAGAGAGGATGCCTTTTGCTGGGAAGCAAATACCTCAAAGACCTTCCGCCGCATCACATAATCTTTTGGATGAAGGAGAATGGAGCTCAAAATCAAAGGTATGTAATCGTTCAGCATCAATGACTGTTTTTGTTTTGCTAGAATTCCTGTGTTAGGGATAAAAATTCTAACAGATTTTCATTGCCATGTCAACTAACAGCATTACGAGACTTTTGAGAAAGAGCTGGTAATGACTTCGGATGAAGCATCGATGAAGAACCAGAAGTTACCTAAAGGATATTTTTATATTCCTGTCGATTGCCTTCCAAAGGAGAAGCAGAACAATCAGAATGCATGTTCTGGTGAGCCCTTGGAACATAATGGTTAGATGAAAGCAATTTCTGGATATGTGATTTGCCCACTGGAAATCAACAGCTGTCTATTGTGGACAAGTACTTTCTTCCCGGAGCGACCAAATTTACCTGATTTATGAAGGGGAGACTGGCAGAATGATGCCGAGATTGGGTTCTAGACCGTGTATCAGCTTGTCTGGATGTGTAATGTTCTGGACAAAGTGGGGGATGTTTTGGCATCATCGTTGTATATTCATTAAGAGAGTAACTGTACAGTAGGGGAGGCTGTATTCCGTTAGATGTAATCCCAAGCGGCAGATTTCATTATGTTGATGCCTGTCCCTCTTGGCTGGGAAGCAACGCTTCTTGTCTCTTTGTCCAAGGAATGAGGAGTTGCCTGCAGAGTTTGCGCCGTCAAGTCAATGTAAATATTCTCAGCGTCTTTTCTCACAAGAAATTTCACTAGTAGTTTGATGGAGCGTCCAAGTTATCTTCTCATTATGACCTCACTATCTGTTTTTATTTTTAGCGCGTTACAGTCAGGTTTAGTGCGGTTCTTTAGCTGGAAGTTTCGTTCCATTGGTAACATGGCATCTGATTGGTGCCAGGTCTTGTTAAATCCAGCAATGTATTATTTAATTAAGGAAATGCCCTTTTCATCCTTTTCCTTCTTTTCCCTTGTATTTCTTGTTATGCTGCCTGATATGCTTGCGAAGTGAAATTTAAGTTTACCTTAGACATGGAAGAGATGCCATTTTGCGAGGGGAAAAAAATGTTTAAGATGTTTTCAGCATTTCCATAAAAAATATTTAAAGGTAAATTGGCTGTAAGATTTGTAGTTTTAAAACTTGGGGTTGATTTCCAGTAATCATAGTTTTGAAACTTGACCTGGCTTGATAGGTCGATTTGAAACCCAATCAATTTAGGGTAGAAACTAGATTGAATTGAAGAAAAAAACAAATATTCTCATTAAAAAGAACATATTCTCATAAAAAAAACACTCCTTCTTCTCATCAACCATTTATTTTTATTATTAAAAAATCTCCATAAATTCATCTATAATAAACAATAATAACATAAAAGGTGGATTGAAGTTTAAGAATTGAAAGTATACAAAATAGGGGAAAAGGCCATAGTTTTGAAACCCGGATCAGCTTAGCGGGTTGATCCGGGACCCGACCGACCCAGGGCTGGAACCAAGTTGGATTGAAGAAAAAAAAAAAAAAAAAAACCTGATGTAACCCGTCAGGTTGACCCGGTTAACTCGGCAAAACCCGGCCACAAACCCGTTTGCATAAATTCATAGTATACAAACAACAAAAGCAATTGCAGGCAAAGTATAGAAAATTGCAGTCCAAAAACACATCAAGGAAATAGAGAGGTCTGAAGCCTTAAAAATGTCTAATAAGAGCTAAATCCATGAGAAAAAGCCTACATACCCTCTCAATTAAAAAAAATGCCGACCCATTTCCAAGGTATAGATAAAAATAATAAGATATGAACATCACTCAATTTTAGCTAAACACTAGCATCCCAAACAGGCTAAGCAAAGATATGACTTGAAAAGCGTAGAAAAAAGCAATTCCAACATGAATTAGAAACCAAACGTAACCAGAATCTAATGAGATACTTATCTCGGAAACATAAGATGAAATTGGTAAAGGAGCCGGAGAGAACATAAAAAACAAGCAAGTCATCCTCAAGCAACCCAACATCTAGTCCATACAGACCAACCACCACACCCCCAGTGAACAAGGAAAATCCTAGGACATTGTTGAAAAGTTCTAAAACAATGGATTCCACACCCCACTCACTCACGAAGAGAAGGTCCACCACGCATCAAGAGGGCAGACGTCATCAAGCCATCCCATCCCAGCCCCGCCAGAAAAAAAATCAAACGAAACAGATGCATCAACCTCAGACAATCGCACCTCGGCGCTCTGTCCTTGGCTCGCCTCAACCTGAACATGCATCAGACCAAGCTGACCAAAATATGCTAGAAAGCCCTATAGACCGATAAGAAAGCCTGGAAACAACAACCGTTCGTGTGAAAAAGAAAGGCGAGAATTAGATGGCAACAACGATAAACACTGTGTCTGTGTGAATCCACAGTGGATTCACTCAATCTACGGTGTTGAACTGAAAAAGGAAAAAAGAGAAAAAAGTTTCAGGGGCATATTTGTAATCTGAAAAAATAGAGAGAGGGAGACAACCATGGGCCCAGGTGGCAACATAAGGTCCCTCGAACGTTTTAATATTTGTAAAGTGTTCACGAGCCCACTCGAATCTCATCACAAACCGGCAATGGGTTCGATCGACACCCCAAAAAATCCCGAGAACGGCTCCAGAACTCTGCCTCCCGCAACCGACGCCTACGCTACGTACGAGGGCGATAAAAACGAAATGCCTCCACGCGCCACCGAAATGACTTTTCCTGTCGAATCCGATGCCATTAAGAAGAGGAAAGTGAGCATGTTACCGCTCGAGGTAGGTACTCGCGTTATGTGCCGTTGGAGAGACAGCAAGTACCATCCGGTTAAGGTCATCGAGCGCCGTAAGATGCAGTCCGTTGGGTCCATTGATTACGAGTACTACGTGCATTATACAGAGTGTAAGTGTCAGTTTTAGTCGCGGATTTTCAGTGGTTAGGGTTAGGGTTTTGAACTTAGGCATGTACGTATTTGTTTAATTGATGTGGGAGTCATTTCTGGCCCTTGATTGCTTATCCTGCTTGTTAATAATGATTGTGATTTATGCAAATGAAATTTAGAATGTCAATTAATTTGGTTTATCAACTTGTGATGCCTTATTATACTGCTATGAAGAATATGTTTTGGAGAAAATCCTGGTACGAAAGAAAATGATTAGTTGCATGCAATTTATCCTGGTACGAAAGAAAAGGCCTTATTATACTGCTATGAAGAATTATGCCTTATTATACTTGCATGCAATTTCCTGTAGTAGCAAGATATATTTTCATTTTCTTCTCTGTTCTACTAGTAAATAGATGTGATCAGCATTCCATCTATGCAAATATTGTCATGGAGATTAGTTATTTGGAGTGCCTTCTTTATCATTTTCTACATGATTATTAACTGGATATTGTAGTGAATTTGGAAGTTGTATTTATTCTAGTCTCTTTTAAAAAAAAAAAAAAAAATTGTCAGTCAATAGGAGGCTCGATGAATGGGTGAAGCTTGAACAACTAGATCTTGATTCAGTAGAGACGGTTGTGGATGAAAAAGTGGAGGACAAGGTAATTCTTTTGTTGTTATACAGTTTTATTAATAGCTGATGTTCTCTTTTCCATTGACTTTAAAAGTTGTCCATCTCTTGGACCCTTTTGCTGGAGAACCTTCCTTGCAGTATTTTCTTTCTTCCTTTTCTGTTGAAATGATTGGAGAAATTTTTTCAATTGATTTTAGGTAACAAGCTTGAAAATGACACGCCACCAGAAACGGAAGATTGATGAGACGCATGTGGAGGTATCTTACCAGTTTAAATCTTTCTGAACTGTTTGTCTTATGGTTTTTTGTAGTATTTTTAATGCTACTTGCTATCGGAAGCATGCCTTTAATTTATTTACAAGACAAAAAATGAGATGCGTTACTCTTGAAAGAAGCTTAAGCATATATGATGCTACCTAAATTTACCTTTTAAAATATGGCCTCGTATATATGTTTTATGATTTCTTACATAAATACATGTCTGAGTGTCACACACTTCAACTGGTGGCCATGGTAGCTTTTTCTGTGTGAAATGTCACGATTTAATTGATGGAGTAAGCCACAGAGCAAACTGCTGGCTGTTAAATGGTATCATAGTTCTTATTAACTTCTGTAGTATATAGGTCCATGAAACAACATTGAAACTTTGCATTCTATAATCTGAAGATATCATTCTCAAATTTATAGGGCCATGAGGAGCTTGATGCTGCCAGCTTACGTGAGCATGAGGAATTCACAAAAGTAAAAAATATAGCCACCATTGAGCTTGGAAGATATGAGATTGAGACATGGTACTTCTCGCCTTTCCCACCGGAATACAATGATTGTTTGAAGCTTTACTTTTGTGAATTTTGCCTCAACTTCATGAAGCGTAAAGAACAGCTTCAAAGGCATATGGTGAGCTGTGCCTCAAATTCATTTACCTGCGTTGATTTATTGTACTGAAATTTGGTATATCTGCTGCGAATATAGTTTCATATTGCTAGTACTGAGCTTTCTTTGATATGTCTGCTCGTAGATGTTATTTTCCTGATTCTTCCCCTACTATTCCTTTAATCAGCCTATTGCAACTGATCTCTATGACATGATGGCAAACAAAATTGGTTTTCATTAAGCCAAGTTTTCATGCTGTTGCTTTTTTATATTCAATTTGTTATGTCTAGCTATCAGTTCACAAAAAGCTTCACTATGGCTTTCTCGTGTGAATGGCCTAGTTATGCTTATGTCAAAATTTTGAATTAGTATGTGAAATATAGTATTTTTATTTAAATGGTTTGACTCGGTTATTTGAATACTTGTTTGTCATTTTCTTTCTCCAATCAGCATCCTTATGGAAGATGCTCTGAGACTTTTATCCATCTCCTTTAATTTTTTAATTTGGTTTATGTAGAAGAAGTGTGATCTCAAGCACCCTCCTGGTGATGAAATTTATCGAAGTGGCACATTGTCAATGTTTGAGGTATGTCATAATGCTGCTGATTGTAGGCTGATCAAGTTATTCCCTCATCTGATTTTTAAATATCTTGTTCTGAGTTGCTGGTACCTTCTCAATTGTAATAGCACATGACTGGACTGCTAGTATTTTTCTTAATTGGTTTCTTTTTTCTATATTTTCCTGGTTAGGTGTTTTTCAATTTTTTCGATAACCTGCACTGGTCACGGGACATTAATGATGTTCTCCTCAACCCAATTGATCTTAATTTTTGCAAGTTACAGAAAAGGCCGATTGACCTTCAAGCATTCTGTTAACGACTTTGGTTATGAAAATGTAGTAACCCAGTTTTTTATTCTAGTCCCCCCCCCCCCTGCACAATCTTTGCTATCACACACTTTTATTGTTTTGCAGATCTGAAGTTTGTAGTTGATTTGGCCTTTCTCCTACTGTTTTTTTTTTTTTTTTCAGATTGATGGCAAAAAGAACAAGGTTTATGGGCAGAATCTTTGTTATTTGGCGAAGTTGTTTCTTGATCACAAGACCCTTTATTATGATGTTGACCTGTTTCTATTTTACATTTTGTGTGAATGTGATGATCGAGGATGCCACATGGTTGGATATTTTTCCAAGGTAATGCTTCTGCCTTCAATTACTTATGCTATAATGCACGCAGCACCAAAAAATTACATCCAAATGCTTTCGCACAAACTTTTAAGGCACATCAAAAGTGACAGAACAAATCAGTAATACTTATCTTAGTGGACCGTCAGTTTTCTTTTCTGTGTCGGCTTCTTTTGCTTTAAGGACAAGATATTCATATGATCATTCGTTTTCACAAATCCACTTGTTATTCATCACATTCGATCATTCAGTGAAGTAATTTTTTGAAGATAGAATTCCTGGAAATCTTGGTTCTGATATTTTCTGAAATTTAATTAGTGAGGTAGCTTACTGTATTTTATGATCATGCAGGAAAAGCATTCTGAGGAATCGTATAATTTGGCATGCATCCTCACTCTTCCTCCTTATCAAAGGAAAGGCTATGGGAAGTTTTTAATTGCCTTCTGTAAGCTCTCTGCCTTCCAATATCATGTGTTACCATAGAAATAGAACTGTGACTCTGTGACTCTGTGTCTATTTTCATTCTTTGTCCTTGTGTATTGGGTTTGGGGTGGAGTGAAGGGATTATTATTCTTGGGAGATAAGATGTAGCATGCTGTAAGAAATTGTTATCTAAATTATTGGAGACTAGAGAATAGTAAATTGGAATAGGCAGAAATTAGCATTGCATACAGAAATCAATATATATTACTTAAATCCTGTAAACCAACTTCAGTCAGATTTTTTTTTTTATCAAGAATCATTGATGTAGGACAATTGCTTTGGAAGGCACTGTAATGTGAAAAACAGCTTTCTTAGGAGATTAGCTATTACCTATAATACTGACTGTTTGTATTGTGACAACCCAATAGTGGTTGAATTGGATCATAATAGCTATAATGGAATAATCCAGCAAACATCCATCTCGGTTGCTAACTCCAAATTGTAAGATCCTTGTTTGCATTTTATCATGCACGGACACAACTGTTCCATTTATTTTAAATGTTATTTGTTTATGTAGTTAATTGATGTGTTTTTATGGTACAGCATATGAACTTTCCAAGAAAGAAGGTAAAGTTGGCACACCTGAAAGACCCCTTTCAGACCTGGGGTTGTTGAGCTATAGAGGATATTGGACCCGAGTTCTTTTAGATATCTTGAAAAGGCACAAGGGAAATATTTCTATTAAGGTAAGCAATTTCTTGAGAGATCAAGACAATTTTCTTTATGCTGTCCAACTGCTTCCATCATCTATGTATTTGAGTTGTGTTGAGAAATTCATGCTTGTTACTGTCTATTTTGTTTATTTCCATAGCTGTGGGACAATTCTTACCTTTCATAGTTGAGTTCAATATTCGACAATAGTACTATAGACTTGGACTTTCTCAGTTATTGCACAAGCGCACGCGCACGGTTGAGGCATGAATATGGTGAAAAAAGGTGGTGCATTGTAAGGATTGGTTGCTAGTATCACACCTTGAACAAAAAGAATATAAAATAAAATACTAGAATTTCAGCAGTTGGTTGCTTTCACGGGGCATTTTCCATTGTCTTCATTGTGGCAAAATATTGGCCAAAAGTGGCCACATTCAACCACACTAACGAGGGTGTTGGACAACCTTTAGAGCCTATTTGTTTTTGCATTTCAAAAGTGTTTTTGAAAAAAATTGAAAATTTTTAATTTTTTTCTTTGCTTGAAATTAATATTTTTTTAGTGTCTTAAGATTGTTTTGATGAAAAAACAACATTTTGATTTATTTTTTTGCGTGAAAAGCACTGTGAAAAGAAACTATTATTACACTTCCAAACATGCCCTGAGCTATTGCTAATTTGGTTGAATTCAAGTGAAAATTTTCTGTCCGTGTATCAGCATTTGGTTCACGGACAGCCCTTGAAACCAAGTTATATCCGATTGAGTTTGATTATATGTTAGGGCAGGGTCTTTGTGCTTTGGCAAAGGCACCATAAAATGCACTTACTTGATATATTTGAGCTGCAAGTTTTATTGGAACGGGAAAGGAAATATTCCTCAAATGTAATCCTGATTCTGAGTCATGGTAAATCATCTCCAATAGTTTCTTTGTTTTACATATCTTCCCACCAATATTTGGGTCTCACGTAGCTGGTGCCATGTTAATTCTATATTGACTGTCTTCCCCAATAGTTTCTTCTTTGTTTTACATAGTTTCCCAGCAATTTGGGTCATGTAGCTGTTGCCATGTCAATTCTATATCCACTGATTTCTCTACTCTCTACAGGAGCTTAGTGACATGACAGCAATAAAGGCAGAGGATATTTTGACTACCCTTCAGAGCCTAGAATTAATTCAGTACAGGAAAGGGCAGCATGTGATATGTGCAGATCCGAAGGTCCTGGATCGCCATCTAAAAGCTGCTGGAAGGGGTGGTCTTGAGGTTGATGTTAGCAAATTGATCTGGACTCCGTACAAAGAACAAGGTTGATGTTTGGAAACATATCAATTGATTGCTATGTGTTTTGAAGCATACCTTTAGCTGTATAAATGTAGATGTTAGGATATTAATTTTGGAGAATGTGATGATCACTGAGCCTTAAGCTTTCTAGTGAATTAATCCCTTTCTTTTACACTACCCAGTTAGGTATCTGGTATACGAGTTGTAATGAAAATAATCTCTAGATTTTATGCTTAAAATAGATGCTCGATGCCCAAGCTTCTGAGCTTTGTGTCTCCCATGAAGTTGCCTGAATTTAAGGCAGGCTTAGAAATCCAGAAGCGTTTATCCTGGCAATTTTTTTAAAAAAAATCACCTGGATGAGAGAATTTAGTCTGGAGCCCGCACCTTTTCTTCAAGTGCTAAACTCTGTCGTTTCGTTTGACCAGGAACAACAGAAAAGCCTTGTTGAAAAAAAATAGACTGTTTTGGTTTTGGTTTTGGTTTTGGTTTTGGTTTTGTGAGATGAAACTTCTGTTAAAAAAAAAAAAAAATGATTTGTGTTCACCTGTCCGGAGAGTAAGTGGCGAGGGAGTAGAAGACAACAGCAAAAGCAGCATTTATCCCTTTCAGGGGTGGGAGGAGATGAGATGGTTGTTGTCTTCCAAGGAACTCGAACACGTAGCCAGAAATAATTCCTCCATTACTTTGGATACGGTAGCTGAACTATCAAGATTGCCGTCTAGACCTGTCTACGCCTGAACTGATATTTGAAGTCTCGCTAGTAATTTTCTACCATTTAACACGTCCTTGTAACAGATTTGTCGAAGATGTTTGTCCTCACCTTTTCCATTATTCTTGCTTTCTACTTTTCTACGTGTTTGTCCTATTTGTTTCAAGTTGCCCCTCCCCTATTTGAATGTTGACTTGCCTAATAGCCACGCGTGCTCTGTGCTCCCACCGTCCACCCTGATATACGTTTCCATTTCCTCTACCCACCGTGACAATCGTCGTATGTTTTAAAGGGACTTTTATGTGATTTTTTCAGGGCTGTGATTCGATTTACTTTACAAACTAAGCTTTAATAGAACAATCTCATGTCTGTGTGTATGACCCACAATTCACACCCAGTTGCCCTAACCACCGGCATGGAAATCAACTGACATGATCTGAACAATAATATTTTTTTATAGAAAAAAAAGGAATGCAGCGAGAAGGCTATAGATCTAACCATTGATGGATAGAAAATCCATATACATCCTTGACAGCACCACCTTACTATGTTTGCTTTTACAACACGGATCAATAAAGAAATTAATAACACCAAAATTGGACTTAGAATACAGTAACCATATACATTTTCTACGTTTGCTTTATGTTACCTCCCCCTGCTGCTAGGAGTTGCTCATCAAACAGTGGTTGGTGCGAGACTACTTCTATTAAGTTGAATCTCTTGCAGCTGCAAATTCTTCAATGCTAGCCCACCAGATCTCCTCTTCCAAAGACTGTTCGCTTCTCCATCTTCTGTTGGTTGTTGAACTCTCTTAACTACAGGCAAGGGAGGATCCATATTCTCTATGCTAACTGAAACAGAATTCTCTTTAGTATCGTCAATCTTGGCCCCACGAGCACCATTCACCATCACTTCTCTTCTTCTATGAGCAGTACTAGTTGCTATCGAGACGGGGGCGCTAGTAAGATTCTTGCCAGAGAAGATCCTCTTGAGCCTGGAGTGCTTGAGATTAGCACCGTTGTTCTTGGTGGTGACTATGAACTTGTTAGAAGTGGGGAAGCCAACTATCCTGTTGTTTCTCTTGACCTGCCCCATGCAACCGATCTTTGGAGATAAAGGGTCAGAACTAGAGATGGACATGGATCGGTCTTCCCATTTTGGAAGAGTCACATCTTTGATGGTTGGTCTTGAACATAACATAGGCAAGAATGTGCTCTTGTGTTGGGGGTGAATGTTTTGGTGATGGAGATGGTGGTTGTATCCGTTACCCATGTTCTTTCTCTTAAGCCCTTACAGAGAGACCTTTCTCTTGAGCCTTTGCAGAGACCAAAACGAGGCCACTAAGACCAGAAAGATTTGGAGACTGCGGAAAGGGTTGAGCTGTTAAAAAGAGAGCATTGAGCTCCTCATGTTTCTACTTTTCTTCATAGGCGTGGAGAGAGAGGCAGAGGGAGAGGGAGAGAGAGACACTTGAGTTTTTCAAAGTTAAGAGGCTAATGTTAGTGTCAATAAGTGGGTACTTATCTTGATTTTGTCAACACTGTCTAGTTTGAATAAAGTGGATTGTACTTTGCCTTGTTCCTTCTGTTTTACCAAGTCTTTTTATTCCCTAATTACGAAATTGGATATAGATATAGACAGATGTCAGAACTCTAATCTCTTGAACATTATTCAAAATTACACCCCCAGACACCCAAAAAAAAACAAGAAAAATAAAAGACAGGCGCCATTATTTTGGAACATTGCAGTATGCGTAATTCAAACTTCAAAGAAAAGCTAAAATAAGGGTGGTAATAATTCAATGGTCCCTTGTACAATACCACATCCAGCCGAATTATGCCAAGTTAAAATGCTACTGCTGGTAAAATCATATGCTGACCCCCTCTCTGTCCCCCTTGTTGTCTAGATTAGCATCTTGTTGAGGTAACAACCTAAACAGACCAGGAGTGTTACTTTGTTTCCAAAAAGAAATGAGTGTTTTCCCACGTTACCACGCTGCTGCAAAGCTTATTTTCCAAACTTATCACAATTCAAAAAATATATATATTTATTTTAGCATTTAAACAGTAATAATGCATGTAATATATGCGTCACCACTAGTCACTAGTCATGTATATAGAAAATGCTCAAACCTATAAATCACGCATAGACTAACTCAATAGACAAATACAGCTATGTAAATATGTGATTTTTCTTAGCATATTACAAATTGACATATTGTGGATGAATCACTGATTAATTATTTTCCTCTTTACCTTGACAATTACAAGTATACATGTTATTAAGTATGTCAATGTTATTAGATAAGTGTTGATAAACTAACATATTATCCGATCAAAGTAATACATCTCAAGTATAACAAAACAATCTATAGAAACCGTTAATAACCATAAATCACTTCCATCCATATATAATGAAGATGCTCTTTCAATCAAATTATTGATGTACGATGTCTACATCACATATAAAATCATAAAACATGTATATTAAAAAATTTCACATCAAGAAACAAAGTTAAATAAAAAAATAAATAATTGAGTTCACTTATACCTAGTAAATCTCATGTGAATACAACTCATCCCAATAAAACTCGTGAATATGAGTGGAATTTTGTATAAAACACCTAAACCCCTCCTAACCCAACTAGCATGTTCAAAATAGCCGAGTTAAACAACATTTTATATATAAAAAAAATTTAATAATGTGTTGATAATTATTATTACAGAGCTCTAATTTCTTCTCATAATTATATGAGCATTTGATTTCTTCAAATACAAGATGACCTATGTGAAGAAACTCTTATGACCATAACTTCAAATTTACAATAAAAAAAGTAAGTGAATATTTAAATTACATGACCTATTTTGTCCTTTTTTTTGTTTACACAGATAGCAATGTCTGTCCATCCCTTACACCTCACATCTGGAATATAAATAATTAAACAGGATTTTAACCTCTCGCTCGTTCTCGTTGTTCATGCAAATAAGTGCAGAATTGCCTTAGTCAATGTGCCGTTTATTAATCAGGGATAAAAAAAGTCAATGGTCTCTCACTAAAGATGTTGCATTAGCCCGCAAAACTTTCAAGTCAATTGAGATAATTGTATGATTTGTATCTATCAGTCATAAGGATAGACGGGTTTATTATTATTATTATTCTTAAAAATTTATGTGTCCTTATTGAATTAAAACTAGGCATAGATGCTATTCCGTGCCGCTAAGGATTTGCCGTTTTCATCATAATCCTAATATAATTAATTTCTTTGCTGCACCTTCTCATATACCAGGTCAATAACATATATATATAGACACACACTCTATCGGTTCAAATTCCCATTCAAAGATATTCATCATTTTACGGATTTTTTTTTTTTTTTTTTTGTCTGTGATGAGATTGTCTCATTTGTACATGAATTTTTTGAATGCTTTAATTTATAGTTATTTTTTAAAGTATTTTTTGTATTAAAATATATTAAAATAAAATAAAAATATTTTTAAGATCAATACATTAAAATAATTCAATATATATAAAAAAATATTAATTTTTAATAAAAAAAAATAATTTAAAAAACCACGTTCCAATTAGTGCCGTAACCTTGAATCCGAAATTCAAAACCATATTAATATTCTAAAGAATCGTTCTTCTACCTATGTTATATTGCATCAATGCACGTCGTCGTCTTTTGAACAAGTAAATTTGTAATAACTCTTAAAAGCAACATGAAAAAGAAAAACACAGAGAAATGTAACGATATAAAACCCATTATTGATATAGGATTACGAGTCTCCTTAAGCGGTGAAAGTATTACAAAATACATTAAAAGGGTTTGGTAAATCATTGTAGTAATTTATAATATTCATTTTTCATTTTCATCCTCTAATTTATTTGTTTTTTAATCTCAATCTTTTAGGTCTAATTTCATGATTAATTTATAAAAAATTATTAAAGAAAAAAATTAATAATAGAGAACCAAAGTGTAAAACAAGAAGAAATTTCATGGTCAATCTCAAATTTGATTGAAAAGATTCTCTTTAGTCCACCTAGTTTCCTTTTTCTTAATTTGTAGCCTTTTAGTTTTTACAATCATAATTTTGATTCAAAAATTTATTTTTCTTAACATTTTAGCCATTGAACTTGAATAAAAAAGTTATTTAAAAGCAACGAATGAAAGGTAAAGTTGGCGAATGATTAATTTTTGAAAACGAAATTCACTATTTTTTGTGTCAACAAGTTTCATTGGACGAGAAAAATTTAATGATGGTTGTTTTTTTCTCTAAACATGCCTAAAAAAATAGATCGAACTCGAGTTTTTTTTTTATTTAATTGATTTTACTTTTTGAGTGATTTTATAGTATTTTAAGGTTGGTATATGGTTTATGGAGATTTTTAGGTGTTTTTAGATGAATATAACTTGATAAATGAATTTTTAGACTTTTCCCCGATTTTTCAGCCACCTGTAGTTATTGAATTCCAGGTTGTCACTTGTTTAATAAAAAAGACCCAGGAGAGGACAATGCGTTGTTCACTTCTAAGGTAAAACGTAAAAGTTAAAAAAAACAAAGATCAGGTGCAAGCCTAGGCTTCCAGACCTTGACATGTCTAGGTTTTTTTATTAAGGCCAAACGTGTGGCTCTAACCCATTAGTGCTCATCCTTTTTTGTAGTTTGTTTGTTTATTTATGTTTTTTATTTAATTTTATTGATTATTTTATTGATTTTTTTTTCAGTTTTACTCTTTAATAAAATTTTATTATTTATTTTAATATGATTAATATAGGTTTATTGCGGCCTCATAGAAATGTTCCATGTCGATGCTCATTTTTTATAGTGTTTATTTTATTATCATAAAATGAAGTAAAAGGGAGTTAAAAAAGTTATTAAACTCATTAAAATCCATGATCCGAGTCGTGAATTTGGTAGATTAAATCGCAAAACTTGAGTTGATCTAATGTATCGTCTTTTTAATATTATATATAAAAAAAGATGTCATTTTAGATTTATATATATATATATATAAAGTCAAACTATATTTTTATTGGTTATTCAGATGTTTTTAGACTCGTCAAGTTAACTGAGTCATACCAGGATAATTTTTAAATAGTTTAATTTAAAGATTAGGCAAGAAATTGAGTGAGGTTGAAAAACTTCAAGGTTAATTTATTGTGTTAGGTTTAATAACATCATCAAATATTTTTTTCATAATCTAAATTTTTGGTCCGATCTGCAATATAGTGGGGCAATTTTCTTGTATGGTGACTAAAACCAAAATGAGAGAACCGATCACATGCAGATCACGTGTACATAAACCGTCCAAGAAGGTAGATATACACAACTCAGCCGACAGGTCATATATGTAAGCATATGTGAGGCACGTGAAAGGTGCATTTGGTACTCTACTTTTTATTATCCTCACGTGGCATGTTGGTTAGCTGGTGCTGTGAGAGTATTATTATTATTATTATATCTTAATTTTATTAAAATGGATTATAATCCAAAAGCCGAAGGAGGACGCCCTATTCCATCATTTTATCTGTTTCACCTGCAGAATCAACCTTGATTTCCACCGAATATCTGCTCCATTTCCATCAACCTGAATTTCCACATCTCTTATAAGCCCTAACCTGCTGTTTTATTGAAAATACTTTCCATTATTGTATTTGCATGATGCCATTTTGTTTGGCATCTATCTTGTAGTTTTACCTCCAGTTTGAACTGGCAGAGGCACACCTGTTTGCTTGCCGTGCCATGTAAAGTGGGAGAAAGAAACCTAACCCTGCCAAAAAAAAATTGAAAATGCATGGCAGGACCTGTGCGGACTGAACTGGAGAAGTGCTCAGAAGCTCTGTGTGTAAGACAGAGATTGTCCTAGAAGACAACAAGCACATGCCTTTTTGACCCTCCATGTCCTGATCTACGTGTGCCTTAAATTATTGAAGGTTCAAAAAATAATTAAAGGACTGTCCCCTCCATCCCTTCCTACCTCCTATATCTACTAGAAAAATATATGGTAGGTGCAAAGCACAAGAAAGAATCAGCTGATTAACCTGCCTTGCCATGAAGAAGCCTGACATGTACAGGCAAAACAAAGCAGATCCAGATGGCCAGATCCAGAGAAGATTATGTCCAAGACACCATAAAATTGATTACACTTGGTTTCCTGGTTTTTGCAGCTTGTCCCACATGCAAGACTACTTACTAACTGTATGTTACTTCCACAGATGGAGGCGACTGCCTCTTGACATTATTGAAGTTGAGAGCATGGTTCATCGAAAAGCATTAAGAGGAAGAAGACGAGCCAATGTCCTATCCAAAATAGCGATATAACAAATTATGGCATTCTACTGTATCTTTAATTCCGAATAGCCATCGGCTATTGACTCCTGACCCGTTGGCTACGAAGATTTATGGACTCTCATGTGCGTATATGGAGAAGACAAGCTCTCATGTGCGTATCAGTACCATGGACTCTCCCTCTGCTTCTTACTATGGTTGCTTTGTGGTTTGAATGCAAGTAATTTTGCTCTTCGACCATGCCATGATTAAAAGAAAGTGCCAAATTGAGCTACAAAGACAGGCAATGAAGCCAAGAGGATAATCATCCATTTTTCAAATGCAATCTTATCATGGCTAATCAAATTGTTCTGCTAGAAGTATATAACAAATTTCAAACGTTGTTCAGGGTTCAGGCTCTGAGCAGAGCTGCTATGAACTCCATATCTCCAGGGGAATGCTATTTGATTGAAGTGAAAAAGATAAAAGGAAAGATCAATTCCACTTCTTTGCTGATAGCTCTCAATATACACTGACTGACTGCTATAACTTACTCATTGCAACGTCACATTGAGATGGTTATCCATTCAGACAAAGGAAGGGAAAGCATGTGGCTTTGATGGGTACTGTTGTACTGAGTCATTTTACTCCCACAGCAGACATGCCGCAATGGGCTATCGTTGACAATTCTCGTCCTTTTTCCTCATCTTGAGGCTGTCTTGGTAGCTATCATTGAGAATTCTCATCGTTTCCCTCATGTTGAGTCACCATTGCCTCGTTCTGCTCAGGCTTTAGTACAACATTCTCTGCACAAACAAGAGAAAGCATATTAGGACCATCTGTCAGATCAGTGGGTATCTGTGGCTCGTCATCTGGCTATCCTGGTTTGATATATTTAGGGTTATTGGGCTTCAATTCAACATTCTACTCATCAACAAGGGAAACCGTATTTGAATCACCTGTCATACCGGAAAGTTTATGTGGCTCGTTATTTGAGGCTACTGATGAGGTATCTTGGTGGTAGTTCAGAGTTTCAGCATCCCCGTGAAGGAGGAGATGGATTAGCACCACCCAGCCCTTTAGAAAGACAAACATACTTGAAGACGAGTTGTTTGTAATTATTTAGTAGGTCTTCTACATCATTGATTGTTAAATCGACAACGTGGGAAAAAAAAAAGTATGGGTATTCTCGAAATACTTAACTTGCCAGATCCTCCTTCAAAAGCAAAGTTGCTCCTTTATTCTCTATATTTGAGAGTGACGAGATTTTTTCCATTGGCGACTCATCTTTGGCATGTTGCACATCCTTACTTGTAGATGTCGCTTCAGAAGATCTGGATCTCTGACTGAAGAGTCCCTTTCCTTCTTAGAGCTCAAAGCTCGATGTTTGGATTCCATAAGTTCTGCTTTAGAATTGTTTCCTGCATTTTGATTAGACAGACCATTCAAATCAGTTGAAAGGCCAGCAAGGTCTCGAGCAAGTTCCATGTTTCTTTAAAATTCATAGTCCTCCATTGAAATGGATTTTGCATCAATGTTTGAGATGAAAGATTCTGCAGAGATCACTTCTGTAAGAAAATAGGATGCTTCCCCAACTAATTGGGATTGATGCCTGTACCGCTGAATGTACAACAAATTTGAGTGCAGTTGTGGGGGGTTTGCCTGCATAATTTTGGTGAAGCAGATCGATCTGAGATATTCACCAAACGTTGATTTCCAGCAAAAAGATGGCAAATGCGGTAGTGTTAACATCATATTGCTAAGATGGGTTATAGCAAAAAGAAATGAATCCCAGAATTCAAGACAAAAGATGATTGACAAAAGTCATGGCCACTTTATGGTGTTCCAGTAAACTCCTAATAAATAAATAAAAGAAGATTAGCTCAATTTGAATTGATGAATTTCTTGGTAGTTTCTCTTTTGATTTCCTTTTGAATCAATAGATTATAGTGAATGTTTGTCTAACAGTTGTTTTCTTCTTTTCCATTTTATGAACAGTAACAGATGCCCTGTACAATTTGTAAATGAACATATTTGTGGGTATTTCATGCTAATCAAATGCACTACTTTTACCTTAGAGAAAAAGCTTTAGATAAATAATTGACTGATACCAATACGACAAAAATATTTAAAGTTACTTTATCATCACAAGGCATAAACAAGATTGGATCCGTCTACAGAGCTCTATAACCTGTATATTACTGGTTTTGACACCATGCTTTTAAAAGGGTAATGCTGTGCACCGGCAATCCTAACAATGTGGAAAGAAAAAAGAAGTCACTTCCATCTTTGCACAATTAGCAAGATTCTCAATATCGAAAAAGATGCGCCTTCCATAGTTATATTAATGTAAAAAGAGAGAGCGGTGGCAGGGCAGGGTTAGCAACAACATCTCATCCATACAATGTTTCAACGGCAAAAGTTGCTGACAAAAGTAAGTAAATCTGCCTCTTTTAAAAAGGATAAATTAATGTCACTGGTTTAGGTTGTTGCTTTTGTGTTTCTGAACTTGTGGCTTCCAGGAAAACATCCATTATTCTAACTTGGATTTACAAATTGCATCTTGTGCAAAGGGGAAATATTATCCATGCAACAACAAGAACACCAATGATAATGTAAAGCCATCAACTCACCAGCCATGATGTTTCGTTTTGAAAGGCCACCTTAATATCTAACTTTTCTGGTCGAAGGAACTGTTGAATCAAGGGTATCTTCTCAGAAAGTTGCTTATCAGCTTCCACGTCATCTGGAACTGAAGCAAATACACGGGAAGATAACTTTGTCATGACACATTTCTCGAGTCCCTGTATATTAAAGAAAGCCCAGAGTAAGAAATCAACATATCAACAAGAATCACCAACCATTAGTCACGAAGTAATCACTTTTACAGGCATTTTATGATCATTCTCTCTCTCTCTCTCTGTTTCTTTTTTTTTTTTTTGGGAGGGGGTGAACAGAACGTTACTCTGTTTGAAATCATCTGACTAACTTGTACCGAAACATTAGTGTATCAGGTCTTTATATCACAATGGCATTTCATCAAGGTAAAAGTCAAACAACTCACTTCACCAGCACTCTCGAGCTCCTCCTCGGAGCAACCAGCCCAAAGCGGATGAGCCTTGAAAGCCATTTCCATGTTGGCAAGGAACTCCTGTACGAGAGCACTGTCCCTTTCCGGATCAGGAGCATGATTTGAAAAGAAGACTATGAAGCTTGCATACAGAATTAAAATCCCACAATCAAACCTTCTATTGTAGGACTCAAACAAATCAGTATTAATAGGTAGAAAAGGTATAGAAAAAAAAAAAACTGCCTTCTCAATTCCAGCAGCGAAGTAGTAATAATTTTGCTCCCTATAAATAGATTGATCCCTTGTGATTCAGGGCCGTTTGTCTACACAGTGAAAACTGCGGTTCAAGCCAGAAAGCATAAAAAATGATGTTTTTTGGCTTGAAACGCAGCTAGCCGCGTAGACAAACTCGCAGGCATCTGGACATGATAGAGACAAACGGAATTGAGCCCCCAATAGAAAATTCAAAATTCGAGGATCCAGAAAAGCACTCTACATAAGCCGTATCTAAATATTAATATGTATAATTATTACCACCAAAATTCAATTCAATTCTTGTCAAAAGGGAATTGCTTTCTATTCTTGCTAAGAAAGAACCCAGTCGTTCCTAGTGGTCTAATTATCTTCTCTACAGTGCTTTTAAATAACTTCCAGAGTTATGTGGCAAAATTGCATTTCTTTTTTAAGTATAAAAAATTAAGCTGGGTAAAGTAATTGCATCTCATTTCGCGGAAAGAAAAACATCGACAAATCCGTTCTAGGAAATCGCGCTCTAGCTTATTAGCTATTAAAAAAAATTATCAGACTGATTTTTTTCAACTGAGGATGAACAAGAAAAGTCCACTGAGAGAGACTTTAGTGTGTGTATCTACATCATAAATTACATTTAACTATCTGTTTTCCTGTTTTCCCCAACTAAGTGACTCAACTCCCAGGTCCCTATCTGAAAGTATAGCGTTGGGGAGTACATACACCGTGCACCCTCCCACGCCAAGAAAAAAGCTGGAAGATCTGTGGATACTATCTTCTAAAACCCATATTTCAATGCAGGTTCCGATCAAAAGTTTCTACATAAATAGCCATTCCAAAGGTCTTGCTCCGGCATTCTTCAAACAGGCATCTTTCAGAAGTTGAAGAAGCAATATGTTCAAAATTTGGAGACATGTACCCTATCTGTGTGGACTGCCCTATCTCCACTCTGCATCCCGCCTACGTGCTAATCACAATTGAATAACTTCATAATCTGATTGCCACCAAATACAATCCCATCTAATTTAAAAGACAGCACTCCATACAGATCCGTCTCCCTCACCACATTTTTCATGAACGAATTTGATCCTCTCCACCGATTTGCAGATTCCACTGCAGCTCCAGTCAAAGGATGCAATGCACACATCACCTGCTTGTGCCTTCCACGCACAGTCTGGAGTGGCAGAGTATAAACACCAGTTAAAAATAAAGAGTATCATGTGCAGAATGAAGAAGGAGAAGGGTAGAACCATATAATTGCATAGTCGTTCCAGACATGTCATTTGCAAGATTAGATTAAAACCCAATATTCAGTCTTGTAACAATCTTAAGCATGAACCACACTCCGTTCTCCTTTTAACATTTTTTTAAAAATTCCTAGCTACAATTCAATTTTAAGCTAAAAAAGCTGTTTGCAGAGATAATTTGAGAGCAATACCTGGTGGTGTCCCACAGCACATGCTGTGGTCATCAATGTGCTCAACCTCAAGACCGATAAACCATGCACCAAGAGACACATCTTCATTGGCATACTTATGCAATATGGGCCTGCAGTAACAGCAAGAACCAGAACATAAACTGTCTTGAAAAAATCAATAAAAAAAGAACAAGAAGTGAGATGCAAAACATCAAAATTGTGATGCTACTTGATCCAATGATCTTTCATGCTTTTGTACTTAATAGACCTATAATATGTTCCGCAATTACACAAGAGATTAGATTTTTGTAACTACCATTTGGAATTGAACATAATTTTTTTTATCAGAACCTGAAATTGATTTTCAAACAATTTGATGTCAGGTCAAGTATTAACAAAAATAGAGCTCAACAATATCTATACATGGCAGGCCATAAGGTGAATCACGCCAACCAAATTCCTATTGGAAATTGCTATCCTTACTGGTTAAGGGAGATATAAGTGGCAAGTTCTTTTGAGATAGCATATATCTGCCCAGTTGCATGACGGAAGTATTTGTTCCCTTCCTCTCCAAATTTCCAATACTCTGGTTCATGATACTTGACATTCCTATAGAATAGAAAGGAATTTTAAGATATATTTAACACCAATTCATAGAGACAAAAAGATAAAGAACATTAATATTCTCATCAGTATAGAACTAAGGGTCTAGAAGAATTACTTTTGGGAGAGAACAGGTCCAGATTTCATACATCCAATGTACACCCTGGGCTTTGATCGATGGCGAGCAAGTGTAGAAGCTAGCATACCTACAGAAGAAAGAAGTGTGTGAGATCATCTTTGGTAACGGGGAATATTTTAAGCTTATGTTTTCAAAGATGCTAAGAGCCGGTGCATACCCAGATTAACATGAACATCATCATCCACCTTGACATAAAATTCTGCATCCCACTTTGCAACTGCTGTGGAAAAGAAAATTTTTGTTTTCGCAGACAATTCATGGTATCCTTCAACATGCTCCTACAAATTTTAATATAATTAGATCCGACTCCTGGCATAGTATATCCTATCTTTCCAGATACAGAAAAGGCATCATAGTTTTCTTACCAGCCTAAGGAAATCCTTATGTTGAGCATCTTCTGAATCAATGGCTCTGTCTAAAATGCTGTTGGATGTTGCACTGAAACAATAAATACAAATACCATTAAGGTCAATTTCAATTCAATTCAATGGAGAATTTTGTGCAGATATCCATAGTAAGATACAGCCTCATGACTCGTCAACTTATCATGTTTGTATTAGTCAGGGTGTTCTAAAGATGATCTTTCAGATCAACTACTTGCAATTTGCAAGTTATATCACTGGATACTGCCATTCCACAACACTACAGAAACTTCAGAGACGGGAACAGAAAGCAATGAGAAGGAAGAGAGGAAAGTGGCAAAGGACAATCCCTACTTCCCTCATCTACAGGGTCTAACCTTTAGCTCAAACCAAGCTCTCAAACACAGACCAATTTTCTTGATTATTCATCTAGGGAAGTGTGTATTAGTAAATAACTAACATTCCACGAGGACAAATCTCTTAAGAAAAAAATACCACCTGACAGCATCCATATAAGAACAACCATCTCAAAGACTGATTAATTACTTGCATGGACCCCATGAAGCCTTGATTTCAGAGAAATTATGCAGTTAAAGGAGTAAGGACACATAGTCTGTGTATTTTATAGTTATGTATCCCCCACTTCTTTCCACATGAAAAGATCGCGGGTAGAATGATTACTGAGCATCATCATCAAGTCTAGCTGCAACGAATAGCCACCATATATGCTATATAAAGATGCAGCAAAAAAGTGATGATACATTCACACTTGCCTCTTGGAAAAGACAGTGATACATTCATTAAATATATCTAGCAAACAATTAGACGATTCCACAGGAACCATCTTAAACCAATGCGTTTGACGTGCTTACAAGATCAAGTCTTCTAAACCACGGCAAATAAAAATGTTTCCTACAGATGGTGTCAAGGTAATAAAGAAACTTCTCAGACTTGCACAATAAATGATTAAAAGGGGCAAAGACAAATCAATTCACCTATGGCCAATCATGAACCGGACAATAATACCCTTCTCGCGCTCCAATTGGACAAGCTTCTCCCCTGATCAATAAACAAAACAATTTGAAAAATGACTAAAACCATCAATCTAAAACACCCAGGTTTTCAGAAACAAACAAGAAATGCACAGAAGACAACTAAAACCTTGAGGCATCCAAGTCTCTCTGACAGAATCACGCCTCTTTCTACTACTAAAAGCAGTGTTAATCCCAATAACCATGAACACTTTCTGCCTTGGTACGGGAGCAGAGCTTTTCAAACTCATCTCTTGAGAACTCTTAGATGCTAATTGCGTTTGAAGCACTGCAATTGACTTATCTAATGATCTGGTGGGCCTCCAAAAAGTCCACAAAGGTGAAACCAATGTTAACAAAGATGGAGAAAATGAAGATAGAAAAGATAAATTAGGGTCAGTGCAAGAAACACTCACTGAATTACTTCATGGGTTTTCAAAACTTCGTCCATTACATCTTTATTCTGCGAGAGCTTCTAAAAAGAAAAACGATGACTTTAGAACCAGAAAGAAAGGCAAGAGTCAATCAAAAAGATGGGCAAACTAATTTTGATGGTTTGTGATAAAAGAGAATAATAAAATAAAACCTTGTTAGTTGTGGAATCGTCATCGATGACTTGTAATTCTTGTTCATGTCGACGCTGGGATAGGAGCTGCTGACCGTTGGGTACAGCTGAGGAATCCCATAATCTGCACACACGCACGCCCGATGCAATTCGTGAACAAGATTTGACGGTAAGTAAAAACTAAAACTAAAATAACAAGTCGAAAATGGAAGGGAAAAAAAGATGCGTGAAGAGAGGGGGTGGACCTGTTAGAGAAGAGAATTCCAAGAGCGAAGCAAAATACACAGAGAAATGGAATCCATTTCGCAGGGGCAGAGGCTTTGGTAGTGACTCGGCCCTTCATTGCCCTGAGATAATTGAATAATTCGCAGAAGAGAAGATAAATTTCTGATGTCTTCCTTTTGTTTTTCTATTCTATTGTGTATTCTATCGTATATAAAGGAGGGCGCGGAGAACTATGAGTGTGTTTGATTTTTCTTTTTCCTTTTTCTTATTATATGCTTCGATGAAATTACGCGCCTCGACTGTCAAACGTTAGGCCTCAAAAATGCGACCTTTTGTCAGGGCGTGGATCTCACGTTGACGACGCCTCCTTCCTCGCCCAGTCAATCACGCCACGATTTATGATGGTTGCTGTTTATGCATGCACCAACCCTGGTGCCCATGGGTTGCAAATGTTAAACGGGTTGGACCGACACGTGGCAGTATAATGAAAGTTCCCCTTGAACACTAATTTTTATTTTTTTTTGGACAGCGATGATCGAATTTGAAAATTTTTATTTAATTATAATTTGATATAAAACTAATATTCATCTCAGTTTTTATGTGTGTGTATTTTAATCATCCACTTTATTCATTTTCATAGATCGAATATAAAATTCATGCAAATGTGTCTTTCATCAATTATTTTCTGATTATAAAAAACAAGTTATATGTTTTTATTATTTTTTATGGCACACAAATTCTTAAAGAAAATTCTTCACTTAGGCAGGCCCAAACCACGTGGTCCACGTCCAAACATGGGCACATCCTTTTTTTTCTTTCGTTTTTTTGACCTGAAAAAATTTGTTTGGATCTCCGCCTGGTACTACAAGAATTTTCAATAATTAGCATACATCTTAGTATATTCTAGAGTACTAGTAGCCGGTTTGAAATGTTATTGTGATTTTAGTTAAAAATATTTTTTTATTTTAAAATATTTTAAAATAATATATTTTTTTTATTTTAAAAATTTATTTTTAAAATTAAAACATCAAAACAATCTAAAAATATATAAAAAATAAATTTTAATAAAAAAATAAAATTTTTAAACGATCTCTAAGAAGTCACACCTCCAATTCACACAAACTTTTTATATATTTTTATTAGCAAACGTGTTTAAAAGACTAGAAGGGAAGTACTGGAGGGGGAAAAAAACCTTCTCCACCCTATTTGGGTTAGGCCTAAACGGTGTTAAGTCACACCAAACTTCATTGATTTTTATCTCCAATTCTTTTCAATTTTTTTTTTTCTGAAGATATTTTGCTATAGCCTAGCAAAAAGTTAAATCAATATTGCTTGGTCAATCCAAATTTTGATGCTTTATTATTTTATTTTATCTTTTTTCAAATTTCTTGCTTGACTTGTTTTTTTTTTTTTTTTTTTTGATTAACCTGGGGTGTCCGGGCCAGCTTGCGCGCACCACGACTAATCCCCAGGGCCTAACTGAGCACCCTGCAAGCCCAGAAGGCAGGTAAGTCACCGCGGGGATGGCAGGAAGGTATATATGAACATATGGATGGACATAAAAGTCCTCGAGGACCATAAATTTCATTAATGAGAAATAAAGAATCTTAGAAACAATGATAAACTTTCTTTTTCAAAATAAAGCAATGGAATTTAAGTTTTAACGTATCCATGACCTTTTTTCTCAATAAACCCTAGAAAATGACTAGCATCCTTGTATTTCTTTTACTTTATTTAAAGGCTTTAACTTATTTGATAGGGCAAGTTTTCAAAATAAAAATACTATTCAGTAGCTATTTATGAATGAACTTCTATAGAAATAAATTATCTAAATTCCATATATAGAATATTTTTTAAAAAATTACCTACCATCTCCTTATTTATATAGTACTAGTTAGGTTTCATGTACTCCATTACAGGTATGGACTCGAGGTGTCAGTAACATCTTTACATGCATTTATATGTAAAAACTACTCGAAATCTCATATTTTACAAAGCAAACTCGATCAAAACTTGATATGACCATTATAGGTATGGCTTTGGATGTTAGTAATGTTCTTAAAAGCATTATATATATATATATATATATATATAAAACAAATATAATCTCAAAACATACAAATCAAACTCAATCAAAACCCAATATGATTAAAAGAATAAATAGATGATGATGTTGCCCAAGTTTTTTTCTTGAATAAAAAATATAATTGACATTATTTTCTTGAACATAAAAAAAGTTATCATGCCATTTGGAACTCTTTAATAGTGACACTATCACAACAAGCCAGCTTTGAAACCTCACGACTCAATTAATTACATGCCCTCGTTTGAAATTAACCACGTGTGAATTTTCATGATATGACCAAGTCGATTTAACAAGTTAAAGATAACCCAAATAATTAATAAAAACATGGATCGATTTAAAAAATAAATAAATAAAGTGACATTTTTTATTGTTTTGATATTGAGGCAAATACATATTGTATCACCTTCATTTAACCCAAGTTAAACATCAAACTCGCAACCAGTTTCATGGGCACGATCATAACATACTAACTCGGTCAATGAGCTATCTATTTCTTTCTATTTCCTTTATCCTCCCCCTAAACAGGCCTTTACTAGATCCAAGTAGAATGTAATGCAAATCTAAATTGAAGGGTCGTTAGATAATTAGATATCGAGTTGAAAGAAAAATACTTGGAATTGGGTGAGATTGAATCAATACTCAATTAAATTAAAGGTTGAGTATAAATGAATGTGCCAAATTAAACGAAGTAAGTAGTAAGAATATGAAGCATGGAGGGCACATGCAGAGGCGTGGTTATACCCACTTGATGTAAGCGATGTGTGTGGTGTCTTCTAGCCTCCAAAAATAGTTTTCTCTAGTGTCTTTACAAGCATCTTGATGGGTTCTTCTAGTAAGAGTGGCGCATGTCGACCTTTTCTCCTGTTACGCATCGCTAGCAACATTCCTTTTCTTTTCTTCATTTTTATCTCTCTCCTCCCCCTTGAACTTCACATTTTCATTGTTGTTTATTCCTCTAAAGCATGATTTTTTTTCTTATTTTTCAATTACAAACCCTTATTTTTAATCCTCAGGGAAAATAGAAACCCCCGAGGGAAATAAAGGAATGCTTTTTACCCCCGAGAAACTGACATCGAGCTCGTCAAAACAAATCATCACATAAAATTATGAATACAATAAATGAAGAATGATTAAATCATAAGAAAAAAGGTTTCAAATAATTGGTCTGTCACTCAGTTGATACTCATCTTGGTAAAATAAACTCAATTTCATTGTTTCAAACGAATAAGAGCTTCAGGAACCAAATTCAAAGCTTTGACAAATATCCAATCCTTATTTTTGTTAATACCAGGAACTAATTTGTACAGTCAAGGGAAGAGTTCATTTTTTTTTTTTGGTTACTCAACTTTTTCTTTTTAAATTTGATCCATTTATACTGACTTTATCTAAAATTTAACTTAGTAATTTGTTTTGGTTGCAATATTTAGAGAGAATTCTAATTTTCTCAGTTGATGCTCAATTTTGGATAAAAAAATTATATCGATGTAAAATAATTAGGTGTTAAATGACTAAAATTGAAAGTAAAATAAATATAGCGAACCAAGATAAACAGGAAGGTCAACTTGGCTTGCTCAATAGCATATGCACGAGCATGTGGAGGAAGCCCAACACATTAAAACAGTGTATATGACTTCCTCTAATGGCAAAAAAATAGTCATATGTGGTTGCATTTAAAGTGGCACATTAAGTTTTATTGGGTGGGGCAGCACGTGTAGGTTAAGAAACAGTGGTAAGGCACCAACAACCTTTTTCCCCTTCTCTATTGTATTTTCACTCTTCTTTCATTGGGATTTATGCTGGTTTGGCCAGAACTAAAAGGCATCTTCTCATTTTGTTTATATATCAAACTTAATTCTCATTCTTCTTATTGACATTTTTTTCTTTAAGTCATTTTTTAAAATTGATTTTTTTTCAGTTTCATCCTTCAATATTAGGTTGGTTGAGAATTAAACTCCATGATATTTTTTTGCGTGGTGATCCCAACCTCATGAATCAAATAACGAGTTTAAAAGTTTAACCCGAGATGACATGTGTCTTATTTAGATCCCTTTTTACATTGATTTTTTTTTTAATTTCATCATTTGACATTGGATTTATTGAAAATTGGGCTTCGTCGTTTTTTTTTTATGGTTATCTTCGTCTTATGACATAGATCGCGATTTTAACAATCAGGCGGGGGTTAACTTGACTATTTTTATAGGTCTTTTTTTAAGATCGATTTTTTTCTAGTTTCATCTTTTAATAATTGATTGGTTTGAAATTGAGCTTTATAATTTTGTCAATTTTACCTTCTATTAGCTTATCTTGTTCACATGATCTAGCTTACGAGGTGTGGTGAACTTGCTTAGGTGTGTTTTTTTTTTTAGGTTCTTTTTGTTATTTTTTTTTTTTTATCATTCTACATTTGAATTGTTAAGAATCAGACAACATAATTTTTTCATTTTGCTTTATATGATGCTATCCCGACCTCACAACCCGAGGCATAGATTTGACATGTTAACTCGAGTCGTTTTATGACACTTTTTTATCAATTTTTTTTTTAATTTCATCTTTCAGTGTTAAATTGTTTATTAATTAAGTTTTATGGTTTTTTTTTTTTTTACGAATGCTCTTTTTATACAAGTCGTCATGATCACTTTTTCAGAAGAATTTAATCTATTTATATATCCTATCAATTCCATGATATGCCCTCTCATCCCTGTATGGAAATAAATCACTTGCCTTTCATTTTCCAAAGTACTCTTATCCAATATATCTTCGCTGGTAATTACCTTTTCAACTCTGAATCTTGCTGGAGCTTGGTTTGAATTGGGAATTTTATGTTTTTTCATTGCATAATTGAGTTTGATTTCATGACATTTATGTTTTGATATCATGATTAATTCACAGCGACTTGGTGCATGATTCATGTTTTTATTTTAATTTTCTTTTCTTTTTTTCACCACTGTCGATATTTTTTCCATCACAGATTGATGAATTGGAAAGGGTTTCTTTTCTTAAAAAAAAAATAAATGAATTGCTTGAAAAGGATTTTAGATTCCTGAAAGCAGGAGTTTGTCTCCTTTATCAGAGATGGTTCAATCAACACGGTGACTCCACATACACCCGTCTCTGTACTTGAAACTTGAAAGGCCTAGTTTGTCTCAATTGAGTGTATGTGTGGGGCCCGTGATGGCGGGTTCAAAGAAACATCCATTTTAGTTCAAAAGCTACCTAACTGAGCTATGCTGCAAGTTAAATTAATATTTTTTAATATAAAAAACTTTTCTGGCCATAAAACACTCTTTATGATGTCATTAATATGAAGGAAAAGTAAAGTACTCACAAAATCAATCACTAATTAAATATTAAGATTTTTAAAAAAACTGCGATGATTTTTTAAAAATAAATTAAAATTAATTATTAAAATTAATTATCAATTAATGAAAGTTAATTAATCAAGCTTCCGTTCCAAATTTAAGTAATGAAGTCAATTAGACTTAATAACTTTATTTTTTTTTCTAGAAATCATTTTTTATTTGATTATACAATAACAAAATTTGATGCTTGTAGAATTAATTACAAATCAATATCAAGAAATTTGTTTGAAATTGATAAGATCAGAAAAAAATAACAACTTAATAATAAAAAAAATTAAAAATAATAATCAATAATAATAATAATAATAAAAAGTCAAGTCATTCATGGGAATCTAGGTTACCTGGCGCCCCTAGATCTTTAAAAACAAAAGCTTAAGCCCATAAACCTTCCAACTCATGCTGGGGTTATTTTTTTTTAAAATGATGAATGATATGTCCTTCATCTCTTATATATTTTTTTTTTAGTCTGACCACCATTATATTGGCCGAAAAACTGAGGGTTGAGGATTCTTTACTCTTCGCTTGCTTCTGCTCAGAATCCAGAAGTGGTAGTCAATGGTATTCAGAGAGGAAGAGATGACCGTTGCACGTTCAAATATTTTCAGCGCAGCGTTTCATTTATGTCATGTTTGTACTTCGTCTTTCTTTGTTTTTAGAGGCAATGCGTTGGCTTGGTTAATGGATGTCAGGAATTTCTATTTTGTAGGAAATTCCTCTGCTGCATGTTATTATAGTTGTTTTTTAAAATAATTTTTATTTAAAAATATATTAAAATAATATATTTTTTTATTTTTAATATTAACATATTAAAATAATTTAAAAATATAAATTTTTTTTGATTTGAAGTAAAGAAAAAAATAAAAAAAATTAATTTTTTTTAAAAACCTTTTGAAATATAAAAATAAATAAAACTTTTAGTAGCAGAATGCACCAAAAGAAAAACACATAAGAAATAATAACAAACAATGAATGAAGTATTTCTGATCAACCTTATGCTCTATCCATCGCTGATCCTCTATTCCTTCCATAGTTTTCCTTTTGCTCCTGTTTAATCTGCATAAAGTATTTCTTCCTCCCTGGATAACTTAATAGTTGGGTTTTTAAGGAATACGATTAAAATCATATTTTTTAAAAATTTGAATTATTTTTTATTTAAAATTTTTTTTATTTTTTATTATTTTAATGGGCTAGTGTTAAAATAATTTTTTAAAAATAAAAAATATTATTTTAATAAAAATTATTTTAAAAAACAACGACCACCTTGTCCCCTTATTTTTCTTTTTCGGTATTCATTAATAACAGGCTTCCCGGTATACTGGATTTGGGCTTAGGGCCCAAAGGCTATACACATCATAGCAACAAGTGCTTGAAGAGAAACGACAGGTTTTCTGAAGGTCACTTGGACTTTCAAGTGTTATCTGAATCATTCAAGCATGTGTTAGTTTGGAAATACCAATCAACTGTCGGATACTGACAGCTTAGTATATTTGCAAAGGAGATACAGCATCAAGTGGACAAAAGAACTCGATGCTGTGAAATCTCAGAGCTCGAGAATTGCTGAGGATGACAAAATGCCCACATAGACAAGAGATTGCAGTTTCTGAATCACGCAGATAGAGCAGGTTCATATATAATGCTTACGACAGCAATCTGCAGTATGGTGATTCCAGCCACATACCTGACAGGACCCCTTCTTCTTGTTAAACCTACCCATTCCGATGAGGATTTAACCTCCCTCCTGACATGAAATCTCCTCCGGTGGAGTTTCCGTATGAAGGGGAAGCTGAAGAAAAACCACCACCAGTCTGCTGGAGTGGATATTAGATGGTTTATATGCCCACGGGCCACATTGGCTGGAGGAGATTTGCTCCTGACATGATTCAGAAACACCTCATTCGCCAGAAGCTGACCATGTAGATCATATAAATTTGCTTGCTATCATTGAACAAATAAGGCTTCGCCTGCAACCTGCAATGATGTTATGATAATACGATCCAAGATTTTTATAAGTAATAGCATTAATCCAGAGGGTTGAAGAGGATTTCCAGGAGCAGAAAGTTCACCAGCCAAGTATTTGACTAGCTGGAGAAACTGAGAAAGAGATTTGTCGTCACTGGTTATCTCCTGAAGCTGGACATGAAGCTGCAACTGCCTATACTCTGATGCAAGATCAAAAGCTTTCTCGAAAGTACTACGTACCTCGAAAGTTATCGAATCCGAGTGTAAAGCCAAGTTGCGCATGGAGGATTTGGTTCAAGAGTGGATGTAGAACGATTCGGAATTTCTGGCAGGGGAGGTCAGAGGTGGAATGCTGCCATCAATAAAACCAGTAAGGTTATGGAAGCTCTATAGGAAGAGGATCGGGCAAGAAGAAAAGCAGTAGCAAAGGAGTTGCTTTGGGATGGTTTCTGGAAGCGATAGCAAGAGATAGGGTATTCAGACCTGGTTGAATTTAAATTGTATTCATAAAACTTAAAGTCGTATGGTGGATGGTTTATTCTTAATTTTATATATTAATTTTATAGAATTTATTTATTTTATATGGGATTGGTGGTTGTAACATCTATATAAGTTTTTATTTCAATTAACAATTCAAATCAGGTCCAATATAGTTTTGATTGGCATTTCAATTTCAATTTTTGCCTGGAATAAGAGAAGGAGATACAAGAGAATTGGAGAAAGGAGATGGACGAAATAGCCCTTTCAGTTTGTTTTTGGGACTGGTAGCACTTTTTAAGAATTTTTTATTTATTTATTTTAAAGTAGCTTTTTAATATTTTTGAATTGTCTTGATATATTAGTATAAAAATAAATTTTAAATAAAAAATAATATTATTATTTTAAATAAAAAACATCTTTAAAAAATCACTATTAAAAGATTATCCAGCCCTATCTTAGACTAGCTGATGATTGACCATGGTGGCTGGCTGGATGGAGAATTGGAGATGAACCGAACCGAAGAATGTATAATCTTTGTACTTTAAGAGCCTTTTCAATTTCATTTCGATGCTGGTGGATAATGACTAGACATGGCCGACCGAATGGACGGGAGAGTAATACACAGTTGATTTTTAAAGTGTTTTATTTTAAAAAATATATTTAAATTTTTATTTTATTTTTAAAAAATTATTATTAATATCAACAAATTAAAATGATCCAAAAACATTAAAATAATTAATTTAAAACAAAAAAAAAATTAGTTTTTCAAAAACACTTTTAAAACATAAAAACAAACATGCTTAGACTAGGTTATTGATTTGCGTTATACTACATGTGTTTTTTTTTAATGGAAAAAAAATCCTAGATAATCAAGAAAAATCCAAAGACAAGGATTAAAAAAAAAAATGACACGCTAACTTATTAAATTGATTCTAATCAACTCTAATTAATCAATTAAACTAATAACCTATATCTTGAGATCATAATAACTTTATAAAAATAAAATCATAACCATTTAATCCTATTAAAACCAAAACAAAGCATGTAATGAATACCAATTCAAGAAAAAACAATATTGAGACTACAATATATTAAATCGAACCTTATTTTTTGGATTAACTCATCAAACTCATGACCTGGGTTGGAGCCCTATTTAGTTAAATAATTTTATTTTTTAAAATTAATTTTTACCTAAATAAATTATAGCAAAAATAGAGATGCTTTTTTAAAAAATATATGAAATTGAAAGAAAAATAAATAAATATAAAAAAACTAAAACATATTGGATCGACTCTGGTTTCGTGGCTTAATTTGTCTAATCCATGACCCGGAATCATGGACTTTATTGGGCTTAAAAAAATTAGCTAAATATATATGATAGAAAGAATTGAGAAAGATTTTCTTTAAAAAAAAAACCAAAAGAATGTAACTAAAAAAAAAAATAAAAAAATAAACAACAACGACGACGACGACAATAATAAAAAATCAGGTGGGTGAATCTGACCTGGATAGCCCAACATGCTTAAACCTTTTTAAAAAACCTCACTTTAGCCCAATAATAATTTTTTTATCTTTTTAATTCTTAAAACTAACATATTTATTAATTTTTATAAAAAATATTAATTTAATATTTTATCAAACTAAAAATACTCTAAAAAATTTCTATAAGAAATAAAAGAAATATAGCCTTTCAAATCCTATTTCTTTCGAGGTTCGTTTCACGGCACACGCTGTAAACGTGGAAGCCCCACTTATTCATTTATTAACCTTTCACGCGCCGTCAACTTTTGCTTTCGTAATTATTACCTGTCACTGCCAATATAATTATTGTACGAGAATTGTATTGATTCCCTTTAAGATCTCACTTTAGTAACTGCTTGTTGCCACATATTGGAAGCCCCATCGCTGCACTTGCAGAGAGCAGTTGTTTTCTTAGTATTTTTATTTTAAACATATTAAAATAATATATTCTTTAATTTTTTAAAATTTATTTTAATTTAAACATATATAAAAAATAAAAAACATTAAAATAAATTTTAATTTTGAACAAATAGAATTATGGTCAGAATGCCAAGCACCCTCTTATTAATATAATTTGAAAAAATTTATTTCCGTCTCCTTTCTCATTAATATTACATAAATTATTTGATCATTTGCATTTTAAAATAATATATTTTTTATTTTTTTAATAAATTATTTTAATATAAACACATAAAACCAATCCAAAAACATTAAAATAAATTTTAATTTTAGATAAATAAGATCGTGGTCAAAATACCAATCACCCTCTCATTAATATAATTCAACAAAATTTCTTTCAATCTCACTTCTCATTAACATCACATAAATTATTTACTTATTTGTAGTGGAAAGGTATTATAAAAATATAAAAATTTGAGTTGATTTATATTTAGAAAAAATACCAAAATTATATATTTAAATTAATATATAAATTTAAACACAAAATATTAAGTGAAATCACTATATATAAATCTATTATATAAACATTTTTTAAGATAAATATTTTCAGAATAGTTCACATAATATATTTTAAAATATTATATTTAGAAATGCTTTTGATAATATCACTAAATTACTGAGGAGATCTAAATAACTATAGTAGAATAAAAATATTTTTTTTATCTACACCTAAGAAATTGGATTGTTTTTCCTTTTTTAATTCATAACTGATAGAGTGTGGTGCACGCGTATCGGGATAGCGTGGAGAACTAAGGGATGAAAAATCCTGAAGTTAGTTGGCAACAGTGTCGTGGCTGAAACTGTAAAAAACAGTGTAGCCAATTAAGCAGTCCCTAAACTTCTCCATCTTTTTTTGCCCGTTCTCCGACCCCAAGACGGCACTCTCTCTCCCGTACTTCATCTCAGACAATATATAATTCCCTCTCTATATATAATATCTCTTTCTCTTTCGACACACGCAGAGCTCTTATGTTAGTAAACCGTTTCCATTTAACTCTTACCTCTCTCTTTGGTTTCGGAACCCAAACGAACTAACAAATGCCGCCGCCACAACTGACTGAGTTCAGTCGCGTCGACCCGCGGTTCTGGCGAGCCTGTGCAGGATCCTCCGTTCAAATTCCCGCCGTTAACTCTAGGGTTCACTACTTCCCTCAAGGTCATTTCGAACAATCCTCATCGTCCACGGCACCTCATTCTCCATTCCTCTCTAATCTCGCTCTCTCTAAACCCTCAATCCCTTGCCAAATCTCCGCCGTTGATTTCCTCGCTGATCCAGTAACTGACGAGGTCTTCACCAGACTTCTCCTTATCCCTCTCGATAACCCCTCCTCTAACCTCCCTCTCTCCTTTCTAGAACCTTGTAGAAGTGAAGGTGAAGGTGCTAATGACGTTGATGATGACGAAAGAAAGATTTTGGCCTTCTCCAAGATTCTAACTCCATCAGATGCGAATAACGGTGGTGGCTTCTCTGTGCCGAGGTTCTGTGCCGACTCGATCTTCCCTCCGTTAAACTACCAGGCGGAGCCTCCGGTCCAGACTCTAACGGTTGCCGATATTCACGGCGTTAGTTGGGATTTCAGGCACATTTATCGAGGTACGCCACGTAGGCACTTGCTAACCACCGGATGGAGTAAGTTTGTTAACAATAAGAAGTTGATTGCGGGAGATTCGGTGGTTTTTATGAGGAATTTGAAGGGAGAGATGTTCATTGGAGTGAGGAGGGCTGTTAAGTTTAATAACAGTGCCAGGTGGAGGGAGCAGATTTCTGACAGCGGTGGAGAGGTGAAAGTGAAGGTGGAGGAGGGGTTTTCAAGGAATTGGAGAGGACGGTTGTCTGAAGAGGCTGTGGTGGAGGCAGTAGAGAGGGCGGCTAAAGGCTTGCCGTTTGAGGTTGTCTACTATCCGAGGGCAGGGTGGTATTCAGATTTTGTGGTGAGGGCTGAAGTGGTGGAAGCTGCACTACGTATGTTTTGGACTGCTGGGATGAGAGTGAAGATGGCTGTGGAGACTGAGGATTCCTCCAGAATGACTTGGTTTCAGGGGACTGTTTCGGGTACTGGTTTGCCTGACTGTGGTGCATGGCGTGGCTCTCCTTGGCGCATGCTTCAGGTATGTATGTTAATAACGTGTTAGCTGATTTACATTTTTGTTTGGTTTATAGAGTGATTTGTTCATTGTTTTATACAGTTTATGGTCATGTGAAAATAAGTGATTTGGGAGGATAATGGGGTCTTTTGCTTTTGAGCTGGGAAGCAGAAATACATTCGTTTCAAATGATCTTAAATCATTTTTGTGGCTTGCTTATGCCCTCAAACAATACCTGCTAGTTTTGATTTTGAGCAGAAAATTATGATGAAATGCTAAGGGCTAATCTCCCCTGTTGTGATTTTTTTGTGAATGATGTCTGTAGTGTATGTTAAACAATAAGAATAGATGTAAATGATGCCAGAGAAAATTAAGAGCAGTTGGCTGTCAATGAAATGGAGCAATTTATTCTAATCGGACATTAAGGTTGTGCATGAAATAGTCGTGTTCTTTTTACAGTTTCCTATTTTTTGAATTTTATATGTAAGCTGTTTCCTGTGACTTTGGTGCTCGGATGCAATTGTGTGATTTGGGTATTGAATATGTAGGACACTGAATAGCTTGCTGCAACTAAGCTAGTGTACTGTATACCTTGTTTTTCTTTGTTCTTCATCCTACCCAAGGCTACATTACTTGTCTTGAAGCTATATGTCATGAAACATGATTAAGGTTTTCTTCAATTACTTGCAAAGGAGGACCACCTAAAGTCTTAAGAACTCTGTTACTATTTAAGTTAGAATTTCACTGCGGCACTTGTTAGGGACTTCTGGTTTGTTCCACGAGTCATTTTCCCTTTCCTAGGGCCATTTTCACAATCTCTGCAATTTGATTTTGAAGGCCATCTAATTTTAACCAGGTCTTTCTCTCTTCGTAAGTGTTTAACAGTTTTAGGTCAAGTAGTGAGCTCCCCTAGCGATTATCTGTTAATGATTCTGTTATATATTTGCAGTTATATAAGTTTCCTTCACATTCACAACATCAAACTTTTGATGCTTTAACCATATTTTTTTACCATATTTGCTGCCATTTCAACCATTTTCTCTCTTGCATAGATTACTTGGGATGAGCCTGAAGTTCTGCAGAATGTAAAGAGAGTGAGCCCTTGGCAAGTGGAATTTGTTGCAACCACACTGCCACTTCAAGACACATCCCCCCCAATGAAGAAATTAAGATATCCAAATGATTCTGGGTTCCTGACAAATGGAGAACTTTTCTTTCCGATTTCAGACCTAACTAATTCAAGAACGGGGCACATGAATGCTTCAATGTTGAATTATAGTACTTTTCCTGCTGGCATGCAGGGAGCCAGGCAAGATCCTTTTTCCACGTTCAGTTTATCTCACTTAATAAGTGAAAATGCTTCTCAGGTGTTTGGTGACAAGGTCTTTGGAAACAACTTGGTACCCAAAATGAAAAGAATGCCCAGTGAGATGAACATTGGCAGTTTGCAGTCTGGGGACTTATCACCTGAGAGCCAGAGTAGTGCACATTCTTTTGGCAAAGACTTTACTGGAAACAGGAGCTTCAACCCCAAAAAGGTTGGAATTAGCTCTATTCAATTATTTGGTAAGATCATTCACATGAATCAGCCGGTTGAAAATGGTTTTGATAGTGTTGGCTTCATGGACAACAGCAGTAAAGGTTGCAATGAAACTGAGGGTGTTAATGCACTTGAACTTTCACTGACTTCCTCCTATACAGAACTACTTAACAGGATTGATGTCCAAAGCCAAAACGCTTCGGCTGTTGAGGCATGTTCTGCATGAACAAATAGTTCTGCAATGCCATGCTAATAAATAGTTGTGCAGGTATGTTGTCTGTGATTGAACACCACAAACTCTATTATTTTATACGTGCGTGAAATGTTACTGCTTTAAATTTGATGGTGCAAATTGGATAGTTGCTTACAAATAATTAATTTCCTATAATATGGTTACAGCCATGCAATCACAACTAATGAAGCCTTATCCCAAATGTTCTTCATTTAGTTTTGATGTCATTACATCGTTGCCATTTTCTCTTCACATGTCATGGTTCCCAGGGGTTTTGTATACGTGCATTGATACTAGTACATTGTTTTGTTTTCCTTCATGGACCATGCCCCCTTCCGTGCCTGTCGTCTTGTTCTAGATTTAGAGAGTGTGGGGTCAGTGCCTGAGCAATTCCCCGGTCTCCTTACACTTGTTCATATGTACATTGAATTATAGAGATCTAAAGTTCGTTACTTGCTTTAACTTCTTCGTAAACAAAGCCTGTTTTTCTTGAAATAAACTGCAGGGTTTTTTCCCCCATTAGAAGTTAAATATGATAGATCTTTGAGGAATAAATGGTTCTATCCTAATTTACTAGTTACAATCAGATTAGTTGAAACAAGCAGCACTTTGGGTCTCAGAAGCATAACACGGTACGCTGTGCACTATTTCATTTTGAGTCTTGATTTTCTAAGAGCTCAAGAGTCAGTCAAATGCGTTTGAAGAACTAGTTCTTTTCTAATCGTACGTGCTGAAATAATTGTCAATACCGTTTCTTTAAACGAGCAAGTTCACAGATTTCTATAAATTGCTGGGTAGTAAAAGTGTCATGCTATGTGGTCAATAATATAGAAGAATCTGTTGAAATTCAAAAGTTTGCTCAGCAAATTCCGAAGGATTCCTTCCGATCTCCTTATTTTATCATGTCGGTGGAAATCAGGTAAAGGCAATTCCTGTTTAACATATAAAGTTGTGCAAAGTATTTTACAAGGAAGAAGCAATTGTCTCTTGTACAAATTCTTTATTATTAATTTACCATGACTACCGGGTACTCCATTCTCGTGAATCACTAAGTTATAAGAGTGACCCACAAATGCCAAAAATCTCTTTTCTTCTCATCTCCATCCTGATAAGCTGGAAACAAAGCTTTTGTTTCGTTTTTTTTTTGAATTATAGTTAGATTGATGGCAACTGTAAGGAAAAGACCAGGAAAAGTGTCTTCACTCATGTTTGGCTTTGTTTGTCACCGGCTTTTTATATTAAATCCAAGAGGGCAAAAAAATTTACTTGCTTCTCCATTATCGGGCGCAACATTTATAGATTGACTTTCCTTTTTCATTGAGAAATTAGGCATTGAATTGCCCTTTAATGAACTAGGACTTTCGGCCTCATTTTGCTGTGCTTAATTAACGTTACAAATTGTTCCCTTGGATCTGGATGAGTGGTAACAGAAAAAGAAAAGACCGGGGCCAAAAAATAAATGTGGCCCTCGTGCTGTTTCAGTCAAGAAACCATTCCTGACATGTCCCCTGTCTGTTCTTGTTTTCAGGTTTGTCTGCATGCAGAGAGCTGACTTCTGATTTGACCCAGGCAGTAGTGACTGGTCTCCAATTTAGTGTACGCTAGTTTGTTCTAGTTACTAGTTAGCGATGCGGGCAACTTAGAAAATTGATTTGGCAGATGTTTTCTTCGGTGTTTGGATATTTTTGTGGCGAATGCGTATTGTTGGTCTCACGTTATTTGATATTTCTTCTTCGCTTGATCGTGAAAGCGTGTTACGGTTTCCGCATCCGACCTAAAAATAGGAGATGCCTATTTTGCTGACCATAGAAATTGATGCTTCATCAGGAAAATATGTAGAGGCATATTAGAGGGGCGTGCAAATGCTGTTTAGAAGTACTTGAAAGTTTTTGTTTTCTATAAATTGAAATGTGAATGCATGCGTTGAAATTGATCTGATAACGTGGCAGTTCTTCTTGTGTACAAGCTTTGAAACCATGCCGGCTCCTTTGAGATTGCTCACGTCTACAATTCTCGTCCCTGTATTAATTAGCGATGGTGTTCATGCCCTAGCTACCCGGCCTAATAAACCAAAAGATATGGGCTGTGAAGTGCAGAGATTCATGACTATAAGAAGATGATTTGTCAGCTTACTACATGATTTCTGTTCGGTAGAAAACAGTACAAGAATCTATTGTTATCTTGCAGGTTAAACATTATCAATGCCACAATTCTAAATAAAATAAAAACTTAGTTGAAAACACGTAAAAACATTTCATGGTTTATTAGGATGTACATTAAAAAAACTAATACCGATCGCTCACTCATGATTTATTATGGATTTCAACAGTAAATTTATCATTTTGCCCTTGCCAAACAAGAACATTTAGCTATGTTAGGAGGTTAATCTGGTCTTTTCCTTGGGATGCAAATGTCCAAGTTCATAGGGAACATTATGGTTAGCTCGGTATCTAATGCACAATAAAATTATTAAACTGCCTTTGAATTCATTTAATTAGCATTAAAGGGCATTTTTTGTTTTTTACTAATTGAATTGACTAAATTACCCCTAAATTGAACATTGACTCTCAATATTTTGATTTTTAAGTTTAATTCTTAGATCTTTTATCAAATTTTAATTTATATCATTGGATCCATAATCTTGATTTTTTATTTTTTAAATTCAATCCTCATTTTCTTGACTTATTTTTCATGTTTCCTTTTGTTAATTTAATTTTTTTTTTAATTTTGTCCTTTAATCCAAGATCTTATGTTGCTTTCATATTTTTTTTCTTCAAATTAGATCTTCAATCTCTTAATTTCTATTTTCTTATTCTTCTCTATAATTAATTTTTTTCATCTCATCATTCAAAATCTGATTTTACCTGAAATTGATCTTTGTGGTGTTTTTCATAGTTTTAGACCTAACCTCAAAGTTGAAATGGGAAGTACCGAATCACAAGTAATGTGAGTTTACCAAAGTTAACCTAAGTTAACTAATTTTTTTTTATTTTATAAAAAAGTTAAAAGGATATCATTTTAGAAAAAAAAAAGAAGCAAATAGTCAATGAGTTTTAACTTAGTTTTTTCTAGGTTGATCGAATCATGAGTCAATCTCTTGTTTTTTATCATTTTATACCAGATCAATTCTCCTAGAGTTTCTTTTTAAACCCAACCTAGTTTAATTCTCAGGTCACAAGCCAACTCATCAGGTCAAGTCAAGTTTAAAATGATAGTTTTTCAGATGAGATGCTTCTAGTTTAATTATTAACTAGGATAATGTAAGTACACATCATTTTTTTTCCTTGCTTACATTCTTTAAATTTGTTCATTTTAAAAAATATCTAGATCACAAGTTTGGTTATATTGTTCAAATATTTTTTGAAATCGTTTTTTTTTTATTTTTTTTTATTTTATCATTCAAAATTTAATTTTAGTAAAAATTAATTTTTTTTCTCATTTTATATTCTAATAGAAAATCCCATTTATACGACCTGCTAACAAGTTTTCAAGAAGTTACCCGATTCTTTGTTTTTAAAGAATTTTTGTTCATTGATTTTTTTTCAGATATCAATGATTCCTGTGGCTGACAATCATTATTTTTTTCCCTTCTTTCTTTGTACGATAACAAGGAATAGATGATAAAGGAATGAAAACATCAATGATCTTTAAAACCGAAACAACATGACGTGAAAGATCCAAAGCAATTCAGCTTCTCTCAGTTTCAAATCTAAGGACAAACCCAGCAGGAAAAAAAGAAGAAGAAGCAAAATATGGCACAATACAAAGAAAACGGCAGGCTAACAACCATGAACATGTAAAGAAAGCAACTAAAAAACATGAAGATGAAAGTAGCAAAATTGAACAGAAAATGCAAAGAGAAAGATAGAACACCCAAAAATCAGTGGGGGGGGGCACTAATCATGCTAAAGACCAGAACAAACCGAAAATCAGTCATCTACAAACTCTCAATTGATCAGAAGAGAGCAATATAAATGTTGTTTCCATCCTCTCAGTTCAAAGAATAGCAACATCCAACCACCAAAAACCATTTCATCAAAAGCTATAGATATTTCAGACCTTTCAAAGTCATAATCCAGTCAGAAATTAAGGGAAAATACCCAAACACATCAGAGAAGATGAACAAAAGACAAACTGAACACCCAAAGACACTCGGATAAAGAATCAAGAGTTCCTAACCCTAGAGCATGCAGCACTCGTAGAACATCCACTTGTGACAGTAAGGAAAAAAGGAAAGGGGAAGAAATTTAAATTAATTGATAGAGAGATTCACCTTGTTCTAAACCAGTGGGAGACACTGTAGAGAAGAATCCAGACAAGCCAAAAGTGCTTGAAAAACTGGCTGAGCGAACAAGAATACATTGTTTTATACCAGTGAATAATCCTTGGAATTCCATTAGACACTCTGAAACATAAAAGAAATCTGTAAAGCAAACACGTGTACACCAAACTTCCCAGAATTACAAAGTGCTATTTCTACAGCGAGACACCGAACAGCGATGACCAAGAATCCCACAAAACCCAACCTCCCCAAAATCACTTACTGCTCTTTTCACCTAAACTCAAACTTCTATAAAATTATAAAGTGCCATTTCTACAGTTGTTTTGTTAATGATAATTATAACTATAATTATAATAAAAATTGACTGAAAGAGACTATTTTTTGGGTTAATTACACCGAGTCTTGCTTGATCGGTTAAGAGTAGCTGCTGCTATCGAGATCTTTAACAACCAACACAAAGCTCCTTACCCTGCCCCACTACTTTCCCACTGTTATTAGCAATCTTGAATCTAATCGGCGGTGGAAGAGACTCCTCACTCAAAGTCTTCCCCTTTGTTGAATCAAGGTCTTCTTCATATGGAAGGTAACTGTATACTGATCTAATCTCTGCTAACGTGGAATCAAAAGAAAAAGGAAAGTCAGGGAAGAGCAACTACGGTAATGGCACAACACATATGAGAGACGGGAGGAGGTAGGGCTTTGCTGGAAGGGAGTCCACGAGGAAGTCCGTAAGGGTAGGAAGGTGCGTCGCTTACCGTTTGTTCATGCCGCTAGGAAGGGGTTGACAATAATGATGTATGGAGCTAAAACTTCATGCCACTGGAATCCGCAGTTACAGATGCTTCAGTCACATCCACACATCCCTTCATCAGAACTCAAACTTCCTGCCACGGTTTCAAGGTATCACACCAGGGTTTCAAGGTATTCACGTAATGGAAATGATAGGTTGAACTCTTGAATTTCACCTCTTGTAATGGAATTACAATCATCTACATCTTTCTCTTGGATGGCAAGTGTTTTTGCATCTGGATTGATGGTAGTGACATTATAGGCATCGTTTTTAAACCCAGCCGGGTTCGACTGAGATCAGTTTCTTGTCACAGATTATGAATTAATCTGAGCGACGCCGATAAGTTTAATATTTTTTTTAATTTAGTTATGTGATAAATAAATATAAAAACCAATTAAAATAAAATATAAATTCAAAAAAAAATTAATATTGAAAATTAAAATTAAAGAAAAAAGAGGAAAAAATGTTAGCCGAGAGCAGTTGTGGAAACAAAATGAAATTAATTATTTATTAAAAATCATAGTATTTTATACAATTAGAAATTGGACAGATTTTTATTTTTTAAAATTAACATGGAAATAAGAATTTTTTATAATTCCTTAAAACTATTTAATTAGTCATTATAGTATAAAACTTAATTAAATGACATCTTAATCAGTTTTTTACTCATATATTTTTTGTGGTAAATATATTGATTAATATATTATAATATTATTTTTGAAAAAAATAATTAAATTTTAACAATTTTAAATTTATATATATATATATATATTGTTGTCCATATATGTTAGGTTATGTATTTTGTTATAACTGTTTTAATTATTATTTTTAAATAAGACATGAAACAAAAATTTTAAAAACCATATATATATATATTTTTAAAATAAAATATATAAAAAAATCGAGCTCAAGTGCATGAACCTGACTTGAATGGCTAGCTCACATGGGGCCTTAAAAAAAAAACCCATGTACATAGCCTTGACCCTTTTTTTCTAGGGATTGTTTGCTTTAATTTTTTTTTTTGAATAAACAAATAATATTTCATTTGGTTTACTATAATTCAACTATCAATATAGTCACCAAAAAATAAAAGTTGATTTATTTGGTTTAAAAACTTAATTTCACCTTAAAAACACATTATAGATACCTTTAGAACCTAAAAAACTCATTTATCAATCAAAAAATCCTATAAAATAGTTCAAAAATACAAAATCAAACCAAGAATTTTTTTTCTCTCTTGACCCAATATGTTTTTTTAAACAAGATTGAAGACCAAAACAACTACTATTAAACTCCCTCCTCAAATGAAATTTATTCGCATTAAAATCAATGCTTTTCACAAAATCAATGTTAATTAATAATAATTTTTTTTATTATTATTAGAATTCAATGACTTTATCTATATTCTCTAACTTAAAAAACCTATAAAAATGATAGGAAGTATAAAGGCAGGGAAATAAAAGTGCGAGAAAAAAAAAAAACTCTTGTTTTATATTGGCTACAAGATTTCTCATTGTTTTACACTTTTGTCCCTTTTCCATTGAAGTTTACTTAGAATACTTGAGCATTAAATTGGGCATAGAATAATGCAATTGAAATAAAAAATTGAAGAACGATTTGTACAGAAGAAATTTAGACGCTATTTTAGATTCCTTCAGTGTTTTAGCAGGGCGTTTTAGTATACTTGGTAAATCTGCAAAAAAATTTGGAGCTTTGTCAGGACATGGAAGACTAGAACTTAGTTAATGAAGTCTACTGCTTGGCTATAATGCTCTATACTAAGGAATGTTTCTTCCATTATGCATGTAATAGAAGGAGAAGAATACGAGGAAAAGAAAAGAGATACACAAGAGGTAAAAGGTAAGTGAAGGAAGAAGATGGCAACATAAGAGGGATTTGGAACCAACCACCATGACAGAATAATAATTTAATATTACAAAGGTTGATTAAGATAATGTTTGGTTGCTATCTAGATGAAAATAGTAAAAACAAAGAAGATATGATAAAAAAAGAGACATAAATATATTTGTGTGTGGTAGTTACATGCGAGATAAAATGAATATTTTTATATTTTGTTTGGTTATGGTATATATGTAAAATAAGATATAAAAAATTTATTTTACCCTTAATATGTATTATTGTCAAACTTACATATCTAAAAAATAATTATATATTATTTTTTTAATTTAATTTGTATTGAGTATTAAAATTAATAATATTATGATAAATCTATTTATAAAACTAGGATTGACCCAACAAGTCGACATGTGACCTAATTAATCCAGGGCCTAAACTTGTCTAATTTTTAAAAAACAAAGGAAATTTTGACCCAACTTGACCTAGTAAAAAACTAAGGTCGACTTGTGATAAAACACGGATTAAGAACATGTTGATATTTTTATTTGATTTTTTCTTGGTCAAAAAGAGATTATTTTGATTTTTTTTGTAGTCAATTTGGGTTTACCCTCTCGACCCGTGACATGAACCTTGCCTTAGATAAACTTTCAAGTTGGTTTTTAAAATTATGATAATAACCAATTAATTCTTATGTTGACCTTCTTGACTCATGGCTCAAGCTTTGTTCCGGCTCAAGCTTTGTTCCAGATCAACCATCGAGTCTGGTTTTAAAACCAAGATAATAATAGTTTTTATTTTTACATGTTTTAGTTTAATAATTTTGGAATTTAGTGTTTTTTACTATGATATTTTAAAAATAAAAAATAATATATTATGAGACCTATCACGTATATATCTTATGTTTTTAAATACAAAAATTCACTTTAAAATTACTAGATGGATAAATTTATTTTTGTCTCTGTCTTTATTTTTATCTTTTCAACAAAACACATTTTTATCCCTATCATTCTTATTCTTTTCATCTCAAAATAATAATAAAATACTATTTAAATAAAATATAATGATAATCTTGTAAATAATTTGATATTTTTTGTTAATTTTTTAACGTGTATGAGCATGAGAATATACAATTTTTTAAACTTATAAACCTTAGAATATAAAATATATTTTTTTTTAAAAATGAAAGCAAAATAATAAAATAAACAGCCTATAAAAACTTGGTGGAACTAACTTCTATTTAAAAATAGTTAAAAACTCAAGTGAAAAAAATATATCATCCATAAATCACGGAAAGTAACTTAGGGATGAATCAAAATAATCTAATTTGACTGATTTTCGATGTTAGATTAAGATGGTGTTTGGCGCTGCGTTAGCTTCTGCTTTTTTTTTCAAATGCAGTAGTAGAGTGTTTGGTTATCTTCAGCAGCTGTGTTTTGGCCATGGACCCACACAAAATTGATTTTTTACCTGCGGTTTGCGCAAGCAAGTTTTTCCTGCTTTTCATGCACTGTTCATGTTAATTGAACTGTTCAATGAACAATGCAATTAACATGAACAGTGCAAGAGAATTGCGCTGTTCACTTAAAAAAGTGAATAGTGCAATTCTCTTGCACTGTTCACTGCACTGCGTGAATTTTATTTTTATTTTTTTATTTTTTTTAAGTGTGTTAATTTTGTTAGTGTGTTTTTTTTTTAAAAAAACTAGTTTAGAGTGAATTTTATACATGATAATATTTTATTCAATTTTATTAGATACTAAAAATATTATGAAAACTGTAGTTTTTGTCAGATGTATTTCGTACGTAATGAAATTATAAATAGTTTCATGGAATAATAAAAAATATTTTATATAAAGTATGATTTATTTCATTATATAATAGTAATAATTAAATTCATAATATTTAAATTAAAAATCATCAGTATTAATATATATTTTTAAAATTATTTTATAACCTCAATTTTAAAAGCATTTTTAACCAAACACATTAAACTACTTTTTCTTCAACCTCAATTTCAACCAGAGTTTTAACCAAACATCTATTTTTTTAAACCAACCTCAACTAAAAACACTTTTTATAAAACAACTTTTTTCAAACTAGATCCACAGTACCTACGGCACAATCTAATTTGGTCCTCTCTCTTGGTGAAGAAATAAATAAATAAATTACGCTCATCCTTCCAGACAAATCGTAGAGAGAGAAAGGGAGGGGGAGGGGGAGGGAGAGCTCCAAAGTTCAACCGAGGATCAAGTAAAACAACCAAAATAAACAAACTGTACATTTCCGATTGAGAGCCCATAAATCATCACCATCACTCGTCTTCTACAATTTTTTTTTATTTTTATTATTATCATCATTCAATGGCTATTTCCCTGTCCTATTACACTCTCTTGGCTCCTCCTCGCCTCTCTGCTTCTTTCTCTTCAAAACCCTCCATAACCCTAGAAACCAAAACCCCATCACCTCTCCACCAAATACCCCTCCGTCTATGCAAACCCATCAACGCCTCCCTTCCCTCCAGCTCCTCTCCAATCCCAATCAACAACATTAAAAGGCGTTCTTTGAAGACTTATCTCGCACCTAAAGACTCTGCACCCACTGTATGTTGTATTTTCTTTTTCCCTTTTAACCCTTTTTTTTTTCAATTCCCAATCACTTGTATCCATGGAAATAAACAGCCAAGATCACAAGATTTTTCGTATTCATTTTTGTTTTCTATTAGAACAAACACAAGTTTCATATCAAATCATTATGTGATGTTTTCTTTTTCTTCCTTTCTTTGCTATCTTTGCCATAATTACTCTTATTTAGACGAATGGGAAGGAGGAGAATAATGAGATTCAAGAAGGTCAGAAACGAGGACCCAGTTTGAAGAACCTTATGAAAATTTACAGGCAGGCTATTTTTTACGGAGATGAGAAGACTATATTGGATATTGAGGCTAAGGTAGGCACCATAGAAAAAGAGTATCATGCATCTCTCCAGAAAGTTTCATCTTTATCCGCTGAGATAACCTCTGGGAAGGAGAAATATATTCGCTTGCAAGCAGATTTTGATAATTTTAGGAAAAGGTCAGACAAAGAGATGGTCAACATGAGGAGTGATGCCCGGGGAGAAGTGATCGAGAGCCTTCTTCCCATGGTAGACAGTTTTGAGAGAGCAAAGCAACAAATACAACCGGAAACAGAAAAAGAAAAGAAGATTGATTCAAGTTACCAGGGTATATACAAGCAATTGGTGGATATTATGAGGAACTTGCAGGTGGCTGCAGTGCCAACGGTTGGAAAGCCTTTTGATCCTTCGGTAAGAGAGAATTCCTGGAGTTTACTTCATTTTGTACATTGTGTTATGCATGATGCCTTTTCTTGTTGCTTATTGTTTTTGCTGATGATTAATCACTGGATATGAGATAGTACTTAGGGTTGTGGTTAATTTTGATATGTACTTTATTTTAATCATCTCTGCATATGCATGCAATAATTTCCAGAACTCAGTGTATGCATGAATAAACAAAATAAATAAATAAACAAACAATGGACTGCCAATGTTGTTTGTCCAAATTGAGAATAAATTGAAATTGGGTGAAATTTGAGATTTTGATTGGCAGTTCCCACTGCTAACCTCTGCTTCTTAGATTTACTTCCCGATTAGAAAGTCAAATTCATGGCGCTATGATGTTTGAATCAAAGGAACAATATTTGCTTTTGCTAGAAGAGCTACTATACTGTAAATGGTTTTGTCTGAATCATCAGGGAACATGTCTTCGGGAAGGTAAGACTGGAATAATGCTTGTAAACTTGAGTAATATGGGTGTTAGCTCATGAACAAATTCAATATGCCTTCTGTTAATAATTGAGCTCTTTTTTCTTGTAGCTGCATGAGGCCATTGCCCGAGAAGAGTCTGAAGAGTACAAAGAGGGCATTATAATTCAAGAATTCCGTCGTGGATTTCTCATCGGGAATCGGCTAATAAGACCAGCAATGGTTAAAGTTTCTTCTGGGCCTGGAAATAAGAAATCCTCAGTGGGTACCGAGAAACGGGCTGAGCAACCTGCAACAGCAGCTGGAATGGACTGACGATATAATTGCTGGGCAAGCACGTTTTGAAAATGAGTATTTCCTTTGACTTGCCGTCATGTGGTTATTGTTTATCAGTTCCGAAACTTTTGTTGTTGAATCAATTCATGTTTGCCCAGGTGAAAAAAATAAAATCATCCCCCCGTGTTGAAGCTGTAGAATTCAGTTTTTATGTTATAATTTTATGTTATAAACTTATAGGAGACATTTGTGCTCAGGAAAGGGCAACAAAGTCTTTTTGACACGTGTATACCAACACTATGCGTTAACCAAATGGTTCATCGCGTGGAAGTGCAACACTGGATTAATCTGTGTTTATGCCAGCGCGTTTTACTATTTGCTTTCTGCATTTCTTGGAAGATAAATCCCTTTCCATCCTTTTACTTTCTCGTTTGACGTTTCAGTTTGTGGAGATGTGGAAAACAGGCTCTAGGAGCCCGATAATTCCATTCTGCGTTATCGGATGACATACATATCAGACTGGAAATCGACTCCTCAATTAGCATTGCGAGACCTGCAACCTATTATTATGTTTCTTTGACTTGAAACCACGCAATGCAGATTCCTTCTTGTCTTAAATGCAAGCAAGATTTGGTTTCTACTATTTGGGACATGTCAAGCGATTTTTACCAGCTCCTTGATGTCTAGAATCATTTATAAACTAGCTATTAGAAGAAGACAACCCCATCTGTACTTTTGTTTAAACACTGATATCTATCATGAGCTGATGACACGATATAGCTAAATCTACTCTTTCACATGCACTTTGGAAGCCACAAAATGCTTGTTTGCTTAAAAGAGCTTTTCATTAGAGCACAAATTCGTTTGATACAAAATACCAATCAGCAATGACAAAGACACGCGTGGAGCATTAACAGGAATCAAGGAACTTCAGATTGAAGCTGGCTTCTCGAATAATTAACATCATGGAACTTCAGATTGGGTAACCTGCTGTGATCAACTGACCTTCGTATCAACGCAACTTCAGGGTATTGGCAAACGTGTGTACAAGCACAATCCCCGATTAATAAGTCTATGATCATCTGGAACTTCATTTCTCTAATGGGAACCAATGATGGGTGTGGTTTTTTTATTCATCTGCCACCCCTTTCTCGCCCCCAAGACAAGCAAGAAACCAAGAGGTTCAATCTGCTGCTGATCTAGAGCTGTTAATCCTGCATTGCCACCAATCCTATCATTAGAACTCATAATCTACTAACAGATATTCGTTCAATAATACATTAAATGCTAATAGAAAGTTTAATTATATCATTGTGTTTCACCAACACACACTCCCTATATGCATACTGTTCAACGAACACTGTTTATATCCCAGATCCCCTTAACTTAAGCATCAAAGATTACACCCTTCTTCCCCTTCTTGGACTTGAGCATCAAAGACTACATGACCATGTTAATTCCTATGCTACTTGAAGAAATGCGATATCCTCAAATGCAAGTGCCCAAAACTTCCGTAACAAACCAAATGAGGTCATTCTTCTTTTCAACTTGGTATGTCTTCTAGGCTGTGCGCATCATAGATTATGAGCTGAAGAGATGAAATGCAGAGCGAAAGAATCAACACATAAAGGCCAACAACTACCCCAAGTTACTTGTTTACGGAACCTGACACCCATTAAGTCACTGGAAATTGTCCAGATGAATCCTCTTTTCTTACTAAGCCATGGGAAAACTTAAAAACCTACGATGTCAAACACAGGATCTCCCTTCTATTATTACTGCCTTAACCCTTTCTTTCAGGAAATCCTCACCACAAGAAAGAGCTCTCAAGCAACTATGATAATCAATCACATTTGATAAAGACAATTGTTTCCCAGGAACAAACTATCAAAACAATATACTGTATCTAAATTGAAACCGATCAACTCATAAGGCCTCATTTGGCATTCAATGTGAGATTTGACTATCCACCTTACATTTTCTTCAAAGACTATCTAACCCACACTAGGCCAACAATAGCCACGAAAGAAGCCATCAAAACCCATGCGAAATATATAGCATGCCAAAGATCACATCCATGGCGTTAAAATCAATGAACACAACCATCTAAAGCCCACCATTCAACGAGAACTGCACTGCCTCAATTCCCACAGACATCTCAGGCTTTTCTTCGTGACCAGGTATCCATAAAACTAATGAAAAACACCTTGCTGGTCGTTCTATGAAACACTCTCAGCTGTCGTAGCATTCAAGATCAGCATAACAACTTTGAACCCACTACCGTTTTTCCGGATAAAAACTAGTGCAGCTAAAATCCTGGTTATTGAGTCATCATCACAATATTACTTGATTGATTTCTAGCTAAGAGCCGCACTTTGTGACCCTTTTTCGACCAGGAAATCCTAGAACAACAACAACAGTAATGAAAAAGGACCTATCCAATTAACTATATACATAAATCAAAGTACAGGACTTTCAAATTCAGACTCTGACCTGAACTCTTAATTTCATAAAATAAGTCAATGAACAACAATAAACAAAATTAAGGAGAACAAAATTACCCAGCAGGAGTGAAATCTCGGGGATCAATGGTATCATAAATTCTTGATATTCGAAGGGTCAGTGGCTTAGGCTTGGTGGTTTTTACGCGGGCCGAAAATATCTTGAACCAAAGGCACATGTACCAGCACTAGCTTCCATGCCAAACACCAACCTGATCATCAAATTTCCACCAATCAAATCCTCAAATGTACAGTCACACACGAACGAAAAACTGAGGAAAAAATAGAAATTCATACATACCGATAGATGAAAACACAAACAAGATTGCGAGAACGGGTCGCAAAATTAACAAACCCAAATAATCCCAATGAGAGAGGGAGGAGGAGGAGGATTCCATAGACAAGCAACCGCAAGGTTTTGTCTACTTAGGCAAGCAATACATTCGGGCCCAAACTGCAATTGCTCTCAATCAAGGACGGCCGGTCGGTCGGATGGACTTGAGAGTTTATTAAAATAATAATAATAATAATTAAAAAAAAAAAAGGAACGCGCAGGTCAGGTGTTACTGAACCTGACCTCAATTTAGTCCACGTGAGCTCACACTTCACCTAGAGTTAAACTTGATGTTACCGGCTATTCCCGGTCAATTCACCAACGTTCCATTTTTCGGTCCAGGCTCATTCCCCTTATCATTTAACAACCCTCTCCAAACTCCTGAAGAACAAATCTCTCAAGAGTTTCCAAATTGGGGCGTGTTCTTATTTTAATGGAAACCTCCTCCGTTAACACATTAAGAGTACGTTACTGCCGTTGCAATTGCTTTAAACGTTGTTGTCACTGTTTCTGTTGTTTCTACTCTTACCCTTGAAAACTTATAACTAAAAATCCCTGAAAAAAAAGCCCCAATTTTTATTTTTATTAGAGATGGATTTAACACAAGCAGCGCAATCAGGTCTCTCGCTTCGATTTCACTCAAGTTCAATTCCAATTCAACTGCAATTACTCGATCAAAAACAAGAAACCCACATCGATAACGAAGAAAACCAAACAGAAGATGAACAATTTAGCATTTTGGGTCATCAAGTTTGTATAAAGAGACCAAGAGATAACAGTTCTCAATCATCATCTTCATCATCGACGACAAGTTCTTCGAAACGGGTTGCTTTGGATCCGGGTTTGGAGTCTCGTCGGGCCATGGTTCGGGCATGGGGAAGCCACCCTCTTCCCGTCGCGGATCCTGAAATTCATGAGATTATGGAGAAAGAGAAGCGAAGGCAGTTTAAAGGTATTGAATTGATTGCATCTGAGAATTTTGTTTGCCGTGCAGTTATGGAAGCTCTTGGTAGTCATTTAACTAATAAATACTCGGAGGGATTGCCTGGTTCCAGATATTATACGGGAAATCAATATATTGATCAAATTGAATTGATTTGTTGGAGCCGCGCGCTGGCAGCTTTTGGACTTCATTCTGATAAATGGGGTGTTAATGTGCAGCCATATTCATGTACTTCAGCGAATTTTTCTGTTTACACTGGGCTTTTATTGCCCGGGGATAGGATCATGGGGTTAGACTCGCCTTCTGGAGGGCATTTAAGTCATGGGTATTATACACCTGGAGGGAAGAATGTGTCAGCTTCGTCAATTTTTTTTGAGAGTCTGCCATATAAAGTGAATCCACAAACCGGGTATATTGATTATGATAAGATGGAGGAGAAGGCTATGGATTTTAGACCTAAGATACTGATCTGTGGTGGGAGTTCGTACCCGAGGGAGTGGGATTATGCGAGGTTTCGACAAGTTGCTGATAAGATTGGTGCTGTTTTGATGTGTGATATGGCTCACATTAGCGGGCTCGTAGCAGCTAAGGTTTGAGATTTTGATATTGCATAATTTCCACGAGCATTCTACTTTTTATTTATCATTTTGATATCGGTTTTGAATTTGAAGATAGGGTACAAAATTATCTATCACTTAATGTCATGAGTGCTTGATTGATCAGCTTGTGCTTTTAGTCTCATGAGTTGCCACTTATTTAACAACTTCTAATATGCATCTGAGCAAGATACTGGGATGCATTTAGAAATATATGCGGTGATTTACAAGTGACATATCAATAACAGATAGATACACACCCTTCTCAAGTAAACTCTCTAGCCATTCTGTTTCTATTTCTGGTGCTGAGTCCTTTCAGGATCAATTATTTTTCCTGAAATGGAATTTAATAGCTTAGAATTGATTGGTTTTTTTATCTTTACCACTTGCCTACTGCTGTAAATGCCTGAACTAAACATTAGCATGGTTTTTGTATTAGGATTCAGATTGTAATGTGGATTTATTTGCTAAAAGCATACTTTTTCAAAGTGCTTGATGACTGAAAAAACAGTTTCGTATTGAGTCCATATTTGTTTTGAGATGAACAATATTGTGCGACAGAAGTTATACATTGATCTGCAATTAAATTAGCAAAATATTTTTCAGTAGTTTTTCCTTACTATTGTTTTGTCTCTCTTTCACAGGAATGTGTAAGTCCATTTGAATATTGTGATATTGTTACCTCTACAACACACAAAAGTCTTCGAGGTCCTAGAGGGGGGATTATTTTTTATAGGAAAGGCCCAAAATTGAGGAAGCAGGGCATGCTTCTTAGTCATGGTGATGGTAGCAGCCATTATGATTTTGAAGAAAAGATAAATTTTGCAGTCCATCCATCAACACAAGGGGGTCCTCACAATAATCACATCGCTGCTCTTGCCATAGCCTTAAAACAAGTGGCCACACCAGAGTACAAAGCATATATGCAACAGGTGAGGAAAAATGCTCAGGCATTAGCATCTGCTTTGTTGAAAAGAAAATGCAGACTCGTGACTGGTGGGACTGATAACCATTTGTTGCTGTGGGATCTAACTACCTGGGGATTAACGGGTATTATATTTCTATCCTTGCGCAATGTTTACATTAGTTGCCCAAGATTTAGTTTTTTCTTATGCATTGAAGTTAATAGCAATCCTGCTTTAGCTGTTATGCAATTCGGTTATTGTGCCTCCTCCTCCTCCTCCTCCTCCCTCTTTTTAACATTTCAACGTCAATGGATTCTGGTTTGGGTGTAAAGTATCATCTATTACTTGATGAAAATCATGTATTATGAAAATGGATAGAAATGTTACTTATTTCTTAAAATGAATAGGCATAATTATGTAGACTGATTTGGCAAGTGGCAATAATTTTTAAATTTTTCCACTTATATGAACCTCTTTGTAGCCTGTTTTATCTCGATTGTGAGAATGACCACCAAAATTCATAGTTGGCCCAGTTATACTGGAAAAAAAAAAAACTGAATCAAAATTTACATATTCTTATGAAGCTTAAGGTGGTTCATCACACTATATTGTCTTTCTTTTTTATAATTTTTTTCATTGATCAGCAATTTGTGTTTAGAATGCTTAGAGCTAGTCACAGCCATCACTTCCTAGGTGCTGTAATATAGAATTTTGGCAAACTATACAATCAGCTCTAAACAGAACAAATTCAAAGATACCATCATGTTTTAGACTTTTAGTCAACATGTCATCTGTGCTAAATAGTTTAACCTTGAAATTGGATGTGCAAGTTCTACTTGTTAATGCTTTTCATCCGCACATTTTTTGCCTCGTCTTGATCAGCAATGAGTTCTCCTCTCCACTTGTCCAGTCAATATTTGTCCTTGTTTCATAATGCTAAAACTTTTTTTTTTTTTTTTGTGAGCATATGATGTTTAAAACTCAGAAACACTCTGCTCACAATGAGATTACATACCTTGCACGGTAGCAGGCTACCATCTTGACTGTATTGATATTCAAAATTGAAATGTAGTATGCTCCTATTTCTTGAGATTATGTGGCATTGGAATTCTAGATAGAATGTATTTTCTTAGTACATTGACTACTCTGAGTTTCAGTTTGATTCTCGTGTGCATTTCTGTTCTACTGCCTTTTCTCGTTATAAAGATTCTGGTAGCCATGAACTAGAAAATCTAGGTTACCTCTAGTATATGCAGACTTCTAAGTTTGGCTTTGAGCAGAAGAGTGAGTAATCATTCAAGTGGAGAAGATTTGAATTGCCACTGGTGGAAACGTTACTCACCTATATATGCATCACCATTCAAGTCAAAGCGTAGGGAAAGGAACATTTGAAATGACAAAGTTACTCTTTTGTGTAATCCAATTGCAGCAAACCCCTTTCTGGAATATCCCCCTTCACTTTACTTCTAACTTATTTTTATACCCAAGGGGGTTAATGTAGGCATTAGGGTTAAGCCTGTTTTAGATAAAATTATCATTTATCTTTTCAAGATAACCTGATTCTTCTTGGGACCCATATTTCAAGTTGGGACCCAGTGGATGATGACAGGCCATGGGTGAGTGCATATATCATTACCTTCCCGGAGAAGGAAAATATTGGAGGGAAAAGCTCAAGGGCCTTCCAAACCACTGCTCTAAATATTTATATTATCTCTAAACAATGCTCAAAGTAGCAGTTCTATATGATTCCTGATTCAACTTCCTTTTTCCTTTTAGCTTTATAGTAGTAGAATCTTTTTATTAAAACCTTTTATAGCAACAAAGTCTACAGTAGATGGAGACATGGGTGGGGTGCTCATGCCAATTAAATAGCATTGACTGCTTAAGTAAATTTACATCCTTTCTGTGTTTATGTAACTTTTCTTCTTAGTTTTATCTCCTAGCACACCTGAGAAAGGGAGTGTTCATGCATGACGTTGACTCTCTTTTTTATATATATATATATAAAATTATCAGTGCATGTGTTTGTATGTTCCTTTTGCTCTCCTAATGACCATATTTCCTGTTCTTTCTTCCAGGCAAGTGTTATGAGAAGGCGTGTGAAATGTGCCACATCACTCTAAATAAAAGTGCCATATTTGGTGACAATGGTGCGATCTGTCCTGGAGGAGTGAGAATTGGTAAGTTGTTATTTTGTCAAGCTTCAATTTCCAATTAATATAAAGGCACCTGTAGGTATATTGAGTTTAAAATTCTCAATCAAATTTCTTCATACATTAGATATAGTTTTAAAGGCAGTACAAAATGATTTTCTTCAGCGGAAAGTAGAGATGTTATTAGCTTCCAATGGGTCTTGATCATGTTTATTCCCGCTTCCTCCTTTTTCTTCAATTCCAAATTTTTCATTGCGCTGAATTCCTGCATGTAATTTCCAAGTTACTATCATGTTAACATGAGGACCATGCTTTCTTCAATTTCCAAGTTTTTCATAATTTTAACCTTTTTCAGGTGCTCCTGCTATGACATCAAGAGGTTGCATAGAGGCTGATTTTGAGACGATTGCTGACTTTCTTCTTAAGGCTGCTCAGATTACGACTGTTGTGCAGAGGGAACATGGAAAAAAGGATTTCCTCAAAGGTCTTCATAACAATAGAGATATTGTTGAGCTTCGAAACCGGGTTGAGATTTTTGCTTCTCAGTTTGCCATGCCAGGATTTGACATTTGAATATATAAAAGAGGCAACTTGCATGCAGCTGGAGGTCTTTTTTCCTTGCCATTGTGGCTTACTGTCATTTCCGCATGGGGACCCATCCATTCCCCCCCGTTTTACTGTATTTGTTATTCTTCATTCATCGTGTAAAATACCACAATGAATTTCTGGGATGTTGCCGGATTATTACAACGTCCTAGCTGTTTTTTTTTTCTTTTCCATTTTTTGTAAAGTTATATCACGAGTTATTTAAAAAATTTCAAGGATGGACTAAGTTTCTTTATGTTTGATTGCTCGGAATCAAATAGCGTTATTTTGATACATCCTTGATAATGATTTAAACAGGATGTCTGCTGTATGAAATGCAAATAACACGCAAAACATTGTAATGACATCTTGCTCTGGGTGATGACTTTGCTCTTCTTCTTTAACGAACCCAAAGCAGATTCAAATGGTGATATGCTGCTCTGCTTGAAGCCATGTCAATTTCAGTATTTGCTTGGCCGCCTGTCTTTCTGTACTTGTCTATCGTGTGTCTTTCTGTCTCGGTTCTTTTACGGGGATCTTTATTCTTCTCACCCCAGATTAGTTCACCGTACAAGGGAGGAGGTAAGGTGGGGGACAACTGTAAATGGTTGGTTTTTTTTTCTTTAAGCACCGCTTCCTCCATCTGTTATTAAAATCTTGTTGCAAGGACGGAATGGAAAAGCATAATTGGTTGTGATAATTAAAGGCATGGTGCTGGGGTTTCAAGAGTAATGATAATTCGCAGTATGCTGCCGGCTGCCGGCTGCCCACAGCTTTGTCGGAACACAACTTTGCTGCCAAAAACTGCCTGCTTCTGGTGCAGCTAGCTTTATTTACTTGGCTAGATTTTGTCGTTATCTTTTCTCCTTTTATTTCCCATTATTTTACAAGTTAGTTTATTAAGCATTCTCATATGGAACCCATGAAGGGAAGCAAGGCATGAATTTCCGGCAAGGGACAAAAAGCACGAGATACGGTTAGAAAAGAGAAAGTGACCCTCCATGTATTGTGTTTTTTATATTTTCCCAAGCCCAAAAAGGGGGGAGAAACTGGCAAGCATAACATGATTATCATAAAGAAAGATAGAGAGTTCAGAAGCGACATGTCAAGAAGAAGAGTTCTGTGCTAAGAAGCTTTCATCATCAACTCCATTGCTTTCAAAGCGAACCCGTATCAGACAAAAGATTTCTTCCCAAGGAGCTAAGAGGGAGGGCTTCTTTTGAAATTAAAGCGAAGCCAGGAATATCACAGTCCTCTCTACAAGTCCTAGGTCTCCTTTTTGCATCATTTTTCACTACTAGAATGATTGGTCATTTAGTGTAACAACTAAAGAGCACTTCCATGACTACGCAACCGGAATAAGAGGAAAATCTAAGGATTTTTTCTAACTTGTCGTATCTCTCTCTCTCTCTCTCCCTACAAGAAGCAGCTTTCTTTTTGTGTTGTTTCACACTGTAATAAATGGTAGGAAGCAACAAGAAGCTGGATTTTCATTTTCATGTCAAGAAAGCGTAACAACGTTAGTCCCTGCATAATAACTCCATCTCCCTGAACTGAACTGCCCAATCTTTTTCATGTTTACTTTGTTCAGTTCAACATCTTTTCCTTTTGGTTTCCAACCAAAACCTAGAGAACTACCACAGCAACCGTAACAAACAAGTAATCCATATGGAAGGGGAAAGGAAAAATATATGAAAATTAAGAGGAAAAGGAGAAAAAATAAATAGAGAAGAGAAGGCTTAAAGGTACAACCACCTCAACAACTGCTTCATCTACCTTGTATTTTTTTTTTTGTTTAATTCTCGACCATTCTATTTCTTCTTCTTTTCTCTCTCCCTCTTCCTACCTACCTACCTATGACTGCAAAAGTCCAAAAGCTTCTTCCTTCCTTCAACAATCTCATCAAAGAAATCATCAAGCTGCCCGATAATATTTTCAGCTCCAGATCTCAACACCCCAAAACACCCTCTTAAGTTGTCCACTCTTTCTCTCATCCCCACCTCTGTTTCCCACTCTACAGCTCCTCCTTGTCCACACTTTCTCTCAAGCTCCCCTCTGAGCTCCTCCATGGCCATCTTTGATCTCCTGAACTCGTAAAGCAGAATCCCTGGCCTCCCATTTATCTGGTTTATCTCTGCTGCTACTCTCTGCTGCAATCTTCCTGTTGAGATCATGAAAGCTGATCCAAAAAACAAGCACCCTTCGTACCCTCCTCGCAGAAAACTTGATTCTGGCCAACAATAGACCAGTCCATAGAGCAAGATCATTAGTAGCAAAGAGCTTACGTTTCTCATTGCATACAGAACTCCTCGAAAACCATTGAATCCGTTGAGTTTGGATTCGATAGAAATCTTCTCATCAAACCTCAAAGATAGCGGTTGGATTCTTGTTTCCATTAAAGCTCTGTTATCTTCTTCTAATCCCACTGCCTCCCTTCTACACCCGGAAATTGCCCTTATGACCTGTTTCAAGAATTCAAAATATATATATATATATATCATAAAGAACAGTACTTTGTGATGTTAATTTAGATATTCTTGTATAATGAATCAAGAAATGAGAGGAGGGATGGGGATAAGATTTTCTTTTTTGAACCTGGCGAGAGAGCTGGGGGCTAAGATGGCGATGATTGTCAAGAGAAGAGGTGATATTGAATCCAGCAGAATAGTAATTCTCGATGCCAGATACGCCCGATTTAAGGACATGACATGCCTCCCATAGCTTAGAACTCTCGTCCATGTATTCATCAAGCCACTTGTCGCCAACAGGCAAATGGAGTTTTTGGACAAGCAAAGTCAACTGAGAATGAAAAGATCTTAATAAAGAAAGAACTCTTTGAAGGAATTGAATCGACATGAAGTTGTTGGAGAGATAAACACGTTCAAGATCATCGATCCCTCTGGTTAGAAAAGAGTAGAAACCATTGACAGAATTTGTAGAGGAAGGATCCATTGTACTAATTTCAAGGAGAAGAATCAATCAGGGGAGGATCACTGATCACTCACACTCACTATAACAGCTCTCCGCGCAAGTATAAAGGAAAGACAAGTGCTGGGATGGTAGCATAAGAGTTGGAGGAGGAGGCGGAGGAGAAGGTAATAAAAGATGGAGGAGTATTTAAACCGGGAGAAGTGAGGGGAAGCATAAGAGAAAGAGAATGGAAGGAGGGAATATCTTAGAAGCTCAGGTTTCTAAGGTTGAAAAGGATTGTTGGGAGCAATGATGGGTGTTTCCTATACAGGGGAAAGGATGATTGGTAAAATGGCATTTTCATTGTTTAATGGGCATAAAGGAAGAGAAAAGAGGAAAATTTTAAAACAATTTAGGAGTTCCCAAATAAATAAAGTAGAATTTACCATAAAGAAAACAGAGACATATATGTATATATATAAAAGCCTATAAGACATTAATTTTCCATGAGCTCCCTTCCAATTTCTTGCTTTTGTTGCTGTGCTCTGTGTTCTTTTCTCCTCCATCCTATTAAAGATTAAATTATAGCCACCATATATTTGTCAAAATATACACATATATTACAATATAATATGTGAGAAATCGGCAGGATGTGATGCTGATATACACTAAGTATTATGAATATATAGCTGGTCATATTCCATTATGATTTTCTTTCAACCATTAAGAGATTTTTTTGGATTAGTTTGCACATCAATTACGATTAAATATTTTCTTAAGAAATAATTGTAAAAACATTTGTTCATATTAACATGGTATATTACAAGAAAAAAATAGTTTTTCAGTCCATTATTTAAACTCTAAAAATCAATAAATAGAACACATGATTTAAGCACTGTCTAGGAATACACTGTAAACCAAGTTCTACAAAAATTTAAATATTGTTTTTGCTAAAAAAATTTTAGTATATTTTGGATCATTTTGATGCGTTGATCTCAAAAATAATTTAAAAAAAATAAAAAAAAATATTATTTTAATACATTTTAATATAAAAAAATATTTAAAAAAAACAACTGGAATTACATTCCCAAACATACTATTATCGAGCCGACCATTAAAGATTTAATGTTATATGACAATGGAGTAGGGATTTCTGGGTCGTAGAAGGTTTGACTGGATTGTTGACTGAGATTATGATTCTATTCTATATCTTTTAATTCCTTTATTTCATCCATATAGATACGATTCTTCGCTTTTGATTTTAGTGCTTGCTTTGGCTTCTTCTTCCCTGCTTTTCTTCCTCGAGCAACTGAGTTTGTTCCTTCACTTGTTGAAATTTGTGGGATTTTATTTCTCCTAGATATATTTTTATTGTCCTTTATTTTTTTTTTCTTTTCAAAAGGAGGAAGTGGAATGATGAGGTTCTTTATATGTGTGTTCCGCAAACTTCTACCGTGGAAAATCAGTCTTTTTAGGCCTTATTTAATTTTATAATTTTCTTTTCCTTTTTCTTTTCCTCCTTGGATTATTCTTCCTTCTTCACTCCCTTAGTCACTAGTCCCCTTTGCAGTCTTGTTAATTTTATTTAAAAAAAAAAAAAAAACACCGAATCCCATCACTCTTTTACTGTGGGGGAAGATATATTTCATGTTGATTGCTACACTGCAATTATATTTTTGCTTTTATAAATTAATTGAGGTTATAATAGTTTATTGAATTTTTTTGCACGGTTCAGTGACATAAATATCCTTAAAAGGTAAACAAAAAACTAAACAGTGTGAGGGGCCTTTTTAACATTTTATTTTTTTAAAATAAGAAAATTATTTCATTGCCTATAAAAAAAAAAGTAAAGGATAGGTTAATGGGTGTCTTGGTATTTTCATCATGGTTTTATGTTATAATCTATTTGAATTAGAGACAAATCAATTTTTAATAAGAAAATTAATAATAAAAAAAGTAGCTAGCACGTACATAACATGCCCCCAATGAGTGAATGCTGCCTTTCCAACAATGTGTGCGACGTCTTTGACAGCAAAAATATTCAATTGTTGTGTTTTTTAAAGTGTCCAGTGACAATATGACTAATGAGGTGGTGCGTGTAGTGCAGTTGACTCGAAGGAGATGAAATTTTTTTTTCTCCCCCTCTCTTATTTATCCTCTTTTTAAAATTCTCATGGGGTTAGCTAAAATCCAGGGTTGTCCTTTAATTTAATTTAATTTTAGTTGCGAATCTCCTTTTAACTAGTCTTTATTTTTTAAAGATTATTTTCAATTTCATCTATTCTATTTGGTTTTATTTAATTTTTATATTAAATATGATATTCATTCTCTTGATTGTTGTTTTTTAATCCTTTTCTTGATTTTTTTAAATCTTGTCCCTCGACATTTTATTTTATTTGTTTATCTAATTATGGTCTTCATTTTTTTAATTGCTTCTTTTTAATCATTTTCTTCTTATTATTTTTTTTAAATCCTCAATATTTTATTTTATTTATTTATTATCTAATTCGATCCTCATTCTTTTAAGTTTTTTTTTCTTTTCTTACCTTGGCTTTTTTATTTTTTCCCTCAACATTTTGTTTTATTTTTTAATCAGATTTTGCTTCTCATTCTTTTAATTACTCTTTATATATATATATATATATATTTTTCTTGTTTTATGGGATTATTCCAAATCACGGGTTAACTAAGTTAACCCGGGTTGTTTTAATTTTTTAAAATATTTTTTTAAGTTTTTTTTTTAATTTTATCATTTAATATTAGGTTATTGGATTTTGAGCTTTTTGATGTTTTATGCTTTTTTTTATGTGGAGTTATCTCGGGTTACTAGTTAGTCAAGATAAAACTAGATGACTCAAGTTTTTTTTAATGTTTTTTAAATTTATTTAACTTCAATTCTTTTTTATAGGTTATTTTAAAAAAATATATATTTTTTTAATTATAATCTCATGTCGTAGATGACGGGTTAGTAGAGTAAACTTAGACTGACTCGACTTTTTTCTTTGACTTTTTTTTTAAAAATTTAATTTTTTTTATTTTATCATTTAATGTTGAGTTATTGGAGTTTGAGTTTTATTAATTTTTTCACTTTCCATTCAACAGGATATCCTTATCTAATATCTTATGTAGTTGTCAAGTTAATCCGAGCTATTAAGATTATTATTATTTAATTAAATTATTTTTTTATTTTAAAAGAAATTGACTCCAAAAAGTCTAGTAATATACTATGCATCCTGGCAACTTAAAAGTCAATCCAAGCCATTAATTTGGCAGAGATTCAGGACCCATCAGACGGCGGATCTGAGAAAAGGGATTCTGTGACTCAGTCTTTCGGATTTTATGTTTATAAATATATACAATATGATATCTTTGGCTTCCAAAAATTTTCCATTTGACTGAATGATTAATTGGTCTTATCATCACTTAATCAACGGCAATAGAATGTTTAAAGCTGTTTGGGGAAGTATTTTCCTTTATTCTCTCATTGTATTTTGCCTCATTTCATCTCCTTTTCTTTTTCTTTCCTTTTTTTATTTAAAGCTGCCGGGTGGGGGACCATGAAATCTTTATTTACAATAGCATGTCTGGCAACTGGTGTCATCGTGTTTTTTTTTTTTAATTATTTTTTATTTTAACATACTGTTATTAAAATATATATATATATATATATATATATATATATTATTTTAAAATTGCAAATATACTCGAAAAAACTAAAGTGTTAGCGGGGCGCTCGCTCGTGGGTTTTTGGAGAAGGGGACATTTTAAGAGGATGTTGGTGTTTTGAGATGAATTCTTTGGAAAGGGAAGAGGAGCTACTGCTACTGTCCATGGAGCCTTTTTTAAGGGCATTGATATGGGCGCCCATTATCTTTTGATACAGGGAGCGCTTCCACCATATTCATGTACGATTAGGTCTGCCCCTCCCTTATTGTTCTTCACCATAAAAGGCAGATTGCAAATCTTGACCAAGTAATTAAAACCTTGGAAACTCTCTCTATCAAAAACTAGAACTCCAAACAAATATAGGAAATGATAAATAAATTAATCAAATCACAATCATAAAATATTAGATTTCTTTTGTCTCTTCTAGTTTGGATCTTCAATCAATATTCTTTGATTTCTTAATTGATTCTAGTTAATCAATCCACATCGTTCAATGCTATATTATCTGATAAAACATTTCCAGGAAAACAATTAAAGATTTCAGCCTGTTTTTATTATTTATATATCTTCTTCAAGATTTTCCCAGTAATCTACTGGAGGGAAGGGCGGGGAATCATTTCGCTTGCCCTTCTATCGTTACGAAGCTCCTTTAGACACCTTTACTGCGTCGACATCTGCTAGAACAGGATGCATCAATTCACTACATGCATGACTCGATCAAATCCTCATGAACGTGGTGACAACATTGCCGGAACCAGCTCAAATTGCAAGAACCTCCTCAGACTAGCCAAACAAAACAAATTAAAGCACCTCGCGATTCAAATGTGGCGGGTTGTTTTGGTCTATTGCAGAAGATGGTCTTTTCACTGATATAGCAAAGCAAGGAGGAAAATCCATCCTCAAATAAACCAAAAGCAAAAGGGCACTGTCTCTCCTTCTCCTTCTCCATGGTTATCTATTGCAGAAGATGCGTATGCATGGGAACATGAGCGTAATAAAAGATAAAATCACAATAATTTATTGATCAACAACGAAGCTACAGTCAAGTCAGCAATACTTGATTTTAGCCTGGATATTCACAGCAGAAGTAGTTGCTGGCATAATTCAGAGGGTGCCCTTATTAATGGCTAGATTTGGCTGGTGGATTCCTTTCATGCCACCATGTTATCACTGGACGAAACCCGTATAGGAGAATGTTTCATTTTCTTATTGATGATCCTCGAAGAACACAACTGGATGGTCCATAGGCACTATTAACATTTGAAAATGATACAAAAGGAATAGTTGTTCCTGCAGAAATTAATTCAAAAGGAAATGGAGATTTTTATTTTTTTATTTCTCTTAATATAACATCGGGTATCAACCGAGGAAGTCAGGGCTTGATATGCCTAGTCTTGGAAGTTGGTTACCGTATTAATTTCTAAATTAAATCGGGGGTTGGCTAGGGGACCACCGATGCTTCTTTTCATTCTTCAATTTTTTTATGTTTATGGTGATGAAGGGATTTCTGAAAAGCCAACTTTGATTCAAAGCCAAGTGATTTGCAGACATTTTTGCAGATAATAATGAGGCACCCGACCATGGCTTTGATTTTATGGCATGGAATGAAGTGAACGTGACTTCAATTCAATATGATGTGGATTGGAGTTGGAGTTGGAGTAATTTAAAGTCTTATGTTAGATCTATTGACCTTTGAAAATTCATAGATCTAAATGTAAAATTTATAATTTTTTTAATAAAACCAGAATTCTTACTCAATTTTATAACAATTATCTATAATAAGACATGTTTATAACTTTTTACAAATAAAAATAATAATTTAAATCAACTTGTAAAAGTCATGTAATAAACTAAACATCCTAATGGTGTTCAAAACCTAATATACTTAGGAATAATATTTTTTAGTGTTTGAATAATAAATAATCACATGTTTATGTCAATATTCTCATCTCAAGAGTTCACGAAGTTGGTGGTTGGTGATATAACATTTGTAAAAAAAAAAAAAATTGATAGGATTTAGGGATTCTCTAATAATAAAGTCAGGAACTTTTAATAAGAGTTGCAATTAATAAAAGAATAAACTTTAAATTCTCTAAATAAATTTTTTTATTCTTACTTATGTGTTATAAATGTTCTAGTAATAATAGTATGAATTCTTAAAGAATAGAAAAATATGAACCATTTATCTAGGTGGTTTAAAGAGTATATATAGTCTCTCAACCTTGTTATGTTGCTTTAGTAGATGAGTTAAAATGATATATTCATTTGATAATATTAATAAGAGATAAATATCTCTTATATAATATTAATGAGATATAAATATCATTTATATAATATTAATGTATATAGAAATATAATAGGGTTCAATGAGACTTTCATATATCCATAAATATAATAAAATGTTATTTTTAATTTTTAACATTTTATATCAAGAGTCATAAATATAAACAAGTAAAGTCACCTAGCACAACATGGAGCCTATAATAATTGTTAGTTCCATGTGTATTTGGACTTGGAATGATTTCAAGTTCAAGGGTCATGAGCCTAATATCTTACTAGATGTTAGATTTAACAACTCATCAGACTCATGTATTTGAACTTTACATGTAGTCGAGATCAAGAATATTAGGCTTAGAAGTTAATTAGTTAAATCTATATCATTTGAGCTTGTAATTCTGTCAAGCTTAGATATGTTATGGTATATTGCTGCTTTTGAGTCCTTTTTAAATATAGATTTTAAACAAAAATAATATATATAATATACGATTGAATTGAATCTTATGGAAGATGAAGCAACAGCTGCAGTGAAAAATTTCCTTTTTCTTCTTTCCCACTATAGATTACGTACAAATTTATTTATTAATTTGAAAAGCGAATTTAACGACCAATAGAATCTATTTCTGTCAACAAACCTGAAGAATCCTGCTCGACAACCGACAACAATTGAGAACATTCATGAGAGAAGAAAAATCAGAAAAAGAGTTACAAGGAAAAATAAAAAAGAATCGGGGTATGATCAAAACACAAAATCTTGATACAAAGTTATCAACCTAGCTACACGGTGTGTTTAAATTAAGATGAATATGAAGAGTGGCGTTACATTAATAATATATAGATCTGATAACACAATACAGGGTAATGATTTTTCTTTAGCTGGGGAAGAAGAAATCTTGATCTCTTTTTGATGATATATATATATATATATATATATATATTGATCACACATTTGATAAAAATATTTCGTCTTTCATGGCTATGATCATGTCCAAAGAAATTTAAGTGCACACTAACACGAAATATTCTTGTAAAGCTACTCGAACATTGATATATTATATTTATTCAACAAACAGATGACAAAACTCGAATATAAAACTTTAAACTGAGTTTCCCCCCCCTGCCATCCAAATCCGCCTCTTAGAAGCAATAACCGTACTACGCCGCATGTTTTTTTTTTTCAGCCTTTTAAAAAATATAAAGATGTTGGGAAGTAAAAAAATTGATATATAATAGCTGAAAACTTTTTAAAAACTTAAATTGTGATACACTTAGACAACAGATTAAAAAAATAAATATTAAGTTACTGACACATTAGATCGATCTAGATTAATAATAGTTAACTTGTAAAACTCATAATATAAGATGTGAGATTGTAATAAGACCATGAAACTCTTATTAAAACAAATTTAAAAACCCAGTTATAATGAACCAAATATAAAAGGTTGGCAACAAAAAACTAATTTTAAAAAAAAGATAAAAAAAATGATCCAGATAAACCTATATTAGTGGTTAATCGGTCGACTCTAGAATTTCTAAAGAAGAAAAAGAAATTCGTGACTCGAGGTCATTCAATTGATTGAGTTTAATAAGTTTGGTTCATTTAATAATAAAAAGACAACCTCAATAATTTAATAGCATGAAAAACCAAGTAAACTCGAATAAATATCATAAACCTAAGCTAATCTTTCAAAATTGTAATCGGTAAAATTTCATACCCAGACTCAGACAAAAAGCCAAATTACCAATCAATTTAATGTTGAAGAATAATAAAAAAAAAAACTTGTCATGGTAGAAAAGTAACAATAAAATAAATAGGAATCAAACCCTAATAGAAAAAAAAATAAAGAAGGATGAAATCTTCAGGAAAAATCAATTTATAAATCATATCAAATACAAAAATAACAAGAACCAAATATAGGATATGAAAAAAATTAAAAGAAGGTGAAATTGAAAATAATTTCCAATTTGAAACAATTTTTTTAAGAAAAAAAATTATAATTAAAAAATTAAGTACTAAATTTGAAGAGAACATAAATTGAAAGGGTGTTATGTACTGTTTTAAGGGCAATGCGTATATTAAGGTGGAAGAGAGATAAATTAATAGAAAAAATTAAATTAATGGCAAACCAGATAGAATCACCCTTCATGCTCTATTTAGGGAGGAAGAGAATGATAAGATGAATCCAATGACACTATAGAGCAACAATTTCTACTATCATAGTCGGACCAACTGAAAGTAGTGGAGCACCTGATGCACTCATGAGTGTAATATACATATCATCAACTTTTTCATTTTTTTTATTTTATTGATCAAATTACCACATCACCCCTAGATCCAAATAATAATTACAAAAAAACCCCTTTGAAATTACAAAAAAAACCCTTATAACCATGCTTTAAGAATTTTGATTCTAAAAGAAATTGGTCATTACACCGTGTTTAAAAAACAAAAAAGTCTCTAAACTATAGTGAAGTGTTTTTTTATTTTATTTTAAGGGTATTAAAGTAATTTATTGTTCAAAAGAGTTGAGAAAAGACTGAAATGATAAATGGACCTATGAAAATATTATTTACCCCTGAAAATTAGTTCATCTATTTTTTTTTGCCATGGAAAAATGTATAAATTTACTATTTCAATTCATAGTAAATCACGTCTTTGATACAATATTTTTTCTACAGGGAATTATGTTATGTTAATAATATATTGTTCTAATCACAAGACAATCACTATACATTGGGTTATAATTTTCCTTTAAATTCTTGTATTTTCGTGAAACTATCCCTATATTTCATGCATAACTTGTTTTGCTTGTATTCATTTAAGCTAGTTTTTGAATTAATATGTTTCTGGAATAATAATTAACATAGATATATTAATGATTATATGTTCAATAATTAACTAAAAACTAAAAGAACCGGGATAACCAAGCTCGTTCAATGGTCATGTGAAAAGTGAAGGAACTCTCCCCCTTTTTTTTCCTTTTTCTTTTTTAAAAGTTTCACCTTCTCTCTCTCTTTTATTAAATCCTTTTTGTTTTGTTTTCCTTAAATTTTTTTAAATTTTACAATGTTTTTTATAATTTATTTTTTATGAAGTTATTATAATTTCAAATAAACATTTCAATATTTGATTGGTGCTCTATTTTACGAGCGTCTATTTTTATTGTGATATCATTAAGTAAAGAGATAGTTAAGGAAACAAAATTGTTAAACCTAGTAGAGTCTATAATCTGGATCACAAGTTTGACGGGTTAAGTTACTAAACCCGTGTCGATCTACAATGTCACCATCTTAATATTAAAAAAAATACCATTTTAAAATTTATTTTAAAGCCAAACAATACGTTTCACTAGTCATTTGAGTTGCATTTGAATTCGCCATGTTGACAAGGTCACGTTTTTAAACTCAAGCTAGGCAATGAGTTGGATCAGGAAGTTTCAAGGTGTAACAACCCAACCCAATATGCTGAATATTGTTTGCTTTGGGCCTTACTGCCTTCACGATTTTGTTCCTGGTGATGCGAGCCCACTATTGAGCCTAACGTCCCAAAATACGTTCAACATGTTAGCACCAACATTACTAATAAGGCCAGCAACACACCTCTCACCCGTCGATGTGGGATTTTACAATCCACTCCCTTTAAGGAGCCCAACGACCCCATCTGCACAATCGGACAACAAATGAGGTCGACTCTGATACCAAATGTAACAGCCCGACTCAACATGCTGAATATTGTCCACTTTGGGCTTTACAGCCCTCACGGTTTTGTTCTTAGTGATGCGAGCCCACTACTGAGCCTGACGTCCCAAAACGCGTTCAATATGTTAGAACCAGCACTACTAATAAGGTCAGCAACACACTCCTCAGCCCCCAATATGGGATCTTACATAAGGTACCCGCTATGTCGGGGTTTCCCTCCATTTAAAAAAAAAACAAAATCTATATATTTTTTTTCTTTCGATTGAATTCTTTTTTACTTTATTTTTTTAATTTATCCTTTAACGTTTAGGTAATTTTGAAATAATTTTTATTATTTTTTTTGGTATGTTTTTTTTTATAAAGTTATCACAGTTTCAGATAAATATTCTAGTATTTAGTTGATACTCAATTTTATAATCGTTTATTATTTTTATTATGTCATTAAATAAAAAATAAATTTAAAAAAATTTATAAACCCAATGGAGTCTGTGTAATGGATCTGGTAAGCAAATCTTGACCATCTTAATATTAAAATAAAAAATATATTTTTAAATTAAATTATGTTTTTTTCTGATCATCAACATTTTGAGAGGAGGAAATTAAAGATAGGTCGATGAAGTGGATAAAGAGAAGGGAAAACCAGGATTTGTTATTATAATTAATTATCATCCCTGCATTCTATTTGCCTATTTCTGCAATTTCTTCGAAAAAAACATTTTTCTTTCTATAAAGTATTCAAAGCTTCAATTTTGATCATAGTCGCAAAATCACAATGATGACCGGGGCAGATATTTTCCTCGTTTGATTATAAAGACTGTTTTGTAAAGATTTTTCTTTAAAAATATATTAAAATTTATTTTTGATTTTAAAACATCACAACAGTCTAAAAATATATAAAAAATAATTTAAAATTAAAAAAAAAAAAACATGAGTATCTTATTCCATTGTTAGCTTCACCGGTAATAATGATGAGGGAGCAGAAAAACACCCTCTCTCTCTCTCTCTCTCTCTCTGTGATATATAGACACACACGAAATTGATGATACCTTTGAGACTTTATGCACTCAATAATTGAATACTTGAACAAAAAATATCGAATACTCGTACCTCCTCAAACTCAGGCCTCTTCCAAGGAAAAAATAAATAAATAAAAATAGGCAAATAGAATGCTACTCTTTCTAGCACAACATCCTATACGTTGCGATTGCTGGCTCCAAAAAGATTTTGAATGCCGTAAAATGTACTCGGTGGATTCTATAAGAAAGCAAAGATGGAGTTTACACAGAGGAAAAAGGAAAAAGAAAAAAGAAAAAGAGCGGCAATGATGGAAGGGCATCATTGTCATCCTGTCAAGAAGCTGCTCCTATTAAGAGCAATTAAATTACTGTTAAAGAGAAAAAGGTGGAGTAAAGCTAAGGTTGCCTCCACACCCGAGGACAGATGGCCACCGAGAAAACTACACAACTGGATAATTTCAACCTCCCAAGGTATTCTTCCGGCCACATGATGACCCTCTTTAACCCTACTTCTTCTTCTTCTTTGAGCAACTCTTGTTGCTGTCAAATTAATCTAAGATTTAAATAAATAAAAAGAAAAAGAAAAGGGAAGCAGAGTGTGGAATACATATGATCCACACCTTGCAGGTTTTATTGGGAACTCTATTCTGGATACAATTATCTCATTTTCTTTTTTTTTTGTTCTTAATTCATTATTATCTCATTTCGCAGCATGTATTCACGATATTAGCTTGTAACGTTGATGCTCCAATCATGCAGAGGAGGGAGGAGAGGACGAGTCACTAGTGGCGTCGAGTTTCTTTAAAAACATTAACAATACGGATTCAAAGAAATGATTTTGTTAAAAATGATCGGTAATAACAAATGTTTATCTGTGATGGATGGAATCTTTTCCCTTTTCTTTTTTATTTAAACAAGTCGAATCTCTCGAAGACGACGAGTCATTGATTAGGCAGTGATCTGCGCAGGCTGGTGCTAAATACACACACACACACACACAAACACACACTAGGCTACATTATCTACTTAATCATTTGAGCACAAAATCTCACTTGATCAACGGCTGAAATTGGCTGGATGGAGAATGTCCTTGACTATAACATGTTTACGTGTGGACAGCTTTCTTCGCAAGAAGATGATGGGCCACGCACACGTTATATTGACATGACTGAAGAGCTTGCGATTCAATGGGTTTCCAGACGTGCCATGGATGGGTCAGGGGGGATCGATATACTTGCTTTTGTTTTTCATGCACTAATATTGTAATGTTTTCGTTGTTAATACTGCTGCCCATCACGATGGTTGGCCTTTGTGCCTCCCATACCAAGTATATTCAAGCATCCACACCTGAAAAAAACCTCAATTACCAAAGTGCAGATCCATCAATCAACTCCACTCACAGCAGCTTGATATATGAA